>JASVER010000022.1:7303987-7355036 GCA_030449065.1 Oceanodroma leucorhoa
TTTTTTTTTAAGAGAACTAAATTGTCTCTGTTTCTCCTCCTGACTGTTTCAGGCATCACAACAGGATCCGCAGCATTGAAGCAAGTCAACTGAAGCCCTACGTTACCCTGGAAACGTTGGACCTGAGTTTCAATGACATCACGGAAATCCGAAACGGCTGCTTTCCGCAGGGACTTCATATAAAGGAGCTGTGAGTTTTTCTTGTTGGGAACAGCTTTTGCTGAGTTACCACAGCAGAGAAAAGGGCCTCAAACCTTCTTTAAAAAATTGAGAGGGAATGAACATACGAAGTGTGGGGTTATTCGTCAGGATTTCAAGTGCAAAGGAGAATTAGAAGGCAGCACGTTGTCCCTACTGTCAGGTTATTTTTTGAGCTCTGTCTTTTTGGTTTCTGATGTATCTGTAAAGAATGCAGATTATTATTAATTGTGTTGCATGGGAATGTTGCAACAGAGAAAGGGCATCCTACATCCTTCAGGTATGGGTATCTTTAGAGCTGCAAACCTAGAAGCCAGAAGAACTGCTTGTGTCTCTTCCGCAGCGGAAAGTGTATATGCTGTTTCCCAGATCAGCCCATTTGCATCTGGAAGAGAGGAGGGGGAATGACTATTTCATCATTAAAATGGTTACTGAATGTTAAGAACGGAAATCTCTCATTGGTTATTTGAAGAAAACCGGGGGTTAAGCAGAGTAAGACCCTCCCGATAGAGATGTTTGCCTATTCAGGGAAACATAAAATAATCTGTGTTTTAGGTACTTTTGAAGACGTGCAGACAGATAATCTGCTTGCATTAAAGTTTGCACCAAAGTTTCTGCCCCTGGTTGTAAGAGGATATAAGAGAGTGGTGTGGTGACTGATGTTTGCCTGTTACCCTGTAAAAACAGCCTCTGTGGCTAAGACTAGGGTCCAGGTAAGAAAGAGCCCTGGGACAGATGCTGAGGGGAAAATGGGAAGTGAATAGAGTCATCCTGCCCTGGAATATTCTCCAGTTTCTGGTTTCTACTCCCGATTGCCTTGCTGAAGTAGGAGGGTATCAAGGAGCTCTTGGGAAGTGCACAGCACTTGTGCACATTCATCACGTGGCTCTGGGAAAGGCACTGTGCTCTTTGTGCAGCCAGAAATCCAACTGATTTGAAGCCACCTCTGTAATTTCACCAGCCTGTCTGGAGACCAACCAAATGCTGATAAAAAGAGATTTCTGACAGAACTGTTCATTTTTCTGCTGTGATTTATTGCAGCTACCTGGGGAGCAACAGAATCAGCACCCTGGAGCCTGGTGCTTTTGATAGTCTGTCACGGTCCCTGCTAACACTTCGTCTGAGTAAAAACAGGATCACTCAGCTTCCTGTCAAGGCGTTCAGGCTACCCAGGCTAACACAACTGTGAGTAGAAATGTGCACTTTAATTAAGCTCAGCCACACTTTATGGAGACAAAATGTCCCTGAGGATAAACACACCAAATGTCACCCTTCCTCACCTGCTATGTATAAAACTTAGAATACGCTATGCAGTAGTCCTCTGCCAGCACCTAGTAAAACACTTTGGGAGAGGGTCCTTTTTGTCTTGCAGCTATTGGTTTTTCAGGCCATTCCTTTTGATCAGGTGGGAAGGGAGGGATGCTGCAGCAGACATCAGCATCTTGTGCACTTGACAGTGTAAGACAAATCCATTCCCTTAAAAGCTGCTGGTGTCTGTGGTGCAGAAGTTTGGAAGATGTTTCTATTGTGAGTGACAGAGCTCAGCTACCATGTTAGTTTTTCAAGACCACACAGGTATCTTTATGTGGCAATAAAAAAGTAATGATGGGAGGTTGTTAAACTGTGCGGTGATACTTGGGCAGAGAAAATAGCACTCTAGATGAGTTAATACATCGTTGTTGTCCTGCCTGCAGTCCGTATGGCAGGAGCTGCATGGGGGCACATAGACATCTGCAGCCATAAATATGTTTTATGTGTACAATAGCAGCACTAATGGTTTAGCTTCTCCCTTCTGCTGCTGTTGGCGAAATGGGCGCAGCCTGAGGCCTGTTGCAGTCTTTCCATCAAATTTGATAGGCAAAAGGTCAACCTGCGTCTGTTAACATAAAGTCCACGAAAGCTGTTGGAACTCACACCTCTAAATGGCAACCTCTTGATTGAGAGACAAATCCTTAAGCCAAGATGTGTCTAAGGAATGGGTGTGCATTTGTGCTTGCATACATGTAGGATTTATAGCCAGTTTGGGATTGAACAGTGTGACGCAGTAGCATATGCATCTTAAAAGTCTGTTGCCTCTCAGTTTGAATTTACTGTCCATTGACTGAGAGCTTGTAATCCACTGTGTTCGTCTGCATCATGTGCAAAGCTGTAATAAAAATGAGGGTCAACTCAATCTGATTAGGAACAGAGTTTTCCCTGAAAGTTGGAGTAATTGGTACTCTTAAAGACAGTCTCACAGCTGGTTGTTTAACCCTATAGATAAACATGAACGAATTGCAAGTTATACAGGCTTGATGCATTGTAGAATTTGTGTACAATTCTTTTTCTGACAAAGCGTAGTTCACTAATAGTCTAGGAGGTGCAGTAAGGCAAGAGTCTTTAGGCCTGCAAACTTTTTAATTGCTTACTTGACTTCAATTACACTCAACTTGAGTGCAAGTTCAACATTGTTTTTTTAGGCAGTTAAAAAGTAAGCTTGAAGTTTCTACGGCTTCCTTATCTTTTCCAAAACAAGTTCTGATGTTGTAACTTCCACCATTTTCTTCAACACAAACGCTGAATAGGGAACTGCCCTTAGGTTAGTCTTGTATGTGCAGAAAGGTATCCGTTTTAAAAGCTCTATCTTCAGCTTTAGTGCACCGCGTCGATGAAGTTTTCCACTGACTTTATGGAACTGGGTTTTCACGTGGTATGTCTGGGTCTAGCAATCCATAAGACTGTTTGATGTGGGTTGGTAAAGCGTGCTGTGGTGATGTTCATATTGCTGTTCAGAAAAAAGGTATTCCCAAAATTTAGGAGTCTCTCCCCACCCAGGAAGGGGAAAAAAAATAAATAAATTTAATGAAGCAAGTTGGAGATCTTTGTATACACGAAATACTAAGACTGCCTTGTTATTGGAAACAACTTGTTTCGTTCCTTATTAGTTTCTTTTAATAGGAAAAAATGTGAAATTCGTCAGGGGAACTGAAAGCTTTCCTTTCAAACTTAGCCATAAAAATTCCTCTTGGGTTCACAGTTCTTACGGCACCCGCTTGTTTCAGAGCACATTTTTACTGGGCGATTACAAGTCCTGTGAAAGCAATGGGTTGTAAGGGAAATAATGCTGATGTTTAACTGTTTTGGTGTGTCTGCTTGAGAGAAGATGACATGTGAAAATTGATGAAAAGGATAAATGGCTTAAAAGAAATGCAGAGAGAGGAGGGATGAAGAGGAATTGCCACACTGTCTCTGTTATTTCTCTATAGTGAAAGTCTGTCCCAGGGTGAGTTTATTTAAGCGATCACACCCAGCTGACTTCCCTGGCTAGCTCTGGGATTGAAAGTTTCCGGTGCGCTTCTGCTCTCTCCTGGGAACCGTTGACAGAGGAGTTGTTGGCATTGCTGTCCCCATTGTATGCTGCACAGATGATTTCGTGAGAAAGGACTGGGATTTAATAAACTTCTATGGCCTTGGTGATTTTAGGGAGCTGAACCGGAATCGCATCCGCCTGATTGAAGGCCTGACGTTCCAGGGACTGGACAGCTTGGAAGTCCTGAAACTCCAGCGCAACAACATAAGCAAATTGACTGACGGGGCTTTCTGGGGTCTAGCCAAGATGCAAGTTCTGTAAGTTGGAGAGATGGGCTCTTTTCCCGTAAACAGCCTAGACTTCACCTGCTATCATGTCCTTCTCTGCATTTTAGCAAGGACTCCCATCAGAGACCTGTGGGCACCTGTGCCAGTCCTCGTGCTTCTTTCTATGTCTTGCATGCTCAGAGATACTACAGCAGCTCCTGTTTAATTGACCCACAGTTTACTAAAGCTCATTGCTTTACCAGGTGTTCAATAAAAAAAGTCCTGTTTTTCAAGCTGTGGCCGTATTCCTTTGAAAGTTTGATGATTTGAACGTTCACTAAGATCTCAATTGGTCTTTCAATAAAAGCTCATCTGGCTTCTGCAAATTTGTTTTGACTGATACATGGAAACTCTGTGTTGCAGACCTGATTATTCTGCCTCTTGGGATACCTAGAAACCAAGCTGGCCTATCTCAGTGATGTGTTCTTTCCATCCAAGAGAACAAATTGAATAGTCATTGCAGAGAAACGCTTCAAACTTCCAACATGACTGGCTTTCAAGTGTGTTTGCAAGGTCACAGGTGATCAAGGCATGATGTTTTTGGACTCCGTGTCACACAACTGAGACTCTGCAAATACAAACTTGAATGGGATGCTTTAAGCCCAGTTTACTTGCAGTGGAGCGTACCTCTGCAGTCACAGCTCATTCTGGGCCTTTCCTTTGTGTTGTCCTTGAATTTCTGTTCTTCACTTGCACAAGAAATGCCCACACATGGCATGTATCCACATGGGTATGTAGAAGGGTATATAGGAATGGCTAAAATCCCAATCCTTGTTGAAAATTCTTCAGCGTTTGACCACTGCTGCTTATCTGTCAATTCCTTCTGATTTTTCTCCACAGCCACCTGGAGTATAACAGCCTGACAGAAGTAAACAGTGGCTCTCTCTATGGCCTTTCATCTCTGCACCAGCTTCACCTCAGTAACAACTCCATATCCCGCATCAACCCCGATGGCTGGAGCTTCTGTCAGAAGCTGCATGAGCTGTAAGTTGTTTCTGTTGTGGTTGGTTAGGCAGGGTTTGATGCTAATATAACGTTGGCAGGAGAGGGGAGTAAGGATTTTTCCCAATCGCGTAGCTTACAACTCCTGTATCAACCTGTAGAAATGCAGGAACTGCAGCCTTCTAAGTGATGCCCTTGTTACTCATTATGTTATGACCTTCAGAGCACCTGATTAAAATATGTTTGCACCAGAAACAAAGACTAGAACCCACTAAAAGTATACAGTGCCAAAAGACCTGGAGAGTTTGTGATCTGCGGCTTGCCAACGCTTTTTAGCTAGCTAGTTACAAGACTTGCACAGCTTGCCATATAATGACTGTACAGCCTGAAGGAAGCTTTGCTGTATCCTCTGTATATACAAAGAACAATCATGTTTTTAACCAGCAGAGATTTGGCCCTTTAAAGGCAGTTCTCCTTGTTTCTCCTGTTTACACTTTACCCTTCCTGTAGGGCTCAGTTTTTTAAAAGTAAATACATTGACTTTGCTCTCCTGAGATTTCCAGCTGTGAATACAGTCTCTTTGATAAATGAAAGAAAGCCTTGCTGCTGAGGACAGCCCCACAAGGGTGTCTTTTGGGTCTGTGGCACTGCTTAATGCCTTTTTGAAGAGACACACATGGATGCTTGCAGTATTTACAGAAGTAGCTGTCATCCCCTCGGTGGGACTGTGGAAAGATTCACTTTTTTCTTTGGGGAACTTGACACATGTGGTTAGCGGAACTGTAATTCATTCTGCTTGGTGCTCGGAAATCTCTTGTTAAACATTGTTAGGGATTCTCCTATCCACCAAAAAGCAGTACGGTAAAGCAGTTTCCTGCTTTCAGAGGCCTCACTCTGGACTCAGACTAAAGGTCGGTATCTGCCTACCCAGCTGTGAGTCCCTAGTCTTTTGGGATGTGGATTTGGAGATAGGTGGACATGACACATATCACTCCTTTAAGTTTAGAAGCTGTAGAATTAACATGTTAGCTCAGTGGCCAGCTGTGATCTTCTATTGAACCCAAATTATTCATTCAGATGTGGATTATTTTTTTGAGGCATAAGGAAATATTTTATTTTTGGTTTTAGTTAAATACATATGTGATTGTTTAATTACCCAATTTTTCAAATTGCTGTGAAACTGCCCGTGCCTAAAGGGCTCCTTTGCTTGGCACAGTGCTGTAGACAGCTACAGTTCCTTCACATGCAAATCCTCAAGTGATATTTTACTAGATTAAGGCAGTGTCAGTGGAGAAATCTTCAAGGCAACAGATCAGAATCGACACCGTGCTCTGCCTGTGGTCTGCTTAAATCTGAAGCATCAAGAAAGGGGAGTCTGCTTTCCTAGGGCACTCACAGTTGGACCCCGGAACAGCCAAGTTCAGTCACTACCCTGTGTTAGCAGCACAGCTCTGGGAGCTTTCTGCTCTGAGGGACCCATATCTGGTGTCTGTGTTGAAGCTTCATTTCAACCTGGGTTCAGATGGCATGCGTAAGCCCCATCTGCATCTTGCAGAGCTAATGTCAGAACTTTTTTAGGGAGAACTATGCTTGTCTTTTCTACCTGATGCTGTCTTTGCAAACCCTAAAGGTTTAGATGGGAGGTTGCATGTCATGCTGAGTCCTTTATTTGTCAGGTATGGATTGGGATCTCTTGCCAACAAGCAGTGCTAGCGGTGAGCTGTCCTGGCTTAGAGGCCATCCCCTGCAGAAACTGCTGAAAACTGCAGAACTGCTTGCTCTGGTGCAGAATGGGGTAGATTTGGAAAATACCTGGTGGTGTGAGGTAGTAGGAGCCACGGGGGTGTGCTTGGCCTGACAAACAGGATTGTGCTGGAGTATGAGGCCAGAGACGACATTAGCTGAGATTCGAAAGGCGATTATGTGGGTGTTAGCACACATCTCTGCAAAATGTTACAAGCTTTTGCAGGTGTTGCCTTTAGGGTAAGGCTGCTGCAGGGAGCCATCAGATACTCCTAACTGAAACTCCCACAGCCAAAGAGTACTTGTAGGAGAGGTCTGCTCTGAAATTGAAGGGTGAGGAAAGGAAGCACTAGATACATCTAGACTGCCTGTGTGCACTTCTTTGAATGCATATGTTTCATTCCTTATTAAAAGATCCTTGCTCACCTCCCCTATTGCTAAATCTACTGGGTTTCAGTTATCAGAAAACACTGTTGTACAGGGAATGAATTTCAAAGTCCTTGACCCAAGAAAGAGAGGTGGCCAGACCCCTGCTTATCTGTGCCAAGGAAGGAGGTGGTCATCTGAAGGATGAGTTGTCTATCCTTCAGTTATTGGGACAAAACGTGACCCCAGGGCTCTGGTCTGATGTAAATGCTAACAAGGAAAGAGAGCTCTTGCCTTGTTACGGGCATGAGAAAGGGCCGATTGTATTCACCAGTCAGGTGCAAGGGCATCAACATCATGGAAAAATCCACAGTGGGAGCACAGGGTTTCATCAGAAGTAAATGATAACTTGGCTGCTGGGTCTTTCTTTTCACTTTTTACCTATAGTTTGGTCAGTGGGAATGAGATGTGTTAGATGTACCTGGTCCAGAACTGGCTGGCAGCAGGAGCCCCAGCTGCACAACAGGTTTCTGGTTAGCCCCTTTATGTATCACTCTTGGCATGCTGCTCTGTGTGCTGCTCTCCTATTCGCTCGCCAGGCCAAAACGGCTCTGTAGACAAACATTTCCCCTTGTTCGTTCCAGTGATTTCTCACTGGTAGAGAGATAAGAAGGTAGAGGAAGCAGCAGAGACCTGCTGACTTCTCTCAACCCAGATAATCCAAACTGCTGAGGAGGGGAACACACTGTTTTGCAAATTGGCCTGTCCCATTGGCAGGAAGCAGAGCCCTTAAATGTTGAAGGAAGCCACTGCCAGGTGCGTTAGCTCCTGAAACCTTCCATCTGGTTGCAGCTATTGAGAGAGCCTTCTAAAGACTGCTGCTGTCCGTCCATCTTGAGGTGATGTCAGGACGAACGGAGGGGAACATGCCTTCACCGGTTGTGGCAGGAACTCTTCTGTGTAGAATCAACTATTTTTTTCTCAGCCAGGTTTAGGATTACTTTTGAACACACTTTTTTTTTTTTTTTTTGAAAGCCAAATTCTTTAATCGCAGGTGAGGACATAATTTTGACCAGATGCCAGTTCTTCATAACTAACAGTACAACTTCTTTAGGAATGAAAGTATGTTGTCCCATACCTTCTTCAAACTCATTAATCTTTGCTGAATTTTTTCCAAAGCTTGCCCTCTGCCCACTCACACAGCTAAAAGATAGACAGCTCGTTTGCCAAGTAAATGACACTCTCAGTACTTTGGAGTATGTGTCTGTTTTGACTTAGGTTTTGGCTTTGCAGTGACTTTCATGCAAGCCCTAGACACATTTTTAAGCAGACTCATTAACAGGCAGTACTAGAAGAGGAATTTGGAGGTTTGGAACTCAGTGAGATTTTTTTTTCCTTGTTGTCTGTACAGTGAAGGATTTCAGTGCTTGTTCAAAGCTGCATAACTCCACTTTTTGAAAAGTTTAGCAGCCCAAACCCTCACATCTTTTGAAGTGACTTGTGTTGCCAAGTCACTAAGGTATTTTCAAAAATCCTGTGCAACTGCTCTTTGTAAAGAGAGAAGCTTGAGAAAATGTGAGTAGCGGCATGTGGCTGAATGCCACTTTTTACACCCCACATGACAGTGGTCAGGCAACTTAAAGCTGAGGCTATTGCTAGTCACACTCACCTGCCAGTAGCCCTGCAGGGCTTAACCAGCTGCAGTGACATCCAGAGATCAGGAGGAATATACTTGCAGCAGGGAGCTGTGGGTGGATGCTTCAGGCTGAAGATCACTGACCAGTGACTCTGCCTGCTGCTACCCCAGGAGGTCCCTGATTTGACAAGCCAGGCTGGCCTTCAACATCAGCAACGCTGCGACTTTTCGGCTTGCGTAGAAGGTGGTTGCATATTGTGTGAAGTGTCTGCAGTGGCTTGTACCTTCCCATGCCCTGCCCTTGGTGCCAAATCTCAGAAGCCTCGTCTGCAGCCTGGCTGGGAGAGAAAAACAGCTTTCTTCCTACCAGTTTCCAAACTGCAACAGGAGTAGCACTTAGAAAAAAATCTCCAAAACCAGAGCTAGTACAGGCAAGGGGAAGAGATGGATGGAAAACTAGGAGAAAAACAACCTTCCAGTATTAGTCACTTGTAAGTGGAGAAGATTTCAAGCAGAGTGTACGCTCCTTGACAAAGGGGAGCGGGAGGGAAAGCGGCTGGTTTATAACAGATACCTCCTTCCTGTGCATGAAAGGAAGCATTCAATTGCCTTGTGGTGAAATGCTTTTGGCTCTCGACTGGGGTGGAGCAGGCTGTGAAGACACCCACACCCAGACGCCTGGGGCTTGCTGTGCACAAGTGCAGAACGATAAGAAACCTCCTGAATACAGAGGTCTGGACCCTGCCAAGAGCGCGTGTGAACTTCAAAATCCATCTGTTTGACGTCACTCTCCACCTCGCAGGGTGTGGGGAAGGAGGGGACTGCTTTTTCCTGTAAACCACAGAGGGGAGTCCAAATGGGAGTGAGAATTGAACACAATGAGTTCTGATATCTGAGCGTTACCTATACTTCTGGGGACTGAGGAAGGGTGCTGCTCCCAGGCCCTAGCCTAGCTGCACAGGCCATGGAGAAAGAGTAGCTTCTCCCCACCATAACCGACAGCATGCGTATTAGTTTATTGCTTTCTTTCACTTCTGGAGGAGCCTCTGTCTGTTGCCTGTGCAGAAGACTTCCCTATAACTGGGTACCAGATGCCTTCTGCTCCCTTATGGTCATCCAGCTGCCCCACGGGTATCTTGTGGGAATATTTGCAGACTGCAGTCTTATTTCCTAATCAAGCTGTTTATGTATTCACCTGGTACACATCGCCTCTCGTAAGGTGGTTGTGGGAGGCAGGCACTGGTTGGCACAGAGGAGTTTGGAAAATACTGGTTGGATTGACAAGGGCTGTTGGTTTTTTTTTTCCTCAGAATACTCTCTTACAACAACCTAACCAGGCTGGATGAGGGAAGTTTGGCAGACCTTGGGGGACTGCACGTACTACGACTAAGCCACAATTCCATYAATCATATTGCAGAAGGTGCCTTCAAGGGACTCAAAAACCTACGTGTCCTGTAAGTTGCCCCCAGCTTTTGTCAGCTAACACCTGTCTTCCCTGCACAGTTTGTGTTCTGTCAAACTGTTCTGCTTTGCAGTTGCTTTGGGTGCTTGTGTCTTCAGCGTCAAACTCCCCTACACGTTGCTTGGTTGTCTTCAGCAGCTGTTGTGTTTACCCCATTATTCAACTTCAGTGAACTTGTATTTTTTTAATTAAGAGTAGTTAGGAAGATTGCAGTTGGACTGCTCAGTGTTGTAGGGTGCTTCCAGAGTAGAGGGCTCCAGAGTAAAATTATAGGAACATAGGATAGGACCCTGAATCTAGCCCAGCTAAGCAAAAATCCCTGAGGTTTCAGTCCTTCAGCTAATAGCAGAATTTCTCTTGCCACCATATTGACTTTAATTGAAATTCTTAGAAAAGAACAGTTTTGTTGGGTCATTTTGCACTCAGGAGGAATAGGGAATGATTCCTTCCAGTGACATCGCTGGAAATCTGAATATCCTCTTAAATGTGCTCTTGAGCATTTTTGCATACTGTTACTTCTTTTTGTTTTTAATTGAATAATAAATATAAAATCCTGGGCTAAGATGGTGTTGAGAAGAAAAAAAACAATGCCAAAACAAAGAAATTCAGTTGTTGGGCTTGGGATCTGATTATACGAGAAGTGTAACAACACATGAAGCTTCACCCTGTCTTGGGTCCAACCATGGGAGCAGGAAGCTGCTACAGGTACCATGAGAGTAACCACAGGTCTTTCTCTTTAATGCAGAATTGTGCTCACTTGGGTCGCGAAATGTTCTGTTGCTCTGATTTTCATGGTAACCTTGAACAACAAAAAAGTTGCTATGAGAAAAGTTTCATGTGCCCTAATACTGAATTGCAAAATGATCCATCCAGTGGTGGCTATGGCCGTTTACCAGAGACTTTTATTTTAAAGTCACTGACACAACGTAATACCTGGACATGTCACACTGGAAATTAATTTGCCGTCTAGAAGATAGCAATTTGTAGATTTTAGGGCTAATAGAGACCATTGGACAGATCAGTCTGACCTCCTCTGGGATGCCAGCTATAGAATTGCACCATTATACACTGTTAAGCCCAAGAGTTAGATTGAGGTACATCTGGGCTTGCCTTAGAAACATCCGAAGACGGGGAATCCAGTTCTTTTAATTGCCCATTCCTGCAGCTGTGTTGCCTCTGTCCCCCTTATTTGTACCTGCAGAGCTGCTGGCTGCTCTGCTCCTCTCTCCAGAGGCTGTGGGCTCAGCACCTTCATCTGCACACCACAAAGTTCTCACAGCCTGTGTTATAGCACTGTCGAAGCTCCCAGGCTGGTTGAGTTCAGCAGGCTGATTTAATTCTTCCTTCAAAAGAAAAAAACACACTTTGATACTTTTATTCCTCTTCAGAAGCCCATTGTGGCCTGAGTAATTAAAATGAAAAGGGAACAGAAAGATCTCCCCTCTTTACAGTACTTTCTGCATCTTACTCTTTCTTTTATTGACGTCCACAGTGAAGGAAGTGACTGGAAAGTGAGTTTGGGTTTTGTTTGCCTTTTTTCCTTTTTTTTTAAACTTGAGCCAAAGTCTTTCAGCCACTGGGCATTCAGAAGGGGACCTCTCTGAGGCAGCTGTCAAGACCGGAACTAAAGGTTTCCAAAGAGAAATGGAGGGGAAGGGGAGCTGGTAGTTCTCTTTGCTCTGCGGTGAATGTGGAGCCTCTTTTATGTCTAGGGCCGAGGGGGGAGGAGGAGAGGGAGTGTGTGAGTGAGCTCTAATTTAATAAAGAGAAAGGCCTATTGGGTCCTGCACCTGGTGAAAAAGACCCGAGCATGCTTTAATTATGGCCTGTTGTTGGGGAGCCTTTGGTGGGTGTGAAACTGCTGAAATGTGGAGCTATTCAAATAGAGGTCAGGCCCGGAGACCTCGGAGCACAATGATTAACAAGGCTGCGAGCATTCAAGCTCAGCCAGGCAGAAAGAATAGGAAATTGGCAACAGGGGCTGGGAGAGGAGTTTGAATACAAAGAGAGCTAGGCCAAAATGCCCCACTCTTTTTTTCCTCTCTCTCTATTTTCACTCATTTGTTAAAAAGGTTTTTATTCCTCCTTTCTAACACTAAACCTTTGAGTTGCCTCTGGATGAACAAGAAATACCATTTTCTTTTCCTTTTTCAAGAAAACACAATGTGTGGCAGTCAATTAATAAAAGTGTGTGTCAGAGAGCTCCTACGGGCTGTTCCCACGTGTCTGTCTCTGCCATGGGAAAGGGTTTGCTGGTCCAAAGACTGGTAGCCCGTGGTGGAACTGAAGAGGAGAAATGTGTGAGAAAGGATTTTCCCTTAAAAAACAAACGGAGCAACGGGCATTGGCTTGGCAACCATAGGGCAAATGTAGAAACTTAGCTCCAGGAGGATATATTTGCTCCTGCCCCACTCAGATAGCACTGAAAGTGTCAGCACATCAAAGCATCTCTCCTGGACTTGTCTCTTATGCCACCACAGCATTATATGCACCCACACCCTGCGGGGATGTTGAGTTTTTATCCGTCCCTTTGGCATAGACCTACCCACAGATCACCCTGACATCCACAATGATGCTGGCTGAGGCCAGGGTTCCCCAGCGACATGAGATTCASGTCTCACGCTGAAGCCAGCTGAGAAACAGGAATTGGGGCTTTTGGCCATCTCCCTTCACATCTTTAGTTCACACACCAGAGCCGAGAAACAAGCAAAGACTGCAGCCAGCTTAGGTACTGAGAGCAAAAGTCTCAGCCCCATCTCAGCTGAGGAGAACCATGCCAGTACTGAAACTGTGGGATTTTTTTAATTTCTGTTCTCTTCTTTTGGGTTATTGTGTATTTGTGCTGCGTAGCCCAGAAGCTACGCTATGATGCCCGTGTCTGGAATGTTGCAAAATGGAGGGGGCTTTGTCCTAGAAATATTTTTCTTTTTTGGTCTTTATATATTTAAACTGGAAATGTTCTGATAATAATCTTCAAAAGGTGCGAAAGGAGTACCTGAGCATTCAGGGGGGGGTTATCTGGATGGTTTAGTTTGCTTTGTTGGTGGGTTTTGCTAGGTTTTAAGTCAGTGATGTAACAAAACCAACAAAGCCTATTTATTTTTTTCTTTCTTTTTACTTAACATGAGAAATGATAAATTTCTGTCTGTGTTGCTGGGTATTCATTGCTAGCTGGAATTAAAGCTAGGAGGGAAGGATTTTTAAACAGACTGTTTAAACAGCTTTTGTGGATCTCTATGTTTGTTCTGTGTGCTTGTTTTTCTTCAGACCTCTTTGACTCTTGTAATTGATGGTCAATTTGAAAGCCAAAAGAAGCTAACTCTGAAAAAGGAATTCTTACTCTTTTCTAAAAAAAAAAGAAAAAAAAAAAAAAAGTTGTTATACAGAGAGTTAGGCTTGTGTAGTGGTGATAGTGCTTTCCTTTGTTGAGCTTTCAAGTTCATTGCCAGGAAAAAATGCAGCTTCATAGAAAATACACCAAATCATGTTCCAAAGATATAACTATAGACAAATACATGTATACATTGGAATAGCAAAAGTTATCTTAGTTCATGATAGTAGCATTTAAGGACAGATGTTTCTTGCAGTTTAATTTTGGGACTTTATTTTCTTTTTCCTCCTTTTGTTTTGGATGCACAGGATTAGGAAAGGACTGAAACCAACCTGTTAAAAAGCAGCTGTCTGCTACTGCTGCTGTCTCAGAAACAGAGGGTTTCAGCTAGGAAAAAGCCAGGGCTCTTTTTGGAATGCACCATCTCWGCATGCGTCAGTGCAGGAAAAGTGATTAGTGCTGCTTTGCTGCAGGACTCTGCTTTTTCTGGTAACTGTCAGGAGAAAATGGGAAACTCTTTGTGTGGCATTCTCAAACTTTCTTCCRTTTATTTTTAACGATGAGCCTAGGACTAAGACACTGATTATGAGCTCTCTCTTGTCCTCTCCCTAGGGAACTGGACCACAACGACATCTCAGGCACAATAGAAGATACCAACGGAGCCTTTACAGGCCTAGAAAACCTAAGCAAGCTGTGAGTATCCCTGGGTTTGAAGTTCTGCAAAGCAGTTGTGTTGTGTGCCTGGGTGTGGGGGTGGGTCTCTCCGACATAGCCTTCCTCCCTTTGGAACAAGATAAAAATCAACAGAAAATCTGAGATGTAGTAGTTTTGCAGGCTCACTGCAAGAGTGCAAATGTGGTTATCAAGCACTTGTGTTTCTGAGCAGATATGAGGCGATTACAGTSCTTTTAAAGCAATGAACAGATGGTGCCACATACTGTAGTTCAGAGACACAAGAGGGAGAAACTTGTTTTCATCTGTAAGATTCAGCACAACTGTTCTTTGCTTCCAAAAGCAAACAGCAACAAAAAAGACCCCTTGCAATCTTCAGCGAAGCACTGATTGATGCAGCAAATAACAATAAACAGAAGAGAAAAATCACCCCATTTCCTGTTACAACAGAGGATTGAAACAGGATTCGTTTCTGTGGGATGCTCTGTCTGAGAGTGATCTTTTGGGCTTGCTTCCATGTGCAGCGACAATAAAAGGCACCATGGGGCATAGGCTCTTAAAGAGATAAAAAGAAACCTAAGGCAAGCATGCGCCTTGCAAATGTTTATAGCTTGCTTGGCCTTCGCAAGTATTTTCACATTGCTCTGTGCTTGTTCGTATTCCATTTGAAATCAGCTATATAAATCAGCCCTGTCAGAGAAGTCTCTGATGGCTTGTGACAAATCAAGAGTCTTTCTAATCATTACCTCTTGCCTTTGTTTAAGTTCTCAGCACCCCCCCATCACGCTGTCTCTGATGCTGAGATGGCACAGCCAGAGGTGCAGTAAAAGTACCTCGATGGATAGCAGATGGCTAGAATGAATCCTGGCAGGCGGTATATTGTCACGATCTCATTAGAGACTCCTGGGGGAGTGGGAAGAGCCGTGGCAGGATTCGTGGGGACGTAATGCTTAGATGGAGGAGAAAAATTCTGAAGTCACAGACGTAGAGGGCATTTGATCATTGTTGAAGGGAGTCACTGGATCCAGGAAGAGGGGAACCAAGTTGTACCTGCAAGTAAAGTGAGGCAGAAGGCAGAGAAGGACTTAAAGGCCAGTGGAGTCAAGCAGGGAGGTAGAAGTGTGGGAGAGCGAGAGGCCGGTAGGAATCGCTGCGCACGTGGAGTCGGGAAATCTTCCCGCAAGTTGCTAGAGAAAAGGCAGAGGAGCAGATGTGATGGGTGGGAGAGTCCTTGGCTGCTAGTGCTGAAGTTTTTGATTTGTCTGAAGAAACCAGTGAAACCATGTGGGCGGCTAGAAGGGTAGTGGGAGCAGAGGCTTTGTCCAGAGGGATTTGCAGGCTGTAGGACTGTGAGTCTGTAGTGCTGCTTTAACAAGGGAGAGAAGGTGGAGGAAAGGAGAGGACAGAGAGAGAGCTGTCCTGGTGGGACATCCACCGTRGGGCATCCCTCCAATGGCCACTGGCATGGGAGAAAAAGTGGCGGTCTCAAGTGGTTGGGATATGTCAGAAATGCTGGTTGCAGATAACAGGAGAGAGGTGAAAAAGCCAGAGGAGACAGCACTGAGGGAAAGAGTTCAGCAAAAGGATTGACTCAGGAACCAGGAGAAAATGAGCACTGATGAGTTGTGGGGGTCAGGCAGAGGCCAGGAGGTATGGCAAGGAGCGGGAGGAGGAAGGAAGGAGCAGAGGCAGCCTGCGGGGTTGTGTGTGTGGAGCTCTGGGCAGAACAGCTATCGCTCCCCTGTGAAATAGCCAGGGCCTGATCTGATGTTTATCATCYGGCACAAGGAACTGCTTCGAAAGGTGTCCGGTTTTGTCTGCTGTTAGCAAAGGATGCAACAGGGGCTTGCGCATGGCTAAAGAAGCCAGGTTTGCATCTTTTTTTCACGTCATTCACCTCTGTCTTCTGTTGCACGTGGACTTGGGCCAGCTGTGGGTTTGGTTGAACGCAGGGAAGGATGTGCCTGTGGTTTGGGGGAGGAATTGCAGCGAATTTTGTAGCCTGGAAGAGCATGTGGATCAGGTTGGTCTGGGGCAGACAGGTGTGGTTTGATTACCTGGGAGAGCGAACCTGCTGTTGGACAGACAGGTTGCTGGGATCGGTCATTGTCAGCCAGAGTGTAAGGCTAGAAGAACCCTCAGAATATGAGGTTATTTTATTATATTTCTTGAGGCGTTCTGGGGACACTTGGGAGTGGTCAGTTTTAAAGGGATCTGCTCAGGTCTCTTTYAGCTCATCAGCACGTAAATCCCAAACTTGTGATTTCATCTAAGGCTGGAGTATCATTCTTGCTGGCAGGATTTTTTCATAAATAAAATAAAATATCAGCCTTTACAGCAAACATTTCACTGTGTGATTTAGGGCCTGCGTTTAAACCGTCAACCAGCTTTAAATGCATTAGCATACAAAAAATAAATGGGCACTTCMGAGGAGACCTTCCAATGAATTAATAATCACCTCAGCTCTGTGGAGATTGCCTTAAAAGCCGTTCCCCTTTGATCTGGCACAGATTAGCCTCTGAAAGGATTTAGCACAGAGAGGGTTGTTCACTGAAATGAAGGTGTTAAACTGAGAGGTGGGGAGGCCAGCACTTTAGCCTTCTCTGAATTATATATGAAGCTCTCCAGGATGGAGAGCACAGGCCTAAATTAAAATGTTGCTTCAAGAAAGAGGGAGTCGAGAAGCACCGAAGCATAAAAAGCATCAGTGGAATCGCTGGGGAACAATGAGTTTCCTAATTATTCAAGCTGCTAAATGTAACCGGTTTTTTGATGGCTCACTCAGTGACTGAGATCTTCCTGCAGGTGCAAAACTGGCTGGAGGAGAAAATGCTGCTTTCTAATGAATTGCGTGCCTAGCGTGTAATTACGCTTATGCAATCACCGGGAGAGCATGCTTGCGCCTAGCTCTGCTGACGGCGGAGGAGCGTTTCTGGACTGCAGCAGGCAGGCTAATTGTGGAGCTGCATACCACCGCGTTTGCATTCCAGCGTGCCACAGCCCTTTGAAGGGGGCCGCTGGGTTCAAACCATTTCGGAATTGGGATTTGAAAGGCGTAATGATTTTAATGAGTTTGCCGGGCCATGGCGTTATTACCGGTGTGTTATGTATTTCTCATGTATATAGCCGTAAAATTGTATGCACCTATACAAGTTGTGTATACATTGTGTATTCACATCCCCAGACGTACTGCTTGTCTCTGCACAGATAAGTATCTCCAATTTTCAAAGTCGAAGATCCACTGTAAACAATAAGTAGAAATCTCCAGTTATCAAACCCAAGCTCAGCATAGCACCCCCATTTAGGAGTATGGCTCCAGAAATTAGTCTGTATGGATGCAGCCATATGACCAGAGTTTGCATATAGTAAATTATTTACTATATTAATCATTCTAATGGATTTTTCAAAGCCTTCATTAATACAACATCCCTTTTACCAAATGATGGTACACATGATTGCACACATCCTTTGGTGCTTGGGGTATTTTGCCCAGAGCAAAAAGCCACACACGCTCTCATGCAATAAAAAGGACCTCTGATACCCTGGCTTTGGTGCTGTGGCAAGAGCTCGGTAAAGCTCACTGTAGATACTTAGAACGATACTGTTGATAAAGCAGGTTGCAGCTATCTGGAGCCTTTGATCAGCCACCAGCATGCCTACGATAGCTGTCTTTATTCTCGCCTCAAATCAAATAATTAACAAAGGGGGACAGCTCTGAAAATTCATCTGTGGTTTTGTACCAAGTTAACTCTACCTATAAGAAAGGGCTTTGACTGTGTGTCTCATTGTGGAGGCTGGGCGGTGGCTTTGCCTGAAACTGAAGCTTTCGGTTGTGTTTTGCTCTGGAATGGTAAGATTTGTGATTTTGGGAGTCACAGACCTTTTGTACGGAGCTAGGAGTAACCGGCCTTTCCTGTCTACTCAAGAATTAGAGTGGTGGCTCATCTGGCAATACGACTGTCAGGGTAATTGATTTTGTGAGGACCTAGTTGGGGTCATCGTGCTGCCCAGTGGCAGGCACCCAAATTCCCTCCAAAGACAACAGGCTGCAAGGACAGATTGTGATACAGTCTCAGTCCTCCCTGTCGTAACAGTCAGCGTGATGAGCCCCGTTTTTGCTTTCTACCCAGCATGGCATCCACTGCTTTCATCCACACAGAAGCTGGGCTTTCTGGGTGCAGAGTTGAGACACCAAATTATCCTGACAGTTGAAGGGTGCTTTGTGGAAAGCCCTAACAAGCTCCTGGAAATGTATTTGCTCATATAACGGCYGCACGTGCTCCATCTTGTACCCCAGCCTCCTTTCCCCAGCTGGTAGTAAGCGGTGGGACCATCATAGTTTTAGGGCCTTTTTAGGGTGCAAATATAGGTTACACCCTATATTGAAGGAAAAATCCTGAAGGAAAACTCAAATCAAATGCAGCACGGTCTGTGCCAGTTTTTTACATGAGGTGTGAGTGATGACTTCCATCGGACACCATGTGAAGCAGGYGGTGATAAAAGATGCACCTGGAGGATAAACCTTAGATAGAGAGAACCTGGGGAAGGAAAGCATTTCCTAATTAATGATRTGGCTTGATGTTTCATTAAAACAGTTGAGGAGACTATCCATTTTGCGTGAACGCTGCCCCTTACCGATCGCYACCGGTCAATATTTATAGAGAACTGTGACTGCAGATAGCAGCTGGGCTGTGACTGCCAGTCCCCCTCCTGCCGCCGCGTAGCACTGTCTGCTGATTCGGAGGAGTGCTCTCTGGTCACAGATGCAAGGAAACGCACCTCAGCTCTGTACATTACCTTTTCTCTTCTTCCTTTTGCCCCTTGAAATTACCACTCGGCTATTATGTATTCCATTATATTACTTTGCTGTTGTATTTGTAATAAGCCAAGGAAGAAAGTCAGCAGTCACTCCAGTTAGCTGCTGTATAAATGTGCAGACAAGAGACAGCCCTTAGCCCTCGTGTGTGGATGTCCGTTCAGGCCAAGCAGCAGTGAATAAATTACCACTCTCTTACTATCTGGGAAGAAGTCAGAAATGAAAAGTGTGGCAGGGAGAGACCAAAATCTTGTTAAACTGTCATTGCACTTAATCCTGTCCACAGCCAGCCTGCAAAGAATAGAGGGGACCTTCTGTTACTCAGCAAGCTGGTTTCCAAGCACTGGAGCAAACCTGCCTTTTTACATGATATGGCACATTCCCTTTTGTGCTGTCATCACTATTAAATTCGAATACAGATAAAAGGATTTAATTTCAGGAGCGGGAAAGCAAGTGTACTTCAGCCCTCTTAATCTCCGTGCAGTTCAGATTTCCCAGGACTTACACTGAGCGCGTATATCAGATAAAGCCACATTAATTGTGTTCCTTCTTTTTCTGCCCCCCTCTCCCCATTTTTCTTTCTGTTTATCTGGCACTGGATGTTTGGAAACTGCAGAACTCTGTTTGGAAACAAGATCAAGTCGGTGGCCAAGAAAGCGTTCTCAGGGTTGGAGGCCCTGGAGCACCTGTGAGTAACCCACCATGCCTCAGAGTTTGGGAAGGGGGGTCTGCCAAAAGTAGCTGCTTGAGAGATCTGCTAGCAATTTAATAGCGTCTTTGTAAACTGAGAAGCCAGTCCATTTGTGGGGGCCACCTGCTTCCTTCTCATTATAAGTCCGCCTCAACTTTGGCCTTTTTTTGTGCCAGCAACAAAGTTATAGAACATATGGCAAATCTGCATGCTCTTAATTTTTTGATTTGTTCTTGGATAAATATCGCCTTGACTTGCACATTGCTTCTTTAGGCTGTTAGCAATGAAAATACGCTATTTGAGATGTAGCCCTCTCTCCTCCTCCCTTGCCCCAACCTCCTCCTAAATCTGGGCTCTGGCAGTGACACATGTTGCAAATGACTGCTTACGATGTACGCACCGAACATCCCCATTCAGCACAACTGCCTTAGAGCGATTTGCAAGAAGTAAATTTTGGCTGCTGCTATGTAATTTTTTTTCTGTGTCCCAAGGCTGATGACTCCAGCAGTGATTCATGAATAACTTCCTTTCTGAATTAAGACAAGTTAAAGTATATGTGATTTTGCTCTAGATGTTTTATTGGCTGTTGATTGTATGAAATGTTATGACCGCTGAAAGCGTACTGAAGGCTGCCCGACTGGGGGGGTATGTTCCCAGATAAAGGTTCCCTTATTAATGCTCTACTGAGGTTTTCCTCTGCAAGCAGTGCTTGTCTGGCCTACACTTCGCTTAATAAACTTAAGCCCTAAATTTGACACTATCCTTTTTCAGAGGACMAGTGAATTTCTTAATTAGCAATGGTTGTGAAGGAAGCTTTTATGAATACCTTCTTTTGGAAACATTGCAGTGTTGTTCGAACACAATAGTATCCTCTCAAAGTCACTTTCAAATAACTTCTCAGATGCCATTTAGTGCAAGTATTTGCTTTCTTTATGTTTGCTGAAGGTCTAGCCTGGGATACGACATTCCTGACTATCTTTGGTTATCGAGGGGGCTGAGGAATTTCTGAGCTATGGATGATGGAGGTAGCTGAGAATGAGAAAGTGTAGTGAGAAGATGGGCTATGGAATGACTTAGTGATTTATTCCCGTAATTTTTGTTGGTTGACTATTGTTCGGCAATACTTACTCAATATTGAAGTGTTTTGTGGAAAACCATTTCTATGAGCTGCAAGTGCGTATGGCCTTAACAAGGAGCCACCAAATCACCTGCTACTGGAGTCGTTGCTTAAATATGGAGAGACTTTGTCACAGCCATAGCATCCCTTTGGTTCACATTGCCTTTGGTTGTGTTCTGCAGGAACCTTGGGGATAACGCCATCCGTTCAATTCAAGCAGACGCTTTTGCTAAGATGAAGAGCCTGCGGCAGCTGTAAGTAATTGGACTGTACAGACCATTAAGGAGGCAGGGATCCTTCTTGCCCTGGACGTGAGAAGTAGCACGTTGTTTCCGATGGGGTGTTATCCGCATTACCACTCATTTATTTCCTCCTCCCCTCTGTCCTCCTCTGCAGGGTATTTTTAYACATGAGTAGATGTCACGGGGGAACGTCTTGCATTTAATAGTGAGTGAAATTAGATCATCGGAACAGGTTCTTCCAGCAGGTTCACATCTGTGCAATTATTCATCTCTGCTCAGGAAGTCCAGCCCTGGTCCTGTTAGCCATCTCTCCTTCTCACGCTGCCACTGATTTAATTCCAAGTGGYCCATCTGCTCCTTTGCTGTACCTATGTTTAGGGTTCGCATACAGTACTGACATTTCAGCGATAAGCGCCATTTGAACTGGATCCACTTGTAATCCAGCCTTCTGGCGTAAAAATACGGATGTGTTACCAGAGCTGCTGCTTGTGCTCCAGGCTGGGGCTCTGCACTGTTATCAGACACTGTTTCCAGTCTTGCCTGGTTTCCTTTTCTTCTCTATAAATATTTAATCCACTGTCAGTGCATTGCTACACTCTGGAGTAGTGCAATGTCTGTGGAACAAGAAATCACTTATTTGGTATTTGGGCAGATTCAGATTCTTCTTCCTGATGGGAATCGGATGGTCGCTGTTAGCAATGACATTTAATACCAGTGACTGGGGAATTAATGAGATAAAACATGGCAGGTCTGTTATTTGCTTAACCACCTCATCTTTTGCACTGGCTCTTGAAACAAAATTGAGGCGAAAGATCGATCTTACAAGAGAAGATCTTGTGGGATCCCMGATATTGTGAAGGAACTTTTATACCATGGAGAAGGTGGCTTTCATATAGGGGGGACACACATGCAGAATGCATTGTACTGAAGTCTCAAATACTAAGGGTCTCTCTGACCTGTCCCAGCTAGCCAGCAGTGTTTATTCCGTCACGTGTATTAGGGGCTACACATCTTTCTAGGACAGCAAAGTGGACAACTTTGGAATCAGATCCCTATGTTCCCTCATTCCCTTCCTCTCCAGTCCATTCTTTCTTTTCCCCCTTCCTGGCTAGCTTCAGACTTCAGGATTTCCTGAGGTTATCAGGTAGAAAAACRGGAGGAGATTCACATCTTACAACACAGTGCTGGAGTTGGGATTCTGCTGTGCTCTTGATATCCTGCTYTTGCACAACTTGCAGTATTGCAGGACAGAACTTCTCTGTCCGGGGCCATTTTCCCAGTCTCTGAGGCATCCTCGCATTCGATTTGAGGGATCAGACTGGCTTTTCCTAGGATCTTGGACCAAACCAGACCAAAGTCTGAATTCCTTGTTGGTGTAAACAGTTCTTCACTGGCCTCAGAGCTATGCTGAGCCACAATTTGGCCCAGAATATTAAAAAAAAAAAAAAAATCCTGAGGCTCCCCTCTTATTCGCCCCTTTTTCACAGCTCTTTTCTTAACAGAAGGTGCTAAGTTACTGTCAGGATGCTGAGAAATGTTTTTGTGTTTTGCTTTCCAAACTAGTCACTGTTTGTATTGGGTTTACACAAATGTCTTTGGTCATTTCTCTTCCACTGCTTCTGTTAATCAGTAACCACCACATCAGCTACACCTCTTATCCCTGGCGATGCTGGYGTGCGGACAGGTTCCTTCCAGAAGGCAGGCAGGGGCCTCTCCACTTACTCCTCTGGTGTTGGCCACTGAGGGAACTGAAGTCTTAGAGCAGGAACTTGGCATCCTCTCACTGTTCAGTAATTGAAGTCCTGAATTCAGTCCCCACCAAAGATGCTCAAACCACAGAGGCAGAGGAGGAGCCTGCGTGGTAATTACATAGGAGAAATGGCAGCGGGACAGGCTGTACTGTTAGCTGGTGCCTCCGCTGTGTGTCTCCTTTGGAGATGATCTGCCTTGGTTTCTCTCACTTAAGCCAGGGATGGCATTGCTCGTCTGTTCTGGGGGTCACTCTGCAAGTTGGTTAATAAATTYAAGGCGCTAGGGAGTGTCACTGGAGTACAGGGATGGGTTGCTCTATGTGGAGATGAAATGCTGTTTAAATGTGTTAAGTATTTAACATCATTAGTGCCTCGAGGACAACCCTGCAGTCCTTTTTTTCCTTCCACCCATGCTGGGGGGAAGGGAGGAATGTGTCTAACATGAAAGGGCTGTGAGCTTTCCAGCCTTCTCTCCTTGCGGGACTCACAGCAGGCTCGTGTTGGTTTTATTTCCCTGCAGCCACATAAACAGTGACAGCTTCCTCTGCGATTGCCAGCTGAAATGGTTGCCCCAGTGGTTAGTTGAGAAAGAGCTGCAATCCTTTGTGGTGGCCACCTGCGCCCATCCTGAGTCACTAAAAAGCAAGAGCATTTTTGCCATCGTGCCAGAAAGTTTTGTGTGTGGTAAGTCCTGCCTGTGTGTTTTGAGGTTGTATGAAGGGTAGGACTCACTTGGGAAACATTTTCTTTGACTACTAACATGTTATTACGAGAGGGTTTCTGTTTTGTTTTGCTAGTCAGTGGGATCAAAGGAAGCCCAAGCCTGCATTTTAAAAATTTGTCATTGGCTACAATTTATTTCCCACCAAAACCACATAGCGCATTGCTTGCATCTAGTGTATTCCTTACAGGGCTCCCTGAGTATTAAATCAAAAGGGACTAACGCTTGTTCCASTTCCAAATGGGGCTGCACAGAGACTTCCCCAGTCCTCTCGGTTTGATACTACCAAGACTGCAGCTATGATTTTTTTTCACTCTGCAGCATTCTGAGCTGCTTCTGTGGCTTTGTGTTCTTCRCTTATCTTTTCTCCCTCTTGGAAATAACAAAGGGTTAAAAAAAAGCAGAGGAGAATCGCTCCATCACAGGTCGTTTTTTTGGGCCAGTAAGGCATTACACATGAACCAACCGACGGCTTAACAGTTGCATTATAATCTTTTTTTCTCCTACGGTTGTTTTTTCTTCTAAAGAGCACCTACTGCTGTTCTCTCACCCAAACGCTGCAGTTGACTGTGCACCTGAGCTGTGGTTGCAAAGCAGATTTACTTAATACCCAGCACACACAAACATTTACTAGCGCTCTCGTAAAGAAAAGAAATGTAAATGATCAGAGGAGGCCAAAGTGATGCTGCTCATGCATCCACCACTGGTTTGGTGACCCAAGCCCTGTGCTGTGCAGCCAGCCAGTGTGGATCCTGGGTGGAGCTGCCCATGGCTGTTTGATGAAGGAAAAATGAGCTTTTGAAAACACTGTTTAACTAAGTTGAATGCCTGACTTGCACTGAACACAGAGCAAAAGCTTTGTTCCAGCTGCTGTCCCATGTCCCTCTCGCTCCCAGAGTGGCGGGGCTCTGCCTAGGTGGCCTCTGCCTGAGTGACTCYGGGAGGCTTGCTGTGTTCATCTGGAAGAAGAGATCATGAAGGCTCCATCCCCACAGCAACATCACAAAGCGAAGACAGCTTTGCTTCTMCGGTGCCTGCCAAGTCCTCCAGGCACTAGTACTCCTGGTTCCAGAGGCCTGGCTGTTTAATTAAACCTCAGTCAAATATTAAATTACACCATTTGTAGAAATCTAATAAATGAATCTGCTTGGAACCTTGCTAAAACCAACAATCTTCAGGGCAGAGAGAGAGTGTGCAAAGCTTTCCGCCCCAGATGGGTGACAGGCAAATAGCTGCCTCTGCTTTGACAGTGTGTGCTGCAGTCGCCTTACGTGTGAGCTTTTATCCCTAGAGGTGGCATTTGCAGCCCTGTAAGTGTCCTCCTGCTCTCCCCTCCTGCTTCATGCTAACGCAGGCCTGGAGGTGCAGTTCAGTATTGCTCTTCATGCATGGGTTGTACAAGGAAGGGTATTTTCTTCAGACCATAGTATCTTTCTGAGGTTCAGCTATGTCGCTATGGAAGAGAGCTAGGCATCTTGTAGGTGTTTGAGGTCGCTAAGTGACCATCTCAGTCCACTGATCACAGAAGGGACCAGAGAAACGGGAGTCCTAGCTTAGGCCAGCCACTCAGTGGAGTTGTGCGTGGCACATCTGCACTGTAGAGCCGGTCTCGATGGTGGAGTGCTTTGCAAGAGCAAGCTGCTTTCCTGGTGTAGACAGGGATGTAAAAAAACAGCGGATGTAAAAGCAGATGTGCAATAAKGTCTTTCACTTATGCACTACTCATTTCTCCTTGCATCTCTTTGCTTGCTCCAGTCTTTGCTCATAGTCCAGAACTAACTATGCCTGCTGTTTTCTCTTAGACGATTTCCCYAAGCCGCAGATCATTATCCAGCCTGAGATAACAGTGGCTGTCCTCGGGAAGGACATCCGTTTCACCTGCTCAGCCGCCAGCAGTAGCAGCTCCCCCATGATGTTCGCATGGAAGAAAGACAACGAGATGCTGCACAATGCTGAGATCGAGAACTTTGCCCACGTGCGGGCAAAGGATGGTGAGGTGATGGAGTACACCACCATTCTGCATCTCCGGCATGTCACCTTTGCCCACGAGGGGCGTTACCAGTGTATCATCACCAACCACTTTGGCTCTACCTACTCCAACAAGGCCCGACTCACTGTTAAYGGTGAGTAGAAAGCTGCTTTCTGATTCCTTTCCTCAGCCTGAGCTGGTACAATTCTCTGGGACCCCCTTTTGGCAGGCYCCTGAGGGTCCATTCCCGATGTGGGGGAGCTCCTAACCTCTTCACACCAGCTGCCTGCATCTCAGTGGATGCTGAGGAATGCCGTGAGGAGCACGTGCCAAGCTTGTGATGGCTGCCATCCAGCCAAGCACTTCAGCGCATTCTTAACGGCTTTAGCTGCCTCTCTTTGGCTGTTCCTGTAGARTCTTTGCCCAATGAAATGGGCAAACAAAAATGAAAATACAAAAGGATACAAAGAAGAGGGACTATAGCGATTGGGGTTTGTTTCCAGAAGAAAATTAGCTTTGATCCCAGCTCTARTGATCCTGGGGAGGGGAGGGGGGAAGTCTTGGACATTGCAGACAGGTTATGTGCTGTAGAAACACAGGGTTAGTCCCCAGCAGCTTAGMTACATCCTGCAAAAGCAGCTTGCCATCCTCTTGCCTATAGGTAATGATCATATCCATCTCCTGCCTAGGAAGAAAAAGTTAGAACTGCCCAGAAGATGGTGTTTTCCTCATGGAATTGCACATCCCTTTCTCTTGTTTTTCTTTATCAGTGTTGCCCTCATTTATAAAAACTCCCCACGACATCACCAGCCGGACAGGGACAACAGCGCGGCTGGAGTGTGCCGCTGAAGGACACCCCACCCCCCAAATCGCCTGGCAGAARGATGGGGGCACGGACTTCCCTGCGGCCCGAGAACGCCGCATGCACGTCATGCCTGACGACGATGTCTTTTTCATTACGGATGTGAAGATAGAAGACATGGGTGTCTACAGCTGCACGGCACAGAACTCTGCGGGGTCTGTGCTTGCAAATGCCACCCTGACTGTACTGGGTAAGATACGTTAGTGCCCCTGACGGACCAAGTGGTCTAGAAGTGGGAACTGGAAGGGATTGCTGTTCAAGCTCTTCAGCAGTTGCAGACACAGAAAAGGGAAAAAGAGGCAGTGCTCTGCGTTAGGATTGTTTCATTCTTTTACACTGTACTTAACTAATGCAAAATACCCTGCTAATTAAAAGAAGGAGCCGTGAGTCGCATCGCCTCTTGTGCCAAGGAAGCCCCTCCAACCGCCCTATTTCCTGCCTGGGAAAATTACTTCAAAAGGAAATTGCACTTCATCTCTCTTGCCCTACAAAATAATTCATGCGTGTCAGCCGTTGCCCCTTGTCCTCGGGGGTTTCTTTGTTGGGAAGGCCTAACACCAGCTGGTTATGGGAAGGCCTTGGTTGTGATTGTTGGATCTGTTGTGTTTGCAGCCGCCATGGGCCCATGGCTGCGTAGTGCATTGCTGTACATTYGTCTGCAGGAACATCAGTGACGTTCAGTACTGTTAAAAGAAATCTGTTGTTACGCTGTTCCCAATAATTAATTTCTGTGTTTATTCTCCTGCAGAGACCCCATCTTTGATTCATCCACTGGAAGACCATGTAGTGTCTGTAGGTGAGACTGTGGCTCTTCAGTGCAAAGCCACAGGCAGTCCACCTCCCCGCATTACCTGGCTGAAAGGTGACCAGCCCCTGATCGTGACAGAAAGGCATCACTTCACCTCCGGCAACCAGCTGCTGATCGTCAGGAACGTTGTCTTGGAGGATGCTGGGAAATACACCTGTGAAATGTCCAACACCCTGGGGACAGAGCGCGCACACAGCCACGTGAGCATCTTGCAGTCTCTTGGCTGTAGGAAGGACCGTACCACTGTGGGGATCATCACCATCGCCGTGGTGTGCAGCATCGTGCTGACTTCTCTGGTCTGGGTCTGCATCATCTACCAAACCAGGAAGAAGAGCGAAGAATACAGCGTCACCAACACAGGTAGCTCTAGTCTCCTGCTAAGGCTTTCTCTAACCTTCTGTGCTGTCAGCCTTCCCGCTGAGGCCGAATCGGCACGTCAGGTAGCCACGCAGTCGCACTGGAAAAGCAGTTGGCTTATCTCAGTGGTTCGCTTGGCTCACAAAGCTGGAACCAGCTTTCGCTTGCTGTTGAAGCGTGTTCAGAGCTGCATTTCTCCCCTTGGCTGGCTCTTCAGAAAGGTCTTTTCCACTTGGCAGTAGTTTCACCCATTGCTTTGCTACTTTGATTTTCCATGACCATRAACGATAACTCTTGAGACAGTCTGGATTATGTCCACGATGCTGGGAACCTGTCTTGCTTCTTGGGAATCTGTATTTTCAAAGACTTTGTATTCAAAACATCGAAAAATTAGACTTTGAGGCTGGAAACCCTTTTTTCCATGTTGCCTGTAAGAGCTGTTGTAGCCCTGCTGACGAGGGGCATCCCTCRCTTTTTAGGGGAAGCAGTAGTGTTTATTGCTTCCTCCTGATATTCAAAGGGGATAATTTGGTGCTGAAATAAGTGTTGCAGTGAGAATAAACTCTCCTGCTGCCCTCAACATCATTCAGCCTCTGAACAGAAGTACGGAAGAACCAGCCTAAGACTCCCCCACCCTGCTGGGATTTGCAGCCTTCCTATATTACGCTTAGCTTTAGCTATATTATGACGTAGGATTTGAAAGACCTGGGCTAGGCAGGAAGTCTGGGATACCATATGACCAGTGTGATGCGTCAGTGGGATTTTTTTTTTTTTCCCCTTTTTTTCAGTCCTGAAAATCTACGGCTTCATGTCTAGGATAATTGAGTTTCACTTGGTTTTGTGTGACAAGGGAAACTGATAATTGCCTGATATAAAATGGAGAAAGCCAGGGATAGCTAAGGGGCTTAGACTTACTTGCCTGCTTAAGTGAATCGAAGACCCAGTTCTCCATAAGTCTTTTACTCGTGACTTTGGGAGACAGAGGACTTGAGTCAAAGGAGGCACTCTGAATTTCAGGGGAAAAGGAAGGATTTACTTGTTCTGAAGAGACAGTTCCACCTCCACCTACCTTGTACTGACCGTGCCAAATGCAAACACCCAAGATGGCTTGATCAGCACTGTATCTCACAGCTTCGAGCTTTGAAAAATCAGGAGCGGGGCTTCCGAGGGGAATGGAGTGTATTTAGGCGCTTCGGTTTCCATTGCACCTACAGAAAATACCAGTTATAGATCTGGTCCCAAATCCCTCTTGAGAAATGTTGATTTTACATGCCTTTGAAAACAGAAGCCTTTATATCCTACTAGGAACTGACATTTCTCTGCTCCCATTGCTCTAGATGAGACTATTGTGCCTCCTGACGTGCCAAGCTACTTGTCTTCACAAGGGACTCTTTCTGACCGGCAGGAAGCGGTCGTCCGAGCAGATAACCAGCAGCCTAACGGGCACATAGACAGCAACGGTGAGAACCGGTTTAATTATTTTTTCTGTAATGCTCTATCTGAACTTGATAGGAGGGAGAAATCACAGTACAAAGTACTTCTGTGCTTGTTATGCGTTATCTGAAAGATCTTCATAATGTAATTCTCTAGCTACTGCATTTATGCAGAAAAGGATCTGTCTTTCACTTCACGAAGCTATCCTCTCCCAGGAATAACAGCGTTCATACAAGCAGACTGCTTCAGAAACTGCTCAGTCAGGCCCTAAGGACTAYTTTTTTGCTAATTTTGGATTAGTTCTTTGGCACCAGAGTTACCCGTAGTTAAGCTCTACTAGAAAATACATTAGCATTGCCTGTCCCTGCCTTCAGGCTTAGAAATTAAATATTGGGATTTTACAGTATTTAAACACAGCACGTTAGAAAGGAGRAGTAAAGCGTTCTGAACTAAGATTCTCCTGAGATTGTACAGCATTTATTCTGTTCAACATTAGCTTAAAATTATCTATTRTCTCCATTGCTATTTTTTCTCCCTTTCGCAGCTTTTACGGTAGAAATAAGACTAACAAGTCATTTAACTGAGAGCAGATGGTTGTAATCTTTAGCCAGATGGTTCGTTTGTTACAGGTATGTGTCAGACTGATGCTGGAAGGTGTCCAGATGCTGAAGCTCCCACTGTAGGTTGTAGACAGCCAAAGCTGTGTATCGGCTATAATAAAGACACTTGGAAAACTGAAGACATGGCTGATGGAATGCTTGTTCCAGATAAGACAGGTACAAAACCCATTAATCTGGAAAGGTATTTCGTGTTTGTACAGATCAGAAAGCCCTCCAACTCAGACAGCATTAAGACAAGAAATTGTTACCTTCAGCGAAAAAAAAGCCCAGAATGATTCTCAGGTGTGAGCACAGTAAATTGACTTTGTCCTGCTTGCTTTGATCCTCTCTCAAGCTTGGATAGTTTGAATTCAGRGAACCATCAGAAGAGGCAGAGTAAAGCTCACGAATAGCCATTGCTTGCAGCTGGCTGATCGGTATTTTGATTTGAGCTATTCCTAAAACGTCAGAGCACTTTCAAACTGAAGGTGTTAAAATTTTTCATGCTTTTTAAAGGGGCTGTCAACTTCAAAGCTCAGCTTTTTTTTTTTAATTTTCAAAATTTAAAGGTTGTTTTGGGCACTGCACCTGCCTCTGCTCTTTGCCAATTTCTTGGGTGTTACACTCATACTTTTCTTTTTTTAGAATGTGGTTTCTGTTCTCATGCTGTATTGTAACATCCACAGAAAAACGGCCRGTGAAACAAATTTTCTCTCCAGGAGAAACTGTAAAGTTTAATAATGGAAAGTTGTTGAGTGCACTAAGGAAATTAACTTTCAACATTTAGAAACTCCKTCCTGCTTGCTTCTTTGAATTCTGCTCATCTGTTATTACCGCTAACGGTAATAACATATCTTGAGATAACGATATGAGTTGACAGTGATCCCTGTAAAGCAGCAGCACAAAAATAAGAAAGGTAACTTGGTATTTTAAAGCAGGTACAGGAAAGTTCCACTTTCTGTTTCTACCCTGACTAGAAAGTCTGGAAAAGGAAATAAAYGCACAGTTTATTGAAAAGAAAGTAAGTCACAACTTCTTCGGAGTAAAAAAAACCCAACTACTAAACCTATTGATTGGAACTACCTTTAGTGATAGCTACAGAGTTCTGACAAACGCAGGTATTCACTAGCCCTGTATAAACCCGAGAAATGTCCGTATTATTTAGTGAGAGAGATTCCCACACTGCCGGGGACAGATGAACTAAACAGCTGCCTTTTCCTTCCGCAAGTTGTGTGCTTCAGTGCTGACAACTTCCAGCTGGTTAATCTTCGTTTGTTGCCGTTTTCTCTTCCTCCCTTAAAGGCTACGGCCTGCCAGTTGTGTGCGCGGACTGCAGCGGCAGCACGGACAGCGTGAACGTCCACATTTACCCCAAGGAGCCGGAGTACTACTCTGAGAGCCTTAAGACTATGGATAATACCTACCCAAACGCACTGAGCAGCAAGGAACGAAATAGGAAGAGGGGTGCAGGCACCAGCCTTCTTCATCCTCAGCCGTGCAACGGGATTGCCAGCGGCAAAAGGATGGAAACAGACGGGACCCTCTACCCCAGCAACCACGACAGAATAAGGCCTGTGAGCACGACCAGCCCGCTGCTTGCAGACAAACACGGTACGGGTTTCCCTGGGGACGCCTCTTTCTCCCCAGCTGTAATACGACCACTTGCCTTGTGCCAGAGCCCTCTTCTCTCCCATCAGCTTTCTTAACTGGCCCAAGGGCGTGAATGATAGTGGCAGGGTTGGTTTCATGAGGAGCGCTGGCGGGCTGAGCATCAACTAACCACGCTGGTCCTTCGGTTTCTTGCAGGCTCTTCACAAGCAGCAGCAAAGCCTTCAGAGCTTAACAACCTTAATTTGGTGAGAGCCTCACCGGCAGGAGGGTCATTAAAGCAACTGAACGTGCTTCCTGAAATTTCCCCAACACTACTGGATTTGCAGAGCGAAGCAGAAGTGAAACAAGCTCTCCTGTCCAACGGCTACGCACCCAAGCCCTGCGACTCCRTTCATGAGTTGAAGCCACCGAACAGATCGCTGGACTGAAAGGGCAGACTGCCATGTGCAAATTAACAAACACGCTATTATTTTTTTTAATTTTTTTTTGCACAGAATATATAGGCTACTTACTTCTACCTCAAATCTTGAACTGATGACCTGTCAAAGGCAAACAACTGAGGTATGAGAAACAAGCTTGTATGGGGAACAAACTCCTGTTCGAGCGTCATCTGTTTGTACATAGTTTAAAACTTCCCTGAGAAGTATGAAGCGTTCAAAAGTTGACTTGCATATGAAGCACATAAATGCAAGGGATTATTGTGTAAAGAGAAAAGTATTTGATACAATTGTACATAAGAGTTTTCATATATAAATATATATATATAAAAAATATATATATATCTTTTACAGAGGCTATTTTAATCTTTAGTGCATGGAAAACTGAGTGAAATTTTACAATTTTGGCAATATTGTTTTCAGTGTCAGGTTGCTGTTAAACTTCGTGAGAGAAATAATTCTGGTGCCTTAAATGCATAAGCAGAACTTTAAAAAGCCAGACTGTTCCAAAGGGATTGTCCTCTTTTCAATGGAAGTTCCTTTAAGTCAAGTATCAGTTGGGTTACTTAGCACAAATTTCCTTCCCCTTTGAAATCTATTGCACTTAACACATTTAAACAGAGATCTTCAACTGTTTCGAATGAAGTTGATAGGAAAAAAAGCATGCAGTGAGAGATTGCATAGCAACCTGATTTTTTGCTCTTGGTGGAAGAACTTAAATTCCATTACTTTTCAAAACTGCATAAAAATTAGGATTTGAACTGTGACTGTGATATGTTAGAGCGGACCACACAAGAGGCACTAAATAATTCAGCAACAGTGCAGAGCCCCAAAACAACCAGGCAAAAGGGCTGTCATGATTGGTGAGCAGTCATTACCAAAATAAGTCATGTGTGTAGTAAACCGTGGGGTGGTCTCATACATCGCACCATTCAGAAAGCATCAGAGCAGGCGGCGTTTCCTGCCCGTATCTGCTGTTACAGCGCTGACCACCTGCCGAGCTAATTGCAGGCGTTTCCCCTCCCAAAGGGATGCAGCTTTACCTGTAGAAGGTGCGTATAATGATCCGCAGCCGAGCCCTGTTCAGAGGGAATAACCTGTGCCAGTACAAGGCGTTTTCACACCCAAAAAAGTACATCTGTTCTGGAGGGGGTTTGAAACCATAGAGCTGTTTTGACAACAAAACTCCTCAGCTGACAGCTGTACCCTTAATTCRTCCGATACTTTTAACTTTTTTTCCTGCAACACAATATTACGCTTTCTTGTTGAACACCATTACCCCCGTCTGCAGCCAGACTCTTTATATGAAAATATCGGCTTCAAATGAATTATGCTGCTCTGTGTAGCAACTCTAGGCTATTCAGAAATACACTCATTTAGAAGGGAAACTGTGTATTTATGGTTGAAAGTACTCTGTTAAATGGAAACGTCCCAAGTATTTTTATGTGGTCTTTTAAGTTCATCCATGAATGGGGGGGGGAAAGAAACAGCCACATTGGTCAAACAGATCTTTGTCACTTCTAACTTCACTATGACGCTTTTTATTTATAGAAAGGCTGCTTTCTGTTGGTGTTGGTACCTGTGGATGGAGGACTCCCTTCCAGTTACTTGTAATTTCAGTTCTGCTAACATACGGTTGCTAACTCTGGTGATGACTACTTTGGGGGAAGGTTTATTAGGGGGTTTTGTTACTTTTTTCCTTAGGAGCAACTCAAATGCCAGTTCCACTGAAGCCGAGTCTGGCGAGTATCCACCTTTGCTAGTGCTGTGGCTCAAAACAAGCACCGGAGATCAGGGCAGAAACATCTCATTTTCTGTTCGGCTCCATCAGGCAGGGATGGGGCTGAGTGCTGCCGCCTCCCGTCCGGCCTCACCTGGAGCGGCCACCACCTCCYGGAGGGAGAAACCTCCCGCTCTTGCCCCGTAGCTGAGGGCGAGTTTTGCTGCAGAGCAGCCAGCTGAACCCGACCTTGACGAAGCAAGGCATAATTCAGCCAGGTACCTGTCGGTATCAGTTCCCGACTATTGACACGTTTGCACTTTGAGACAGGTGGCGAGTTATGTTGAGTGCCAAGTTTATTCAAAGCAAAGGAAATGGATGTTAGAAAAATCACAAACCGAGCGTAATTTTCCCTTTACRCAAGGGAAAAGCACGCTTCGGAACCGACTCGCAAGGGGAAAACAGTGGAACCGGGGACCCGGGGAAGATGGGAATGATTTAGTTGACTCGTTTTGCTGGAGGAAATGTCATCACCATCGCAGATACAAAGCATGTTTGCCACATTAACATTTGAAAATAATGTTTCTGACTAAAGTTAACTGCCTAATGTTATGACTTCCACTAAATATGTGAATTTGCTGCTTCTAAGAGGCAATGTGAAAGAGGAAGTATTACTTTTGTGTACAAAGTTATTTATTTATTAGAAAATTTGGTACAATGTTGTACATTGAAAAACATGTAAGATATTGAAGTGTCTAACAAACGGCATTGAAGTGTCTTTAATAAAGGTTCATTTATAATATTACAGCTGTTTTGTTGAGAGTGAGCTTTTTGGGAGTTTCAGTTGAAAATTAAATAAAATTCTAATCCATTGCTATACTCTTTTCTGTCTTTCTCTGATGCAAACGCAGACTAACTGCCAAAATACCCGCTCGTGAAATTAGACCCACGACTTTAACATTAGATACTGCAGATCAGCGTGAGACTCTGGCAGCCTGACGTGCGGATGGGGTGGAATTTGGGGGCTGTATTGAAAGCTACAATAAAGAACTCATAAGAAATACATTTCTAATGTATCAGCTTGCTTAAGTATCTGGCAAGTACCCTTCTCTTGGCACTGGAAACAGAACAGATGGGGGGGGATGTGTGTAAGTATGTAAGAAAAAGGGGCCAGGRTAGCACCAGACTCGGCTGCAGTTGTGAACACCTCTGGCCTTCTCAAGCCAAACCCCACCCTGTATGGAAATGCCAGAGGCAGCTTTGGAGAGAAGCCTGAATTCTTGCTTTAACTAAAMATCTCAATTCAGTTTCTGTATATTCAAAAAAATTTAAAAAAGTATTTCCTCCTCCAAATTATAACTTTGGCTATAAAGCAGATTTTCTGAGACTACGCTGATAAATCCCTTAACGCATGTAGGAGTTAAAATATTTTAAAATGGTGAAGAAAGAGTCTTTCAGAGGCTGGTGCCTTGTSTGAGATTCAAGTTTTGTTATTCCACATTATCCCAGTAATGGAATAAAATTAACTTTTCAAGTGTCAGTAAASTTGAAATAAAATGTCACGAAAACACAAGGCAGACAGTAGGGGAAAAACAAACACATTTTTAGGTCTTTCCCCCCCATAGTCCCATGACTAAAAGTGCCATTTTCAGCAGGATTGGGCAAAGCGGTGTGGGGCACTCACTTGCCTGGTGCCGTTCCCAGGTGACCTCRTCCTTCCTGCGGCGCTCGGGTGCGGATCCAGTCCGTCAGCACATGGATAGAGGAAGGAAGCACTTGGGGTCCGACTCTCCCCTCCCATTTTTAAGTAAAAACAGTGATGACAAAAACTGGTTATGCAAATATTAAGTAAAAACAACAGAAATCCAGCATTTGGACCCAACAACTTAGGAGGCATGATTATTTTCAGCTCAAGCAATTAAAYGCACCAACTGCAGTGCTAACCCTCTCCTCATGTTTAAAGAGTTTTAATAGAAAATATGGTAGCTTTTAAGMCAGAGTAATAAAATCTCCCCCACCCCCCCCAAATGTCCCTAAAATTGGTTCTGCTATATATATACAAACATCATAAAAGAGACAACCTTRAAGTGGCAGGAAGCACTGCCACACCGTGCCATGGAAACTGGTAGAACTAACCAGGCAATACAGGCAGGACTTGGCTGAAATTCCCCATTTTAATTGAAGATTATTTTTAAGAATTATGTCCTTTGTTCTGTATGTTTTACTTGTTTGCCAATTATTTCCTAAGTTTTGGCCTCAAAAAAATTCTTAATACTATGTCATGGGGTGACAGTGTAATAAGACATCCAGCCTTAGTAAGCCCGGCCCAGCAGCAKCCTGTTCCCTGGGCAGGGGCTCAGGCTTTGCACATGCCCCCGCCCCGTTCCTTCATGCACTAACCCGCTTTGGCATTTGTTCTCCCTCCACCTGTACGCCTTCCTAACGAGGAGAACCACCTCAAAGTTCAATTACAGCACCCCAGGGGAGCACGTCATCACGACACGACTTCAGTTAACTCGGCTGCACGCACGCAGTGCCACCAGGTTGAAGCCCAGGGCCTCGGTGCCGCTCTGGCCGCACAACCCGGGCTCTGCTGCCCCTCTCAAGCCCCACCGCCCGGCGCAGCTCACCCCACGCAGCCCCCGCGGCAGCCGGCACCCACCTCCTCGCCCCCCGTGAGCGAGTCCGCCAGCGAGGGGCCCCTCGGCCTCCCAGCATCACGGCTGAGCCCCGGGCAGACGCGTGACCCCCCCCGCCCGAGCCGGCCCCTCGCATCCCCCCGCGCTGGTGCAGCCCGAGGAGGGTCTTCGGTGCGTGCCGAAGGCGCTCGCTGCAGCAGCTCGGCTTTGCCTGCCCAGGCGTCCCCACGCAAACGCCCTCCACGTCTGAACATTTCCAAGCACCGCCTAGCCAAGTWGCTGGTGTAAACTTGGCCGATTTCCTCCCTTCCAGACTCTGGTGATAATTTTAATTGAGTAATTTCAGTAAGGCCTTTTCACCAAGCTCGCCCCTGCACCATTTTGGCCACTACAGCTTCTCTTTCCTAACGTGAGTCCAAGAGCAGAGGTGGGCTCTGCCTGCCAGCAGTCCCCCGAGAACCCTCAGGATCCATCCGTACATCGGCAGGAGAACTTGTGCGCTCTCCCTGCCTTGCCTTCCCGGCCTCCCTCCGGGGCTTTGGCATTTCCAACCTCCTGCTCCTTCAGCTGCCGAGGGAGGAAGACCAAAAGGCAGCAGAGCTGYGTGTCTTTGCACAAGGCACAGCTGTAAAATAATACAAGCCCGTGCTTTTACTGCAGAAATGTGAGTCTAATTAATAAAGCTGCACTGGCTACCACACAGGAATGCTTGCTGAGCACCTGTAGGTATAAACAGGAATATAAACTTTCACAAATACGGCTCAAATCAGAAACAAATGGATTATTGTCTTTTACAAAGAGCTCTCCCAACCTGGAATACTTTCAGTGCTGTTGGAGGGCAGCAGGCTGTAACTCTATCAGCCCCTTCCCTGACCAGAAAAACCCTCCCCGTGTTATGAGGCAGGTGCCACTGAATTATGAAAACTCGCTTTATTTCAGCCTCCCCGCTCAGCCCACGATCTGGAGGTTTGCAAAACATTTCCCCTGCAGGAGTTCTAATAACACCTTTCTCAGCCACCGTAATTAGCTGTTTACCCCCCAAATATTACTTTTTTGGCACGACTCTCACAATGACCTCACTCACTTTCCATGCAGGAAAATTTCATGTTTGGGAAATTGGATTATTGGAGGATTTACTTTTCTTTAACAGTGAAAGCGGCGCTCAGCCTGCTGAACAGCTGCTGCGGCGCGGCGAAGGGGCGGCCGGAGGAAGGCTGCGTTCGCGGGCGGACTCCTCCTCCAGCTCGGCGGCTTCTCCAGCTCTTGGGCGGCCACCGGCAGGACCGGCCGGGCTGGGTCAGAGCAGCAGCTGGCGAGTCTTCTCGTATGTCCCCAGGAAGATGAAGCCTCCCAGGCTGATGGCTGCCATCCGTGGGACAACACCTGCGAACAAGCTGAAGGCGAAGGAAAGGGGRTTTCAGAGCATGAGCGGATGCTGCACGGCTGGCTGCAGGGGCTTTGGGAAACAAAGCCAAGAAAAATTCTCTCTTGCCGGTTTCTTAAATCCCACCCCGCCGCTCACTGAAGGAACCTGTCTGGGCTTCCCTAACAGAGCACTCCCGAGCCTTGTGATTTTTAACCCCTCTCCACGCTCCTCAGGTGCAGAAGCAAAGGTGCAGGAGGTTGGGGCCACGCTGCAGAAAGAGGAGCTCAGGCACATCCCCAGGAGGGGCTGCAGGCAGACGGGAAGCATCCCGTCCTCCGCTGCCCCCATCCAGCCCCAGCAGCGGGACCCCCTCCCGCTGCCAGCAGCTCCCCCACCGCAGAGACAGCCCTGCTCACTGCGGCGGCTCTTCCCAGTGACATCCAACGGGGGCCAGCAGGGAGGGAGCAGGCATGGCCGCGTGTTCAGCCACCACGATTTTTAGGTGCCTGATCCTAATAGTTCTTGGAAGTTCACAGGAAACTCGTGCAAAGCCAATTGCTCGACACATCTAAGCTCACAGTCGGTTTAACAACATCAGGATAGGCCAGTGTATCCTCCCAGAGCATTACAGGCTTCCTTTGTTGCAAGCAAGGATTAAACATTAGGCTTGAATCCGTTTGGCATCCCCCTGCCGATCTATCGCCCGCGTGGCGGGAGCCCTTCACAGCACACTCCGGCTGAGCTCCGCGGGGACGCTGTCCTCGGCTTTTCCCGCAGGCTGCACGGTCCTGCTAGCAGCGAGTCTACAGTGGGAATTACAAGGTGTAATTCCCGGTGAGATCGGGCTGCGCGGGAGATGCACGCGCTCCCAGGGCTGCTCAGGAGCTCCCGGCCTGCRCCCGGCTACTCACGCTGCGCTGGGGAAACCTCTGGCTGCCGTAACTCTGGTTTTCGTTGTAATGAGCTTTGCTAAGGAGTCTGGAGCACACAGGCAGATGGAAACATTTTATGGCTTTACTAGACAGCAATTGGGTCTATTACCATAATGACAGCTTTAAAACAGAGTAATTTGTACAAGGCATGTATGGACAGAGCGCTGATAGGGTAAATCCTACGGTGCAGCGTCGCTCTCGAAACGTGCACCATCCTTCTCCTGCCGAATTAGGCAGCCCTCATTACAGGAGCAGTGGCAGACATTCATTTACGGAACGGCCCACTCGAGACACAGCTATTACACAAACAAGGGCAGATAACTGAGTTACCCAGAAGCTGCATCCCTGGCAACCTCTATTACTAACCATCACTTCCAAGAATCCTGGCCCTGCTCCCCCCAGCTTCCCTTTCCCACCTGCCACCCGTGGCCTCCCCAGCCCACGCTGGTGGGCACAGGTCTGCTGTCTATTCGTATTCGCTATCTGTTCGTACAGACTGCACCTGGCACCCTGCCACTCCTCTCTCCCCGCCTGGGTTTTCCCTGTTGCTTAAGCAGCTCTCCCAGTTACTGGTCGGATCCAGCAGCGAGGGCTGGAGGGCTTCACCCCCGCCTTCTCACCCCGACAGCTGCAATAAAYGCACAGCACGTCAGCGACTGGGAAAGACCCACACAGGCTTTCAGGTACAGACACATCGCGCCCTCCCCAGCCGTGCGAGGAACGGCTCGGCAGGAGTCACAAATCCGGGAATCACATTTAAACCCCAGGGYGAGGCCAGGCTGCAGGGGTTAAACCCGCACCATGTGCCCCCCCAACAGTGTGCATGCCCTCCGGGGTGCAGCTCTTCGTTTCAGGGTTCCCAGCCCCGCAATACACCTAGTCCCATGGTTCCAGCAGCAAAGATGGCATTTTTGAGCCACAACTCGGCAACCCAAAGCAAATTCTTTCTCAATAGGGACTAACCAGGACCCCTGAAGCTACCCTTTGGAAAAGGCACTGCAGGGCCTGGACACAGCACGGAGGGGCCAGCGCTGAAAGAGGTGCTGCATGCTCAGCCACAAAACCTCCRTATCACGCTCCAGACCAAAGAGGTGGCCATGCTGAGAAAAAACATTGCTTTTACCCGACTACAGCTTTGCAGGGAGCTCACTCCTGTGGGCAGCTTGTGTTTTGCAAAGCAGCAAGCCCTGGGCTCCGGGGCTGCTTTCGCCSCTCGCACTGGCGAGATCCGGCTCCAGAGAGCGGTGTGGTTCGCGCCTGCCGTGCCATGTCCACTCCGACCGGGAAGCTCGGCTGGTGCAAAGTGCCAGCTCCGTCCCCACCTACACACAAGCTGGGACAAGCCATCTCACCAGATTTATCAGTCAAATAACCCTCGTCTTTCTCACCAGTGAGTTGTGAAGCTTCATCCACAGCTTTCAAACGCCACCACCTCCTTGCGTGAAAAGCAGCCGGACAAGATGTAAACCTGCTTTCATGCGAATGGCTCRTCTACCCGGCTGGCAAGAGCGAAGAGGCACACAGATCCACTCACCCCATCCCTATCCTACGTCCCGCTGCAGGCCGGGCTCTCCCCGGACAGAAAGGGATGTGAAATTTCTTGGTGTGAAGCAGAGGGATTTACTAGGTGCAGACCAGGAAGCTGAGCCCTGCGCTCTGGTTTTAATAAGGTGGCAATAAGCAATGCGTCTTTCTGCCCTCAGAATTCCTCCTCTTCAACTACAAGATTTATTAGAGGAGCCATAAATCATTTCATGTTGCAACTGGCCAAAAAAGCCCGACATTTTTATTGTTTTTGATTAATAGATTTATAATTGGCAGCAGGCATGGCAGCCTCTRCGTTTATTTTTCCCAAGACTTTCTTCCTTTTCCTTGCAGCTGACGCAGCTTGGCCTCCTTTACATGTTACTTTTTCTCCAGATCGCTTATTGTTTTGATTTCAATTGAATTGTCTTCCCTTTGGTCCTAGTCCACGGGTACTATCTTTAGGCAGAGTTTAATTTTGGGTTGTTTAGAAAAGGGCACTGCTGAAACACCCTGAAAAGAACACAAACATACATTTTTATTTTCTGCTGTTGGCTGGGGAAAGGGGGAGGTTTCCCCAGCCAAATCCATGCCTCTTCACACCCTTCAGAGTTCAACTGCCATCAGCAGCAGACGTGCCCTCATTTCTCCCAGTCCCTTTCAAAACATGCCCCAGAGTCCACCAAGCCATGTAGGACCCCAAACTCATCCACCRCCGCATCACCTCGTCACCTCAAAGCGCAAACCTGAGACAACCCATCTCTGAGCGCTGCCGAGGGGCACAGCTGGACGCCTTCCTGGAATCGGTGTTCAGGAACTTCCTGCAATTTGTTTTGAATTATTTCCCACATGTGTAGAGAGAGGATTGAACTTTTATTAGTTGTGCGAGCAGAGATCAGATGTTAAGGGAAAACTATCTCCCGCAAAGCTGCGATGTGCATGCTGCTTCGAGCAACRGTTTACAAATGTTAAAACACCACCCTGAAAGTACCGGCCACATCAAGTGGATTAAAAACCTATGAGAAATTACAGTGAAAGMCCCAAGTAAAGCATCAGGAAAGCTCCGTTTCTCTTCCAGACCAAAGGCAGGTGGGACACAAACCCTACCGAAGGAAGCACAGGCTAAATCTCATGGACTGGAGGAGTTGTTTAAGATGTATGTTCACTACGAGTGGCCGATAACCGGTATGAGCCATGCATGCAAAGAGGGCAAGGTGACGTAAATGAAGCAGGTGCCTGTAAAAATCAATAATAATAATAATTTATACACCCGTAACACCTCAAAATGTTCTACAAACGCTAGCAGAGAACTTTTTGTTCACAATACCGCTCCAAAGTCAGAAGAGCAATTCTCCATCTCAGGAATGGGTAAAGCGAGGCAGTCAAGAGACTGGATCGACATCACCCCAGACTTCCCCGACCAGTCAGCAGAAAGCCCAGAACTTGTCTACACGCCGGTCACAGGAGGAAAGCAGCCAGAGAGCTGCTATGACGCTGCTCAGACTTACTCTTTGCGCTCAAGCCTCTCTCAGAAAACTTACATTTTTGCCACAAGTGCCTCACTGGAGAAATCCAAGCGGGCACGTGCTCAAGCCCAGACCTGACGGGAGGCTCAAAGACAAGTCAGGGAGCACATGGCTCCCTTCCTTCTGCTTCAGCTTGTCCCTACTGCCGGCACCACACTGGCATCGCGTGCTCCCATCACGCTTCACGGTAAGAACGGCAAATATAAAGGAACAGAGGAGAACCTTGCTGGTGTTTTCAAATCAGTAGGAAATTGCCAGGAGGAGGAAAAGACTGTCCATGAGGGACACGTGTTTCCTATGCTGGCCTTCAGGAGGGGTGATTCACACACCTCGAGATCCATCTGTGGCACTCTCTGCCACAAGACRATGTGCATGCCCAAAGTTTAAATGGATACAAAACACAAATGCACAGAGTCATGGAGAACAGTCCATTAAACACAAAGCCACCCTTGTCTATGAAGCCTGGAGCTAAGCTTAGAGATTGTACCATGGAAAAATCCCCAATAACGYCCCATTTCTGTGCTCTTCCCTGGACATTGCTTGCAGCCAGTGCTAAAGCGAGGACACCAGACCTCCTTGGAGGGATCTCCTTCGTCCTCCCTACCTGAGAGCTGCTCCCTGGCCATGTGTACAGCAATTAAAAATCTTTTCTGTATGACAGGATTTAAATATATAAATATAAGCCCATCCAGTCCTCTCCCGCCCCCCTACACAGAGAAACAACACATGAAATGTGCTTCTGCAGCATGTCCTTACCCCRACAGGCCTTGTGTCCTCCAGATGCCACCGAGGGCAGCCAGAACATTCCCGCTAGCGTTGCTGGAACCAGCCTGCACCACAGAAAGAGAGAGATTGGAAACTGTTGGCAGAGAGGTTTAGTTATTTACTGAGCTCCCTGTCCCTCATTAGTGCTACTTCACAGCAATTACAGACATCCTAACGACCTCCTTACCCCAGCCACAGGCAAAAGCTCCTTGTCTCYAGGAATAAGGCAAAGGGCAGAAAGGGAAACYGAGRCRCARAAGAACAAAAYGATCACTCCGAGGTCACAGAGCTGGTTAGTTCAGAACTGGGTATCCAGTCCTTTCTGCACTACGCTCAGCTCTACGTCCAGCAGCTGACACTGGAGTAAGGATTTAATAAAAACACTCAAAGCACCAACAAGCGACTTTGCTGCTCACTGCAAGAGGACTTCCTTGAGGTTACTTAAAAAACATGAGTAGCGTTTTGCATGTGAAAATTGCCTTGAGAGCAAAACAGAGGACAAACAACAGGACTACAGACAATCAAATTACACGTGTGATCTAGTTAGCGAGAGATGACTAATATAAAGATGCTGTCTGAATGCTCTCAGAACATCCCAAAGCACCATCATTCCCTTACCAACGCTGACCCGGTTGCTCAGCGCAGCGGCAGACAGAAATGAAACTCATTTCTTACAGTTTTATCGCCCACACTATCCAAAGGCAAAGAAGCTGCAACAGGTACAACACCCAACATAGCAACGCGGTGAGCGCAGATGTGCCTGACTCGGCTGGGGAGGTGCATGTCAACAGCAAGAAACGTCCCTGTACTGAGGGACACGAGCAATAGGGTAAAAACCATCCACAGAACTCCAGGATGCCTGATCTTTGCCAACATAACAGCTCTTTTTAGGGCGGGGAAAGGCCGAGGGCTTTTAGCTATGTGGCTGCTTAGCTCTGCTCTGGGGTCAGCAGGATGATGACAGGAACACTAGACTTACTAGCAATTTAACTACTTACTAAACTTYCTGATCTCATAAGCAATCTTCCTTCTGCTCCGGTTGGCAGATGTAAGCCATCATGACCTCTGTGCCTTGAAGTTTTAGGACAGAAAATCCAGTGCCAAGCCCTCCTCAGAAAAGACACACACACACTCAAGCCCAACCATTATCAAAAAAACAGAGGAATAAATCCCTGATGGGAAGTTTAACTTTGGGCATCTGACTTCGCGAGGATTTTCTCCTAAAGACACTGCACGAGACTCTGGAAGTCTTAATGCAAGCCCTTCCCAGTTCCTTTGGGAAAGGACCAGAAGAGCAATACGCAGAAAGGAACACAACAATTTCCTTAGTTCTGCATGCGGTACCTGTTCACATCTAATCCTGCCTTCAAGGACAAGAGCAGAAATCATTATTAATAGGTKCTGGATTTCACTCTGTAATGACCATACAGAAACTCTGGAACTACCCAAGCCATTCACCTGTGTGTCTGCTGGCCTCCTTCGCTCTTACCTTTGCCAACATAATTCTCGTCTTCGCTACATCGAGAGGTGTGGTGACTGCAGCTGCAAATCCACCTGAGCAAATTAAAACACCAAACACAAGTGAGACATTGTTGGTTGAATATGAACGCCACACTGCCTATAATTCCCATAGCTGTGGTCAACACTGCTCCATTATTAATGCCTACAGCATGTTTCCTCACATCAGAGCCTAGGTACGTTTGTCGAAGGTCTGTACACAGAGTGTTTTATTCCTGTGTGTTGACTTAAGCGAAACAGCTCTATACTAGTTAACTGTAAATCCAAACACCCCATTGAGATTACTGTCCTTTTGGTTTGGACTCTGTACATAGGTGAACATATGAAGGTCGTAAGGATAATGGATTCCACTTCCAACACCCACGGACAAGTTTGAAAGGAAGAACCTGCTTACTCATTTGCAGAGATCAGAAAATAAGCTCGTCACACTGTGCTCTGCCTTGAGAATTAAAGTCTGACCATTCAAATGCTAGAAAGATAGAAGGAGAGGAAAGACGCTCTGCATCTGAAACACACACACACTTCGGGGGCAAAGCTATCCACAAGATACAGACAGACTGGATCTGGACTTCAACTGTTAGACCTGGGACTCTGTTTCAAGGAAAAAAGACAAGCCAGTGTTTGGGATGGAGCTCATCTCCAACGAATGAAATCAGCTCCGTTTCGGAAAACAACAAGGTGAAGCTGCCCAAGGGTCTTTGGAAATCGCCAGAAGTCTGCTGCCACAAGTGCCATCTTCCCCTCTCGGGCATTTTTATTCTCTCTAATCACTCCCAAACTTCACCCTTGGAGCTCATTACTTTCACTTGGAGCAGCCAGCTCAGCTGTGGCTTTCCTCCTGAAAGCCAGAAATCTTCAGCTTATCCATCTGCATGTCTCACCCACAAACTGTGTGTGTYTTTCTCCGTATTTTAACCCTGTAGCTACAGCCTGGCCTCCTGTGCTACCTAGGGACCAGCTTCGCTGCTTTTTCTCCCAGGATTTTATCCCCTTTGCCTTATTTCCCCATCCTAAAATTAACTCCAATCTCTYTCTCTCTCCTCAGTTCACAATATTTCAAGCAAGTAATTAACACTGAGGAAGAGCCCAAGTGAAGGAAACTTTTAAAATGCAGAAGCAGCTCAGCAGTAAGAGAAGAAAGAAAGGGGAAGAAAGGGGGGGAAGAAAAGAGAGACTTGTTCTGAAATCTCTTTTTCTTCTTCCTCCTGTTGTTTTTTCTCTGGAGCTTGTATAAATCCTGTATCTGCTACAGCGGGGAACAAAGTGACTCCAAAGACTGAAGCCTACACAGTACCCAGGGAATAAGCTAAAAATAATCTATTTTCTGTTCCAAGTTTTATGGAATGTAGAAAAATTGATCTCTCTTTTCTTGGGATGGGAGAGGGGAAAAGCATTTCTTCTAAAATCTGTAAAGTAATAAAAAAATCCATCTTCCCCACTGGGTGTGTTTTTACCTGCATCTCTCTTCTCTCAACCACCTTAGCTTTAACATATTAAAACYCTGCTTTATGTCAGAAAGGAGGTTGGGCCAGCTGGCACCCCACCTTGACTTCTTACAGCTAATTAAGGACTGTCCCATGACAGTTCAGGAGATGCAGTAAGGCACACGTGCYGTCCCCTGGATCTCAAACAAGAATAGCAGGCAAGCCCAGTTAGCGAACAGCCCAAAACGCCTGGTTTAGGAGCAGCTGCTGCTCACGTAAGGTTGGCCCATCTGGGTCACTCTGCCGGAAGCTTTCTAGCAGTGATACCTCACTAAAAAGCAGAAAAATGGGTTGTATTCAAGAAGCCAAAGCAGAAACTATGAGCAAGTTAAACTAAAGTCCAGCCTATTCTTGGACCTTCTTTAAGGTCARAAATCTTTTTATTGTGAGCCAGTTTTTGAGTAAGTGACCCAAAGGCCAGAGAATGGTCTGGATAGAAACTTTGGTACTCATGTCAGCGATGTATTTTTAGAACAGTAAAAATAATCTCCATGGAAAATAGTGGCTTTACAAGTCTGGGTGTAGAAGCCCTTCCCTTGCCCACAGACCAAGATAAAATTAAACAGCGAACCACATGGCTGGCAGGCCTGTATCAAGCAAAAAATCTCAATGCATCACTCAGCYATAGAGCTGACAGTAACACTTTAGTCAGACTAACTTAATTCCCTTATCAGATCCTGATAATTTTTTATGCATTTGTTCCTAACAGTTTCTTATTGGCAGAAGCTTCAATCTTGGCTGATAGAGTGATTAGAACAAACACAATTTATCCTGATACGGTGTTCCCAAATTCTTATCTAAAAGGTTTAATCAAGGCCGATTGGTTTTCATTTTTTCCCCAGCTAACATCTGGATCTTTCAAGGCTCTTTTGTTATTAACATTTCAATGTTTCTTCTTCCACCACTGGGAAGTATTTGGTACAGATTTACCAATCAATTCAGAATGACAACAGCAACAATAAAATGCTTCATAAGCACAACAAGCAGCAGGATAGCGGCTAAATTAAATGCAAGTTTGTGTATGCTTTACAAAAACACAAGATTAAAGCTAGCATTTGTTGGGAACTGCATTTTATTGAAGGCAGTGAGTCTGACAAAATGAATTTGCTCCAGTCTTAACCCTAAACGTCCAAGGTAACTTTAGAGTGACCTCTTCAACATTAATACACAGGTATCCAAGAACAGGCTACAGCRCTAGCAAGGTACTACTGCTCAGTCCCACTTACTCTAGGTGGGTAAAGGAACTTAAAACACAACTGTTTCCAATCACCAGATTAATACAACAGATACAAACTAGTACAGCCAGAGYCTACTCCTTCAAAATCGGAGGGCTGTGCACTGCACTGTCTAATACACAGTAGGGCCCAACAGATCTTTAAATCACTCCTTTAGTCTATTCCTGCTGTCACTGAATTCTCCAAGAGCTGCCACATGAGGCTGGAGTCTGCTCAACTAGTCAGCAACCAGGAAAAGCAGGTATTAAAGTATCAGATGGACAAGAAAGGCCCAGACACATCCAGCCTTACACTCCTAATCATTCCAGCTTCTCTKCAGAGCTGACAGAGAAAAAGTCACCTTTGCAGGCAGTCTGCACCCAGACAGACTCACCAGCTCGCTCCTGGAGAAGGCTCCTTTCTCCCCTGCCCTAGAAGGATCTGGCGATGACTTGGGCTCAGCAAGTAGGCATAAAGGTGGATTTTCACATGAGAGAAGGCTCTTGGCTTGTTAATACTTCTAGCAGAGTGACAAACTCCTCTATTGAGAACATAAAACTTCACGCAGTAGTGGAAAATTCATCACCTGTCTCCCAAGAAGTTACAATGGACACTGTATATTCACACATCAGCTGGGCAGCTAAACYTTACCAAACTCAGGGTGTTAAACAGAAAATCCCTCTGCTACTCACACTTTCCCAGTTACCAGTTCTTGATGGAAGTGCTAGTGACAGACATYTGCAGAGAATGATTTACCTTTATTTGGCAATAAGAACAAAAAGTCTTGAAGACTTAAAAYATTCCCCTAGGTTCCTGCTGGCATTTCCTACCCTTTTTAGCTGTCATAYGCAAATGAAAATTGAGAAGCAGCAGAACAGAGTGGAATACTTCACCTGAGAACAATACATAACCCTAGGTCCTCACAGTAAGGTGGCTGCCTGCAGAATTCACTGCTGCTGCTATAGGAAAATGTTTCACGGGTTCTTTGACACACTCAAGTAAGATCCTATGATGGGAGGAAGACAAGTTCTTCTTCAGTCCCTGCATCTTTTTTTTCTGTACCATTTTAACTTCTCCTCACCCTTTCTAAAGGGTCAAGGGAACCCCTCTGGCCACCACAGGAGCTCCCCCTGATTCTGTGTTTCTGTCATCTGGCCAGACCCTGGCACTCTTCTGCAACACCAGCCCAGTTTGGTAGGTCAAGCTCATTTCAAGAGACAGGAACTTGTGCTTGACTAACGTCCTTGTTTGAATTAGCCCACCTTAGCAAAAGAAAAAAATCCAGGCTGAGCTGTATTATTGCCTGTCCTCATTACTATTTTCTGTACTGACATCTGAAAGTTACCCAGGACCAATTCAGGATTGAATCCCAAATCCGGGTTAAAAAACTGAGTTGCACAGGTCCAACACTAAACTTCGCAGCATCCTCTTACACTGACTGATTTCCAAGTTCACAAACGGACTTTTTCAGAACTCTTTAATCAATCAGTTCTTATTTGAACTTTTATTTTCTTGGTATTATGTTAAATTTTTTTAAGAGGAAGTTTATTCTGGTCCTTTATCACTGTGGGAACAACACCTGCCAATGGTAGAGCAAAGTGACCCAAGAACCTTTTCAGATTCCAGCAGAAATACCAAGAGGCAAAGCACTGCTCCTCCAGCGATTTAACCAATTCAGGGTTAGAAGCATGGTCCAAGCAGACACAACTACTCAAAAATTTATTCAGAGCTATAGAGTTAAAGAGGCTTTTAGACACAGTGTGTAATCCTGTCAGAGCCGATTAGATCAAAACAAAAGTGATGGGAAGTCTTCCCTGCTAATGTGCAAAAAGCTYTCGTTAGTGCTTTATTATTCACTAGGCTTGCACCTCCATTCTCAGTGACTCTGTCACCACAGAGCATTAATTATTAATGTTAAGCCACACTTTTTTTATGGTAGAGAGAAAGAAGGCGTCTTTAACAGAGGCAATTTTCAATCACATTAAATGGACACTCAGGTTCTTTGACAAGCTGGAGCTGCCCCACTGCTCCAGGGCAGCACGTTGCCTTCCCAACAGCCGATGCCCAATGGCGGGATTTCCTCGCCACTGGCCCAATTCCACGGAGGACATACAAAAACCACCCAGAGGCTCTTCTGGGACAGCCTGTCCTGGTACGGTGCAGGGCTGAGGTGCAGTGGTCCAGCCAGGCAGCCTAAGCCCAGAGAAGACTCGAGCACGGGGTGCAACCGCACTCGTGCCTGGCCTGCCCGCAGCGTGGGGACACGCTTCCCTCCTCTGCCTCCAGCCTGCCAAAGCCTGTGCCCAAATCTGGGCTGGTGTCCAAACAGCTCAGGCATGAGGCAAGGTTTGGTTCAAACGCAACCTCAGGCTTAAAATATCATGTAGATCTACCCTTGGGTTCCTCCCCACCGGCTGCTCAGATATCACCTTCTCTCACTCTCCGACTGCTCCAAACATCTCCTCCAGTTAAGACACCAGAGATGATGATAAAGCTGGACAAGGCCTCCGGGGATTAAATTATTAACAGATGAAACAGAGAGGATTCCAAATCTCTGATATTTATGCTCATGCCTATTACGTTTCTATAAAAAGCCCATGGATCGYATACATACATCTTACACATGTGCGCTCAACAAGGAAGAGTTGGGCCTCTCWCAGCACTTTGGCTGAAATCGCTGCCATTTCACAGGCACTGGGGATGGAATTCAATATATTGTTGCTCTTTGTTCTGTCTTCGCCAAATAATCAGTTATGATTTAGCTAGGAACTAACCAACACACACAGACACACACATATATGTGTGCGTGCGCCATAAAGGGAAGCCAAACAGGACTTTTCTTTCAGTTTGTTTCAGCTTATTACTCTGCCCCTCAGGACCTCTAACATATTTTTAGAAAGTACTGAATTCAAGCAAAGAACACAGGAAAAAAGCATGTCTGTGTGATTTTGCCATCCCACTACTACCATGGTGGCATTTGACAGCATCTCTGTGTTTTAAAGATTGTTTTCTGGATAATCTTCTCCTTTTAAGGTTTATAACATGACGATTTTAAATCACTCGGATGCACACATCCATCTTATTTTAWTCACAGGGTACTGGTGAGGTTTTGATTTTTTTGTTTTGGGCTGGAAAGAAAGGGATAAAGAGTTTGGTCTGTTTTTTCTTCCCTCGTTTGAAGCTACAGGTAGGTAGTTCATAATTTTTAACCATAGAATCCATTCTTCAGAAAGCAGGAAATTATTTTTCCACTGCCTCCATTCAGCAAGAAGGCTACATATTTTCACTGAAACAGAATGGATGCAGTACCGGATTAGATCAATACAGGGCCTGCCTGTTACATGTCTGCAGAGGGAGGCAATGGAGACGGAAGGGGAAGGTTCTGATCCAAAAAGGGTTGAACCTCATGAGTTTTGAAGCAGGTCCTCAAAGGAGACATGACAAAGAAAGGTTAAAATACTGCTGGTGAAAAGGAAAGAATGGGGAAAGAACGAACAAAGAAAGCTGGAGGAAGTGAAGCTGGAAAGATAACCCAGAGGATATATATCATCACCAATTACAACACAATCTACAAAATAGCACTCCAGCTCTGCAAAGATTTATGCTTGGGGAATAGAGCCTATGAAGACAGCCAAGCTGAACTGCCTCATCTACTACCACCATGAACCTGGAAGTCTCTGTGCTGCTCCACAGAGGACCCGCTGTATCCTTCAGCACGAAGCGTTAGGTCTCCCCAGCGCCTGCCGAAGGGCAGTGAAGCATTCATGCACAACCCTACCTCTGGAAGCTCCTTCTGCAGCGTTTCGGCTAGAAAGCGAGCGGACACTACTGAACAACCATCAAAGAGCAGCACATCCAAGCACAACTGGTCAGAATCAAGACATACAGAGGAGGAAACGGAGGCACTGGGCTAAATTTCCAATTGAGGCACCAAATTGGACTTCAGGAAATTACTCTGCAAGGCCTTGGGTGAATCAGATAACCTTTCCAGCTGTCTGAACATGCCTGAACACAGGTTTTGTATCAATCTGACTGTAAAGAAATCAACAGAGCTAAATTAATGATCCCCTATCACACCTGCAGACATACAGACTGCATTTTAAAGCATTTTTAGTCTGATAGCTTGTTTTGTTTCAAAACAAAAATGAACGATCTGCTTCAGTCGCTCTGATTTTGTTTGCACTGATTTGATGAAATCAGTGTAAAACCCAACAGTAGACCAAATTTTAAGCAGAATAAAACTCCTTTCCTATCACCTAAACATAGAAAATACATCTGGACAAGAACACAAGAGATCATCTAAAATATCCCCTCTGCCCCCAAATGGAATCAATTCCACCTAAACCATTCCCTCACWGCTCACATGCCCAATCTACTAAACTGTGTGCAGTTACAGCCATGCACCCTCTCTCAGTCGCGCAGTTACAGCGCCCATCAAAACGAAGCCTCAGTCTCTGCTGGAATTCTGCTGCTATTAATACTTCAATTCCCCCAACCGAGCTTATTTAAAAAAAATTACATACGATGTAATAGCTCTGATTTTGTAAGCCATCAAAGAACAAGCTTTGCTTTTGATAATCTCTATTTCAAGAAATGCTATAATTTCTCTTTAAACAGGATTTATTTTTTCCACATACTCTGTTACTGGTTTGGAATCTCAAAATGTGTTTTAGCTCCTTGGGGAAAAGCTCTGGCTATCCATCTCTTAACTGCTAATCTGTTTTTTCTATTAAGACAGTTGAGTCTCTCCTCCCTCAAACTTGTCAGCTATACTGATGAGTCATTAATGGATTTTTTTTCTCTTTTTTTTTTTTCTTTTTTTTAAACAATTACAGTAGGCTAAAATCAAGCAAGAAGCCTACTGAAGAATTCAATTAACTTCTGGCTTGTTCGGTAATAAATAGTGCAGTATTGTATTCTGCCACTCTTTATTCTTGTTCTAGTGTCTGGAGATTGCCCAGATGTTTCGTCCTCCTTTTTT
>JASVER010000022.1:7355046-7452413 GCA_030449065.1 Oceanodroma leucorhoa
GGAAGGCTTTTGCCTCCAGGCTGTGCAGTGCTAGCCTCTGCTCTCCTGACTCTAGTTAATCTACATGGCTGTCAGAGCTGTCACATGAATGGTGAATCATGGCCTCTTGCTGCAATCACTTCAGCCCCTGGGGAAGCGCTCAGAGCAGACAGCTGCACAAACCCCCACCCAAGCGAAGTTTCTCCTGGATGAGGATTTTACAAATCAACTTTGAAATAATCGCAAAGCCTGACTGACAGGCCCCTGGTTTTTAAATAACAGAAATTTGTCAAAAACAAATTGGTTGTCTTTCAAACAGACACCCTGTTTGAGTCTCTTTTTTTTTTTTCCTTCTTCTCTTTCCTTTGCTGACTTTCCTGTTTCCAGACAACAACTGGATCCGTTTTCTTCTAAACAAACTTGAATTACAAAGGAATGTTGTTCTGCTATACTTAATAGATTTGCACATTTTTCCCTTTCTTCTTTAGTCTTTCCCAGTATAACATATAATCCTTTGCACCTGCAAAAGCTCCACAGACTGCTGACTGCCAAGAATCCACCACGTGACCCTGCTTCCATGACCAGAGATCCTGTGTTTAAAGAGAAAGGAAAATAAAAAGTTATTAAATGTTTGAATCTATCCGATCCCCATGTGAGTTAACTCCGAGGATGGGAACTTAAGTGAAAAGCTATTTTTGTGGCATTTTTCAGTGATGTAATAAGTGATTTTTCCCAAGGAACTTGTGTACTTGAACGAGCAGATGGAGTCAGAAAGATGTCTGGAACTGAGGAGGGCTTGAAGCAAATTGCTTTCAGGGATTTCATATGTATGTATTTAAGCCTGTGGCCATGCAACTTTGCAAATATTTTGTGAATTTATTTTCTTTTTGGCAGATAAAACAGTGCAAAGCAAAACACTGAGCGGGGAGGYGGCATGCAAGAACCAATATCAGTTCAGCCCAGATGTACCAAACGCTCCCATTTAAAATGAACAGTCCCCAGCACAGAGATAGAAGTCCTGTTTGCTCCCCTACATTTCTTAAACCAACCCTTCCCCTTGCACTCCTAAAAAACCCYCATCGTTAAGAAATTACTCTTATCACTCCCATTATATCCCAAAGCAGGTGTGTCTGTGTTTTTCACTTGGCGTCATTAGGGACCACACACCCTTCTCCTCTCCACTGCTCCCACACACCATGCTCCAATCCATTTAACTCACAGCATCATCTAAACATGCACATTCAAAAACACCAACAAGAACAGTGCCTTTTAAAAAACATACCAAGAATCACGTCAAACAGTTTGATGAGTCAGATCGGTATCAGCAACAAAGGCCAATGTGTGCTGGGATGGTTTTATTACGCCAGCTACGGTCACTTTGCTCTCTCCTCCTCCACCCCACTCCATCACCCCTTTCCCATCTCTTGAAATGCTTAACACTGGAAGTTCTCTGGAGGAGAAGTTTCTGGTTTATGACGCGAGGACCAGTGCTGAGCAAAAAGGGATGGGATCCACGGCCCTTCTGAGGCCTACCGCAGAGAAATCAGTAATTTTATTTTATAGCTGTGGCACTATGTCATGCTCTTTAAAGTCATATTATTTCTATACCATAAAATTTTCTTGAAAGCAACCGGATAGCTGTGCTCGGCTGAGATGTTGCCCTCGGGCTCCCGGTCTGCAGTACAGCCACTTTCCACCAGGGCACGAGAACTCGTTTCCCTCATTTGCTGACTCTTCATTTAACACATTGTCCTTGCGACTCGCTTCTTCCAACTTGGCTGCTGGTTATATTTCAGTTGAATGTTTTAAAAATCAAACTGTTCAAGCAACAATGGCCAGCCACAATGTTGTTTGGTATCCTGCCATAGCTAAATAGCTGCAGCTCTGCTGTACGAAAGCACTAAAGGGATTTCAGTCTCTTTAATGCTAGCCATTCTTTTCCTGGTGTTTTCAGTATGGGCTTCTATTCTGCTGTCACCCACAGCAGAAACTGATTTTCATCTYACAAATAAATAAATAGGGATTCATAATTCTTCAAACCCATAAGATGCTTTTCTGGAATAACTTACACTCTTTGGAGACACAGTTTTCTTGCAAGTCGGTCCTGCTGGATGAAGGACACACACCCCCTAAGAYAAAGGGTGCTACGCTCCAAAGCATCTAGGTATTGTCAAAACATAAATCCCACCCCCAAAACCCATTTTCAAAACACTTCARGTGCTTAAGAAATCTCAAATTGAAAGTCAGGGTTTAGAAATTTAACTGCTGGAGCCACTTGATAAAACCAGAATTACTGTATTTTTTAATTAAATATTCTCCAAATGTGTATACRTCTACAACTAAACCCGAGAACTCAGAACAGTAACTTCTGTTATGCAAAAAGCACTATGGAAGATCTGCTGGAGAACTATGAGGAAAACCAGCACATTAATACAGACAATTCATGGCTTTGCCAGAAGCCCAGCCAATTCTCAGTCATGCTGGGGTTTTATGATAATGGCATTGTCCAAAGAAGTAGGAAAAGGTCATTCTTATTTGTTGGCATGTAGCTCTGAAATCTAGTTGCTGATAAAGCCCGGCTTCCCAGTACAGTTCTGCACAAAGAGCCTTTGCCAAGCAAGGCAAACGGTAATGAATTCCCATCCATCATGCCTGCAAATTGACAACAGGTATTTGCAACAGTCATGCAATACGGAAAATTGTTTAGAAGGGTGGAGCCAGGAACAGTTCAATTAAATTAGGGAAAAGGAGAATTGAGGCTGGAGAACAGGAAGAAAATTCCCCAACAGTGAGGTCTACTGAACAGCGGAGCCAGCCTCCCCAGGGAGGAGAGGAAAGCCCTCTCCTTTGAGTCATTTAAAAATAGACTGGAGAAGGCACTCAAGACTGTACTGTGGGGAATAATCCTGCGTTGGCAAGGGCAGGATGAGATGACTTCATGCATTTCTTTCCACCTCTGACTTCCGTGATTCACCCAGAGCTCCAAACCTGAACATGCAAAAGAACAAGAGAGAAGTGGGGCATGAGGACTTCATCCTGGAGGAAGCCGAGAGGAGCGAGTGTCACAGGGCCGAGAGGACCGGCAGGACTCTAGTCCAAATTCTTTCTAACCACACTCACGCTGCGGGCCAAGCTGATGTGCTGAAGGTCACACATGTTTTCTCTCACAGCCCACGGACCCACTAATTGACAGGGCTTTGTGGTAAGCTGGGCTTGTAAATTCTTCAAAAACACTTGCCTTTGTGCTGCACTGAGCATGGTTTTAATCCTACTAACACAAGGCAAAGCACAGAAGCTATTAGAGGCTTGTAGATATCAGTAATAAGAACATCACTGTAAAACCAGGGCCGCATTCTTGAAATACTGGGTTTATACACATACCCCAAAACATCGACTTTGGAYAGAATCGCTGGTTATTTGCGGTGATACAGTGCCTAGATCATACTGCGCCATCCTACACGTGCACAAATTCAGAAGAGCCTTCCCTCAGTCACTTCAGTCAGGGSGATAACGGCAAGAGCTCAGGTCACGCAGAAGACGGGTGTCAGAGGCGGGCTTAGAGACCTGCTCCCTGCTCGAGACCCCCAAACAGGGCAGAAGTGTCCGCGTAACGCCTGCAGAAGCCCTGCAATTATGCTGCTTTCCCTACACATGCTCTTTCAATATAAAACATAAACCAGGACTTACGAGCAACACAACTGCAACAATCGGATCAGCCTGGTTTCCCCACCACCGCCACCAAATGGCTCCTACCTGCTTACGCTGTGCTCCTCCTGCAGAAGGCAGCAGGAGCTAACGAGACTTTTCCAGGGCAATACCCATTCCCACTACTATTCACAGCCTAGGAAAGCAAAATGACAAGGAGCGCATTACATGAAAGCGGGCCGCCATGCCAAGCCTGTGTCATGTGTATTCTATTAAGCTGAAGGCTGAATAGAAGACTTTGTTTTCCACTTCAAAGGACCCCATCCCAATCTCTCGCTCTTCCCTTATGAATAACAAATTGGAAATAAATCTTCTGGCTGAAGCGCATGGAAACTCATACAGTTGGGGCCCTCTGCAGCTTCCCAGCTCAATCACATGCTAATTTTTTTTGTAAACACTTTTATGTGATATATATGTAAATCTCGCTGTGCATTGCCGCACCATGTAAAGCAACACAGTGGGTGTGTCCTCAAGGGATGGGACACAGTGGGAAGCCTGAATGCAGATTTCCAATTATTCACAGGGATAATGTTTGCAGAGAAGGGTCAAGTTTTAAATGTGGGCAGAACCTTAATTTTCTTCCTAACAATCTCATTTCATAGGCCAGTGTCCTCTGCTTCTCACCACAAACGCTATTTAGCTCTTTTGATACTGAGAATACGATGACACCCCATTTTGCTGGGAAGAAGGCACACTGGAAAAGTCACTCAGGATATTCCAAAGGCCTTTCAATCTAAAAAACAAACAAAAAAGGAGAGATTACCACTGCCTTTAAATACAGAGGGGAAGTATATGGTGCCCACAAACAYGGGCTCCTCACGTGTTGAGGACACCTGGCCTCCAGATGGCCAATAACCTTTAACAAGTTCACACAACTCCTTACCTGTGCTTGCCTGTCACCTTTGCCTTACGTTTGTGGTAAAAGTTTGGGGTAGACATCATCTGTCAGCTTTGCGCTCCCAACACAGTTGGGTCTTGGTCTATATTCAGGACACCTAAGCTACAGTGGTCCTGGGAAAGTGCAACRCTCGCATCTCTCAAATCTGATGACCAGACCAACACCCCAAACGCTGCAGGAAGCGCCGCAGAGAATGAGACATCTCTGCCTTGGCCTTGCTATTCTTCAGGCACTGAGAGGCAAGCAGACCTCATGGCACACACTAAACTTGAGGCCTGCAGCTGAGTAAATATTACAGTTCACTCCAATGATAAGCATCTGTAGTATTTCTACGTACCCCTCTGTTCAAGGCTGTGTTCAACTTCATGATAACAGAGGGGAGARAAATCTCTCTGAATTAATCACATGGATTTGTGTGCATGTGCACTCCTGCAGACTGAGGAAAGAAAAGCARTTTTCACGCTTGCCTTTGCTACTAGGTATTTTACGTGCAACGTGGCATTCTGCATGGCTGATCCTTACAGATGCATGGCACATTAGCTACAGGAGAAGCGAAAAAATTCRTAAGCTGATTGCAGTTTCTATACGTAAAGTCAAAAAGCATAGAGCCAAATGTCCTCCCCAGTGAATTTTTATGTGCGTATGTGCAGCATATGTGCAGTACATGTGTATATTATCTTGCAGGAAACATGCAAGCCCAAACATGGGAAAAATTCAATGATCTAAGTTCACTGTTGACATTAACGTTGAGACTCCATTCCCACTAATGGCGTTGTGCTCACTTATGCCAGTACTGAATTTGGCCCTAGAATTAAACCCACCCAAATCCTAGATAAATGGAGAGAAAAAGAACAAAAGTTGGCCTACATGCAACAGCATATTTTTCATGTTAAAAGCATTTCATTCCCTTTTTCTCCTCATATAATACTGCATTGATGTCTGTGACCCATTTGGATGTAAATCAAAATGGATGTGCTAAAAGCCTGGTTAAAGAAAATGTGTTCGAAACAGTGTTCCCATGGCAAGGCAGTACATAATATGCCAGCTACACTCAGTTTCCATGGCACAAAGAGCCATATATGTGTCTGGGGAGGAAAATGCACTTCTGAAAAATCACTTCGAAGTTAGGATGGCTTTCCTTGAGCATCTGCACTGCTACTACCTGCTAATAAATATGTGCTTCATGCAGGCTGGTGTGAATAAATTACATGGAAGAATTACATGAGTCTTTTAAGGTTCTTCAGCAAGAAGCAAGTGTCCAAATCAAATGGTGAGCCCTTCACATCGATTACTTCTGTGTTCTACCAAACATCCCCAGACGTCATTGGCAAGGTCAGCGACTTCCAGAGAACYGCTTGTGGTTGAGGCATAACCAAGAGCATCACAATCTCGCTCTGTATCCACAGACTGCATGAGTCTGTTTTACTTCTGCCGTTTTAAATGCCGCATTGATGATCCAAGACCATCTGACTTTCTCAAACGTGTCTGCAGTGCTGTAAGTAAGGATTGCATTTGTTTCTTCCTCTTTGGTGCAGATGGCATATAGCATTCCTTCGACTGTGCTTCAAGACTGTGTGAATGACACTTATTGTGACACTAATAAAGCGAGGGCTGTTTGCTGAACAGCTGTTGGGTACATTGTTCTTTTGTGAGAAAAATGCAGCCGTTATGCTAATGGCATGCACACGCCGCATTGGCCGCAAGTTACATCACGCCTCGAAACACCGCCATGGAAATCTGTTTTCCYGATACAGCACCTAAGCAAATGGCAGACACGTTAGCGTTATTTAACGATTAGGTCTTAATCCCTAAATCAGCCCGATCGTTACTCAAAGAGGGAGCGAGGTATGGTAGAACACTTACTACACTGCCTGCAAGGAAATGGGTTTAAAGCCGGGCCTGGGTTTCATTTACTCTTGACTTATATGCAGCTGAGCACAGCAGAAAGAAATACTAGACTGCTTCTCCAGGAAAAAAGGAAAGCTGTCACCTACCTATAGAGCAGGGAAAGCCATTTTAGGCCCAGTTTGGCTACACTCCTCTATTTTCTACTTACCCTGTTAAACAGCAACAGATTTGATTGTAAATTTTAGGAGGGAAATAGCATGTGGTTTATTGTTTCAATGGTGGAGTTATAAACACATATTACTGCCGAGAACCCCAGCTGCCTGGGCAGAAGCATTCTGTAAACTTTTCATTCTTATTAACTTTAAAAATCAGGTGCAATGAGCTCCAACCAAGATTAGAGTCCTCACCCTCCACGGAAACCTACCAAGCAGTCTTTGCACAGCATGCTTCAGGGTATATCTCAAAGCTATACCTGCACTGACAGCTACAAGCAAGGCTGAGCCCACCCTCGAACCAGACTTGTTCACACCCTATGCAGCCTATACCAGCCTCCAGAAGTTGAGCTCTCTGGAGCGGGGGAAACAGCAGAACCAAGCAAAGGAGTACACACGCCAATGCCTTCATGTAGATCTGCAGTCCAGTCCACCAGCAGGTTTCCCGAGCTCTGTTCCTCTCAACACAAGTGCCTTGTGCCTGGGGTGGCAGCTGAACCTGGACAGAAAACAAGGGGCCTAAGGAAGTGTAAGCCCAATCCCAAGCCTGCTCTCCACCGTGTGGGCAGAAACCAGTTTAGGAACAACATGGAGAACTTCTGTTCTGACCCAACCAACCTTCTGCTATTGCTTAGCCTCACAGGGGAACGGCTGGACTCTCCCCATTCTCTTTACTGCGATGCCCCGCTTATTTTACAGGGTGGAAATGTGCCTGTGCGTACTCTTCAAACCAYTCTCTTCTCCCGAAGCCACCAAAGCATTCCTCTGCTTGTTCAGCCTCTTACACCACTATCGCATGCCACCATAGTCATTACAAAATCCCATAAGAGAGATTGCCCATGTATCTCAGCTCCCTGTCTCTAGCTATTGCATCTGAAGGTCCAAACAAGTATCTCTCTTTGTAAAACACCTGTTAATTTGTCAGTCCGACAGATTTGAGAAAATTATCTTATTGCTAAAGCCAGTGACAAAAAAAACCACACATGGGCTCACTGTAGCTGCAGAAAGTCTAAGAGCTTTAGGTTTTGCCCAGCACTGAGACAAAGAGGGAAATCCTGGCCCCACTGAGTGCCAGAAGAGCCAGAACATCACCTTGAGCACGGTCAGTCCAAGATTTTTATCTTTCCTTGCAGGTCCTGGGCTAGCGGAGCAGCACAGTCTGTGCCAGCCCTCCCAGAGAGGCCGCGTGTGCAAGAGCAGGACTCGCTGGTACACACAGTCTGCAGGGTGAAATCAGCCTGACCCTGACGTTATATAGTCTTAGCAACGTCCGAGTGTCTCATTTCAGAATGGGACATGTCTAATGAAAAAGACAAAAGGTTCCCAGGATAGTAGGTTTGTTTTCCCTCCTTAAAAAAACAACCAACCAAACAAAAAATCCCTTATTTTTCCAGTCTACTCATTTGAGACCTATGTCCTCCTGTCCTGCCTGTTCCTTCCCCCCTCACTGGCTACCAGAGCCTTTTCTCCAGACATACAATACATTTGGTCTATAAAGAGAGCATTCTCCATGTACAGCTGTGTTGGAGTAACTCTCAGAGGCTCTGAAGCGCAGCCAACATGCAGAAATATAAAACCCAAGAGGACTGAGTCTTGTTTCACCTGAGACGGGTTTATCTTACACACAGTGCTGTTCTCTGAGGGAGCTGACCATTTCCACTCAGACATAAGAAGCAGGCATTTTTGACAAGATGTTTCTGGACTCAAACCCAACCAGAGGCTCTTGATTTTTTGTTTTTTTTTATTGAACTCCATTTTGTTGAAAAAAACCCCGATGCCCTGTATTTCTGCGATATTCCTACAGCAGAAATTAAAGTCTTTTTTCGCAGTTAGGTCTAAAAGAGAAAAATTATGGATTAAAACTCCACATGAAACAAACGATAAATCATTTATGTGCTGTTGATAGGTACTCAGATATGATGATTAGAAGTGCTGAATAAAATGCCTGAACAGAGCAGAACAGAGGRTCACACAGAAGAGATGAACTCCACAGCGCTACAGCCATCTGAGTGGAGACTCACACCCCGGCAGCAGGGTGAAAGCAAGGGAGCTGKGCCAGACTCCCTGTAACCTACCACAATTTCATGCCAAATACACAGACCCTGTAATTTGAAATTCCCACAATGAAGCACACACATATARTATTTCCAAAGCAAGTTACAGAGGCACCCTGGAAATTCCAGGGCAGCATACAAGGGGACTGTATCTTACGACGTTATTCCAAAACTTGAACTAATACGGAAGGCAGTGYGCTCGGCTGGCATTTGGGAAGCACACCACAACTATGTTCTTCTGCCTTTCTTCACGGCCAGCTGGCTTTGAGATGGGATCAGAAGCATTAGCCCCACCTAAAAGAACCTGATCAAGATGCCACAGTGGTAATCAGCCATGGTGCTCCTCCAAGGGTTGATGTAGCAGAGAGTGAATTAAATTTGAAATGCCCCTTCYTTTCCTGAACTCTGAGAAGACTTCAGAATTGTTTTAGCTGTAAGGCTTGGGCTAAAAAGACAGAGAAGCACTACAGTAACTCACCCTAGTAGAGAATTACAATGTCTGTCCTGAAATCTGATACATCATAGCACAGTTTCCTTCTCCCCTTTGGTTTGTGTCAATAATCTGTGCCTAAATCAAAATATGGAAAAATGAAGAACTGGGAAGGGAAAGGACATTAAGCATGCAATATAGCAGTGRATGCTACCTACGTCCAAGGAAAAGGAGTCTTCTTTTTTATTAAAATCAGCATCATTTCTCTACTGTTGTTTCCYGAGTCACTGTGATATCAGAAATAAGTCTATTGACTGTTTCTAAATTGTGTGTTCACCTGAGCTACTGAAAGTAAAGCCAGTATTTGAAGCAGTGTCTATTCGTTGCTAATTACTGCAATACCCCCTTTTCCAGCACAYACAGTGTAAGTAACCTTATAGTTCAGTAATCTATACAATGTTCTCTCTTCTTCTAACTTAGTTCACTGCATGATATGCAAGTTTACTCTCACATAGGACAGTTGGTCTACATTCACAGACAGAAGAAAACTGCGTGTAAACTACRTGGCTAAAGCCCGCTGGAAGCATAAAGAATAACCATAGCAGCTTGCAGCAAACCAGGAAGAGAAAATGGGATATAGAAACACCCGATTTGCTGCCTACAACAAGCCTTGATTAGGCTTCTTTAAGCTTAACACCCACTGCTGGCTGCAGCCAGCACATGTGTGAAGAAAAGGAAACTCTCTTCTTCTTCCATGTGCCTTGCTAGCTGTCCTTTACAGTGGAAAGATATTTTTCCTCATTTTTATGGTGATTAGCTTGTTCGGGGAATTATAAGACTGAGTCTATCATCCATCAGCTTACGTAACTTTGTACTAATGGTTTTAAGAATGACACAGCCACAGCACTTGTTCTGTTCTCTGCGAGATGATCCACACACATCATACACCACTACCCCCGTATTTACTTTCTCAAGAAATCCCATTAATACAGTGCAGAATAGTCCCTCAGACATTATCTAACCAACAGCTTCAGTAAATTCTTTTGTGTTCAGGCTGTGCGCCATTTGTCTCTTGTCCTTTGCACTCCTACCTCTTCTTAATTGCTGTCTCTTCATGCACCCGTGAGAAGCCCTAGCCGGAATCGTACTCCTGTTGATGCTACTGGCCACATCTAGCCTGTTGATGGGACCATAATGTTTTTTCTCCTTTGTTGTACTGTCAGGACAATTTTTTTTAAGAGCTTCATTCAGATAAACAAAACGTATTCTGCATTCACTGCCTGCCTTTGATGTGACAAACCTTGAGCTCTCTCCATGTGCTGAGCCAAAGTGACTGGAGCATGCAAGACTGATTCTTGCCATTTTCTAGTCTTGATTCCACAGTCAGAAGAATATATTGCAACTGGTCCGTGGAACAAACTAACCCAGTTTTGTTTCTCTTCAGATCTGCACTGACCTCTTCAGATTAAACACGATGTCTCGTCCTAAGTGACTCACTCCTGTAACTAACTAAATTCAAACTGCCTTCTTTAGAGCCTGCAATCTAAACAATACGTTTTATTGTCCACAGTTACGTGGACATTAGTTAAAACAACTTTACATTCTGAAAACAGCTACACGATGTTGCTGTTTTATGTGGTTTTGGCAAGAACACTGCACTTTTTAAGCACTGCCACCTCTTGCTCCCAAACACGGCTGCTGCACTAACAATTAGCAGGTCAGGCCAGTACCGCTGCCGAGGAGTTTACAGAAAGCCATTCTTAGACACTGGCAGGGAAACAGATTCCTAATAAGGCAGCCAAAGCTACCCTGTGCAATGGGACGATACCCAGATACCGCATCAGCTCATGAAGTTCCTACGGAATCCTCTGCAAAACACAGCTCAGTTCTGTGAAAGCTCTTGATGTATTTCGCGCTCCTCCTGCCTGCGGACTCCCCTTTATATTTGACTCCCTGAAGCCTCTAGATGCAAACATTCACACTGCGGGYTCGTCCCTCCAGAACAACCCAAGCTACTGACACACAGCGAGAGGAAAARCTATTGTCCCAACCAAGCATACAAGGACCAAGGAGAACATAAGCCCTCCTCCCTCAATAGAAGCAGCAAGGGGCAAGGAAGATCATCACCGGTTCCCGTCCTTCCCAGTACCTCTGCCYAGTTTGGCTCTCAGTGCCAAGCCTTCTCAGAAGTCCAGCACCCTTAACCAGAAGAAAATTACTCTCTCTCCAGCTCCTCTCCTTTAAATATTATATTTTGCTACAAAGCTTTTAACGATCTGCAATAATCTTCTGTGCTTCCAAGCCAGGATCTCAAAGCATGTGAAAAACCCTGACTTTCCTTCATCTTTTGCAGTGAGTTAAAGGAAAAAACAGAGGGACAGAAGTTACATGACTTCGAATCCAGCTCTGTGCTCAAAAATCTAGACCCTGACTCTGTCCATGATAAACAAAGCAACCAGCTGGTGGGAGAACAGCGCATCATTCTGAAAGACTGCACTATTAAAATATCATCCAATTGACACCTTCTTTAAATGACCTTTGAAATAGCGTACACACATACAGCCAATCAAAATAGCTTGCCAGTGATGCACTGAGAGTCTCTCCCTATCTATAAACCCAATCTCAAYCAGTTTTCTCTGTATCATTTGCAATCGCCTGTTACCTTGAAGAGTGAAACGCTAAAAAAATTAAAATAAAATAAAAAAAGAACCACAACACAAGATGGTTCCCGCTCTAATCAGTAAAAATAGCTAGGGTAGCAGATAAGATTTCTGGCATGCTGGGGAGTAAAATTCAGACTGCAAGCCACATATCAGTGGTTAGATGTTCCCTGTTATTTTTCAGATATTCAGGCAAATAATCTTCACATGCAAAGGTAGGTTGGTACATACTGATTCTTGGATGTGCCCATAATTGTGATAATCAAGTTAGGTAAGTTACCATGGAAAGCCTTTGCAAAATGTGTGACTTATATTTCTATCATTAAAGAAGACTTACCTTTAAGGACTCCCAGAGGGGAAATTGTACCAGAGAAAAAGGAATCTGGAAAGGTGGCAAAAGAAAAAAAAAAAAAACAACAACATAATGTTACAAAAGCAAATTAGGTTGGCATGTTCCTCAACTGGCTAAATTAGGAACAGTTATTGTTCACTCAGTGAACTGCAGCTTATTACATTTACAAATCTTTAAGGACACTTTCTGTACGTGGCCATTAAATGACTGGTTTCACTAAAGCAGTTTTACTTTGTTTATCACATTCCCTGCTGAGAGGTTAATGTATTGTTACTAGGGTGGCCTAGAAGAGCAATAAGCAGTATGATCTAGTGCAGGGATGTTCTTGGTTTGACACTCAGCCAAGAAAGCCATAAGGATGGTTCAAGAAACACGTTCCCAAGGCCAGGAACACAGCCTGGCAAAAAAGCATCTTCAGCAATACACACTCTCACAAATGGTGAGCCGAAAACAGTTGTGCTCCAACCAGGGCTTTGCAGTTTGGGCATCAGCTGCAGACAGAAACTTTTCTGAATATCTCCCAGTGATCTCACATTAACTAGCTCCCTAGAGAATTAAAAGCAGGTTGTGAAGAGCTACCACAACCCAACCAAAACCCAAGGGAGATGCTTGRTGGTTCTCTTCTCATCACCTATATYGAGAAGTTCTTATGTCCAGCAAGAGCCTGTATCTCTACCTAGCCTCATTCCTGCTGCCATGTGTCCCCAGCAGTGCCTGKGCATTTCCAGCGCCTTTACCGATTTTGCCCTGATAAATGCCTCGTGACCAACTCTCTTAACACACAGGGGAAAAAAGCAAACATACATCTCTGTCAGCTCTGTAAGCTATGCAGGGCTAACGTGTAATAAGCCAGTTTTCACCATGAACAGAGTGAGTCTTGGCAACACGAGACATCACYTTCCAAGGTTATGCCTTCCCTTATAGTTTCATCCTCCTCCAGYCTCTCCACTAAGTTCTTCTGGCTCTTCCTCCTCCTTCATCACTCTGACAAACCCTACCCAATATTCACCTCTGGTACCAACCCTGCCTTTGCTATCTCCAGCGCAGGCAYCTATCTCAAGACATCTCGGAGGAAGGAGTCCCTGTGAAAATACTAGCCTGTGCCAGAACTGCCCTACAGCTGTATCTGCAGGYCTGCTTTGCCCCTTCCTGAATGCTTCTGCAGTTCTCTCCTCCACTTCAACAGCCAGTCAGCCCCAGTTTCAAATCTTCTTCCAAGTATCTATTTTCTTCTCTTACTCTTATCTTCCTTCCCCAAGCATGATGCATGTCAGATTAGTTTTCCCCCTTATGTAGGCTGATTTTGTAGTTTGTGCATCATTTTATTAGTCTCGGAAAGCACTTACGCACCTTTTGCCATGAAGAGTAGTACACACTCAAAGTGGGTCACACTTAACTAATACATAAATCTTTGCTCTTTGTAACATGAGTAATGTCAGGTTAAAACATTCACTACAGAGATATGAACGGCTTATTAAATCCAAATTCAAGCTACACAAAGGAATCTGAAGTGGTACATCCATTCAACATCACAAGAGTTAAAGAGTATTGTCTTCTTCACCGTGTTGCAACTAATGATTAATAAATGAGTCTATTAAGTTAATCTGCCAGGCAAAACTAAGCTTGACAGACACCTGCCACAGAAAATTTGTTATCTATTCAGGCAGGAAATGGCAGTGAGAGGAAATCAATGTCACTGCTGTACATTGAGCTGACAAACCGAAATCTCAGAGGAAGTTTGTCATCTTGAACAATGAGCAATATCCCTGGTGGCATCTCAGAGTCCCACAATAAAGGTCAGACATGGCTCTTATTTATCAGGGCCTTGAAACTCTAGCGTAGCAATTAAATTTTGTTTTTAATACTGGGTGAAAAAGTCCAGCTATTTGACAGTAATGTGTGGTAATATATTTATGAGAAGATATATATATCTCCACATGCTGCTGCATCACTGTTGAATTGGAGTTAAGTGGCATGATTTCTTTGCAATGTAAAATGAAAAGCAACATAATCTTCTATTATCTAGGCCAAAAAAGAGAAAAAAAAAAAAAAGAAACAATACCCACTACATTTGCTTCAAATTTGTTAAAAGAGAGAAAAGGAAATGCTCTGTATCCAGCTGTACACCAAACAAAACAAGCTTTCAAATACAGTCTCCAAGTTTTGCTTTTTTATATGCGCGAATGAGTGGTAAAATTATGCAGCTGTTAATAAGACAACAAGGGAAGCCTTTGACATAAACCCCTTTTTATCTCCTAGCTACAAGCGTTTCAATCAAAGAGGAAATTTGTTCACGACTGCCGTTTGATTTTCAGCGTTAGTAGTGTTTGCTTTCCGTGTCCCGCTCAGCGGGGACCAGAACTGGATGGGGATTATTGGTTTCACTTTGCCCTGTGCACCCCACGAGATGCCGTGATGTGCAGGCTATGGGAAGATTTGGCAGGGGAAATGCCTGGGAAGATTTCGAATGTATGTCGGGATCTGCGTAGCCACTGGGCTCCCTTCTCTCTAAGACACCTGCAGGATAAGGGCCTAAACATTCATAAATCACGTTTTAGTTGAGTTTGAAAACTTGTAAAAAACAAACAAACTAGGAAGCACCACCAAGAAAAACAAGCATAGCAGCACCTTCGCCTGCACTAAGAAGATCCTAACGAGGTGTCCTCCATTTCATACAGTCGTCCATTGGAGCCTGTTCGACAACATCCTGACTTAAAAACAAAACCCACACAAGCAATTTCATGGGTACTGGAATGAAAGGGAGTCTGGCTTCCTGTGGATTTGGTTTTTGTCATCAGATTCTCTGAAGCCAAATAATTTCCAAGCCGGGTTCAGCGATCTTCCCACGACAGGGACCTCCACCACATTTCCTTTCGACATGTATTCCACAGCCCCTGTTGAAAGTTCAGTTCCTATTGCAAGCCTTCCCTCAAACCCCTTAATCGCCTTCATTCTCCCCTCACACACATATTTTCAAGAAACTTACACGAATTTCTATTTATCTTTGCATCCTCTGCCTTTCCACCACATCCCCATGGCCAACAGGTCCAAGGGCTGTGCAGGGTGCTGGGTGTAAGTGTGTGCGTACACCCTGTTTGCATAAGCCTTGTCTCCCTAAGAGACCAGACTAAACAGCCCACGCCCAAAAGCAGGATTAATATATGCAAAAAGAAATAGCACTGCAAGGGTAACTCATCCAACAATGAAAAAGCCTTTAGATGGCTTATTGCCCTTTATTCCTCTACCACGACAGACATGACAAAATTTTGCAGTCTGTGGACACTTCTTAATTTGAACGTTTACAGCACTTCATTCCTTTTCATATTTTGCTTTTTAAAAGAAAAGCTCTTCAGCAATGAACAGAATCACACCCTGCCAGGCAGCGATATTTATGCCTGAAATAGGCTAAGGCAACAATAAAAATGTGGTCCACACATGTGGGTAACTTTCTGCCAGCAAATATGAAACYCTGGCAAGCTCCACCAACCTCTCATTCGACATTAATACAAAATAGACAGAGAGTACCAGTTCTCATGTCTGGCCTAATGTTATATAACTGTGCTGTTTGTTCAACAGAGTCAACTCTTACACCAAAAAAAAAAAAAGTTTAAAGCCCCCAGACAGCCGTAAATCATTATTCTAAAATGTTTTMTAGGTTAGTGAAATTATCATTTACTCTGGTCCCTGTAGTCCTTAGCACCTGATGCCTAACTTAATGTAATAAATGTTGCAGATTCTTATTTCTACAGATCTACTTAATTCTCCCGATACAGAAGGATTTTAAAAGATTATATTTAATCAGTTATTTCTAGAAAKAGTTGCACCTCACAACCAGAGCAACGGATACACACATCTCACTTCTAAAAAAATACCAACCTGCAAGTACTGAAGATTGATGACAGAGCAAAAGTCCTCCCACCAAATACTGTTTAATTAAATAAAAAATTTAAGGAGAAACTTAATAATACTCTTTGTAATTACAACACAACATTTTAAAGTGACTCAAAATTCACCCGTTCAATATCTGATCCTAAATTGCAAGGTGACATTGTCCTGAAGGAAACACAGCAGCCAGGGAGCAAGGAGAACATGCTGAAGGAGTGGCAAAGAAGGGGGGGAAGAACCAAAAGAAAAAAAAAAAAAAAAACCAAAAAAAACCCAAAAAACAACTCATCAGCCTCTTCAGAACTGGGATTCCCTTCCAAAAATGAGAATTCTTTCACACAAAGAGGAAACAGATGTCCATGGCTGGAATTTGCATGTGGCTTTATTCTCTTCTAGGATACAATAAAACTACTCTTCTTCTCATCCTCCGAGCTAGAAATTAAACAGTGGCATGTCATGCATAGTCCAGCTGTGCTTTCTATCTCCAACCTTTATTAGCAATATATTTAAAAAGAAGAAGAAAAGAGAGAGACAGAAAGAAAGGGAGAAACTAGAAAAGCATAAGAAATGAAAAACTATGTGGTATGTGTTCTCAAAACAATATAAAACCTACAGATGTTCTTACTAATCTGTGGCACATGTTTGTTTATTCAGGTTTTCTCTGTCTCCAGTTCAGCGGGCTTTGCTCTCCAGAAGAGATATCTGTTTTTACAAATGCTAAAGTAAATACTGAAGGAGAGACTGGCATAAACAGCCAGAGGAGGAAACAGGCTCACCTTGTAAGAGCTTTCTCATCGTCCCTGAAACTGTACCTCCTTCCCGAAAAACTGCTCTCACCCATACCTCCGCTGTTCCCTACATCAACAGCAATGGGAGAAAAGCCAACAGTTATGAAGAGGATTTTGACAGTACTARTATCACAAAGGCCAATGGCAAGAACATCTGTTCCCTTCACGGAGAACGTACTGCAGTCATCACAGAGCAGTTCTCAAACTTGCACCTAACCTGTCACTTGCATGCACTTTGACGAGGCTCAAAGAGATGCTATCACCATTGAAGMCTGTATTTATAAGGAGTACTCCACCACAGTGTCTCAGCTGCAGGTGCCAAACTGTGCCTCCTCCATTGTAATTACAAAGAAAACTCTAATAAACCACTTCTGAGTATCAAAAAATATACTGTTTTCCAAGGATTTCAAATTTCAGGAGAACAATCTTCCTTTGCCTAAGTCCCTTTTACCTTCCTTTTTTTTTTTTTTTAAATAGCTTCTTTATAAAAGATGGTTCTTTTCAAATAGGTTCAAGTTACAGTAGAATAAAACAACCCTGTCTGCCCACTGGAGTTAACACCAAAACATTTCCATTAAAAATCACAGTAAATCTGGTTTAGTGTCTTGTCCTCCTAAAATTCTTCACACGCTTGCCCAATACATCTGGATTATGATAAACTAATGTTCCAGCTATAAATATACTTTCCCCATGATGGGATTTTAAAAGCCAGCATGAAATGAGGTAAGCCTCTCCCCTGGTCATGTCAGAGGTCACAGCAATAGACACCATTATGAAGACCTGTAGCTTTCCACAATTCTGACTAAAGGTGAAGGTGTAGAGGAGCTCAGCACAGCCATCATCGATGGTGTACCCCAAGGCTAACAAAGCAAACTCATTTGCTTGCAAAGCTTCAATTAATACTGCCTCCCAGATCCTCCTTGATAAATTGCAGACTCCACAAGGAACCTAACGAAGGTAATTTGTAATCTTAACATGAATGAAARACTGTCAAAGCCATCAGCCGTGTTCCTGCAGCTCCAAGAGATGAAAGGTGTGAGTGTGGTGAAAAAATGGACAAGTTTATATGTTAAATAAATGATGGAGGGCTTTGTTAATAAAAGCTGATGCAATTAGAAACAAAACTCTTCAGGCAAGTAAGACAACGCTGGTATAGCAATGACCAGAGAAGATCTTCTCTTGGCTCCATTCCTTAAGGGACACAGTGAAAGACCAAGGTCACATACGGCACCTTCCTGTAAGGCTGCACGAAGCCAAAGGGAGGTGGAACCCCGTGGGAAGCTGGGCCCTCACAGGGAAAACTATCAAGTTGCATTTGCAACAAACAACTTTTCGCAGCTCTTCGGAGTTGAASGCATGGCTCTGCAGCACTGCCAGAGGCAAAGGAACGGCATTTGGGGTGGTAGAAACACCGGTTTCAAAAGTGCCAAGAGTATCTGTTAAAACAAAGGTTTCAGATCATGCACCAGCAGCCACCTGAGGTAATCAGCAATTCCCAAATTTTCAAGCAAATAACATTAACCCTGTGTGAGCTGGGAGACAACTGCAAGCTATAAATGGAAAGAAATACAAAAAGTCCTGAATTATACTCATTATTCTGATTCAAGCATCCACTAACCCTGAAATAAATATTTGCACCTTGCTTCCTCTGTTTCCCCAGCTCTAAACCCAAAGTATTTCCACTTGTCACCTGGCATATGTGAATGTTTGGAAGTAAATTCCTTTCTGAGACAAAATATTATGTGCCCCACAGGGTTGCTTAATTTGGTTACAAGCCATTCTCACAGATCTCCTTTGGACCTGTGTGGCAGAACTTCACATACAACAGGATTTTCTTTTAAATAGCACCGCACGCTCGTTACAAAAGCAACATATAAAGGACATTATGTAGAGACAGATAAATACAAGGAAAATTTTAACCAGTTTTCCCTCCACTAGAAAAAGGTTTTATGATAAAAAAAAAAAAAAAAAAAAGAAAAAAAATTTTTCTGGAAGGGCAATGTTGACCAGCAAAGGGGAAAGACACAGTCGGAGATCCGGCATGACTCCATGTTCCCAAAACATGGGAAAAAGAGAAGCACTGAGGCAGATGCACAAACTCAGTGCAAGCTGGATTGGTTTAAGAGAGCCTGATGATCACAGAGCACTAACTTTGCACACGCGTGAGACAGACCATCATCAAACTATTGAAGGCTCTTTCCTCAAAGAAACAATATTAACAGCCTTCAAAAGCCCCTCCTTTTGCACCAGCCCCTTACTTTGCTTGCAGGACAGAATAACTATTAGAAATTGTATAGCGTTAGCCACAGAAGTCAATCTTATTGGACTTCAAAAACAGGAGCTGGACTGATCGRCCCCTAATTACACAAATAATATCCATGTTCTCCCATTCTCCAACAAAGAAGCACTAAAGGAAATGCCTGTTTTGCTATTCTTTCTCAAAAACAACGTACCAAAAAAATTCTCAACAAGAAAATGAATATGCCGACATYGACTTGTGCATGCTGTTTTCAAGGCGCAGATAAAAATCTTGTAGGATAGAAGATGAGTTTAGCAGCTCTAGAAGAATGAAGGTATTGTTTAACAGGAAGCAGATGTATGTCAGATGGCAAACTCATTAAAGTGTCCCATCGTTAAAGGAAACGGGATAACAACGAGCCATCTGAAAAAACCTGAACTGATCAGGAAATACACAAGCCGCAGCTAATCTCCTATTTATTGGTAGGTAATGCCTTTAAGTCATGCACATGCATTGAGTTTAGGACCATGAAGGACTAATCTTTGTTCTCATGAAAAAAACATAGGAGCAGAACCCTAGAGCATGGAGTGCAGCATTTCTGGAAAAAGTCTTCTGAGGAAAAACCCTCACATTTGGAGAAACTATTACATCAATACGTGGGTGCACACACACGCGCGTGGTTATGTGCTGCTGTCCGGGAAKCACATCAGTTCGCTAAACTTGAAGGCATTTTAATGTACATTTTACATACGTGTAACATTTGAAATGTAAGTATAATTACAAAAATGCCTTATGAAAGGCATTTATCAAGAGAGAGCCTCTAAATACAAACTTTTAAACTCTAATCAAATAAAAAAAAAAGTTATAGGCAGACACTGGACTGACAGATTTGCAGTATCACAGTTGAACAGTTACTCAAATGAGAATTTTGCAGGAGATACAAGGACCTAAGCAGAAGGAATTAAACAAGCAGCATGTTTGATTCACAAGGCAGGTGGATCTATGGAGAAGAGTGAGTGTATTGCTTCATCCAGCAAATATTCAGTCAAAGAAACTTGACAACAGTGCAGCTGTAATTGCACTGACATCAGCATAGGAACTCTTGTCCTCAGAGTAACAACCACAAAAAAAATTAACAGGCTGGGAAGAGACATATGTTTCTCCCTTCCTGAATGTATCTCAACCTATAGCAGTTTTGTTACAAATGTCTTGTTACTACATTATGATAACGAATATAACATAGCAGCTCTCACCATAAAAATTAAATACATCTCTCACCAGGAGATTTCTGAATGTCACTAAAAAAATTTCCATGGGAAAATCCATCTCTGCCTTTGCTTATGGGCCTGATCCAAAGTTCATTGAAATCGCTGGGAATTTTGCACATGTGGCTTCGATAGCTTCTGGATCAGGACCCATGCTCAAGATGGAGAAAAGAGCAGAGAGCAGATGCAAGGGTTCTAGCATACAACACAAGGATCAACTAACTTGGATCCCACCATGTCCTTCCCAGGATGCACAGACTCAGACTCACGGTGAGAGCAGGATCTAGGATGTCCTCTTTTTAACTTCTTAAGCAGGAACTGCTGCAAATTCCCTGGTTTTACAGAAGCRTACACCACAGCCCTACTAGTAGCTGTATCTGAGCCTAAACCGTGTACATTTCAGTACGAGGTAAAGTCCCAATAAAGTTAATGCAAGCTAAGCAAATCCTTTTGAATGTTTTACCAAATACAAACTTTGGTGTTTTGCTCTATCGATAGCCCTGATTATTTGCTAAGGGTATTCCTGCAAATTTGCCTTGGGGGGCAGGGAACAACAAACAGAACAAGACAAGTAACCAAATGTTGCTTTAAACAAAAYACCCCACAGATACTATGAGAAAATTACTCCACCAAGGCTAGTGCAAAACCAACATTAACAGAAAAAGTACTATAAACCACCAAGTTGAAACTTCTTTCTTTGAAGTGCATGACCCATGCAGCACTTTTTATATATCTTACACCATTATCTCCATCATGTGGCAGAGAGAAAAAATGCAGATTAATGTCAAATTTAGGAAATGCCAGTCATGTAAATGTATTTTACTTATCTTACACACATGTATACACACTTACATGTATACACATTCAAAATTTTGTGAGTATCTCACAAAATGGAGCATTGCTGAGCTTCCTTCTGTGACTGCTATTTTCAACTACTTAGGAAGAGCCATAGCCGCATTGCRCACCACAGGTAAAAGAAGAAATAGCCTTGTCCTGCAAGGTGCTCGCAGTCTCACGGGCAGTGCCCCGATGGGTGCCAATGAAACGATGCTCAGGGGAAACACAGGGGAAGCTTCAGCAGGCCAGGGTGAACGGTCCGTCATAGAGCAGCCCAAATGGCAAGTCAGTACAGGTGGAGTTAAAGGACTGATCTTCACAGCCTCCTTGAAAGAGTTCGCCACGTGTAATCTCCGTTGGCATTAGCTGAATAGGAGTTGGTTCTGCAGAGGACTAAAACACATGTCTAATTTCCCACCTCTTTATAGAGAAGCAGTCAAATGTGTCCTTAAGTCCTGTACTGAAGAGTTTGACTATCCTGTGTGCCTGAAATAAGACTGGACTATTTTCTCTCCCTCTCTTGCCTTTTTTATTTTTTAATAAACAGTTGCATTGCTTTAGYGCTTGCGGAAGTCACTGAGTGAAAYGACTTGCCTATGTTAGATCGGRGGACCTACTAGCTTATGACAATGATCTCTCCTAGCTTTTATGTATTAAAGCATGAGCTTTCCTGAACTGCAGCCGCAGTTCCACAAACTTTAATCTGATTCTACATTACAAAAGACCTAATCTAAAACCCATTAAAGTGAATTGAAAAATCACAACAAGCGTTTGATCGAACCCAAATGAACAGCTAGACGATGCACGTACAGATACAGGAAGGATGGTTTCCTTCATTATTATTTTTACCCTCTATAATTTTTTTTTGACTGTTTAACCAATTCTGCAGACTCTGTAACTATTCAAACAGGAAGCCCCCTGGACCCGGCAGACCTCCCTGCCTATGCAGCTGGAGAGCTACTCTGCTCCTAATGGAGCATTTCTTCCACCCCCACCCAAAGGTAGCAGCTGTACGATGTTGGGTGGACACTGCAGGGCCACCTGGGACTCGCTGCCCTCCCAGGTGTGGACTTGCAGACTCGTCCACGGCAATCGAGCCCCTGGGAAAGCCGCTGCCTGCATCCCCCAACTTCCTGCCTGTCAGCAAGCTGGGAAAAAACTTCAGAGGCGGCTGGCTGCATGCGCAAATCCAGCGTGCAGAGAGCAGGGAGGGTACGCTTTCAAGAGCCTCTTGCAGGATTTCTCAAAGGAGCCTAGCCCTGCTTGCACAACGGCACCACCATTGTAAGACCTGTGGAAATAAATGCCATGACTCTCAATGATTTGTTTTAATTCATTTCTGGAGAAGATGCTTTCACCATAAGCCTTTGAATTCATTTGCACGTCTTTATACAGCCACCTCATTTCCGTCTGCCTTGAGGATCTATCATAACCACAATGTTAAATCATAAAGCTAAACCAAAACAATTTCTCACACTCAGTTACCCGGCTTGGACATAAGGCAAGTGTGCCAAACTACAAGAGCACKGGAGCAGGATCCAGAATAACAAGGGTGCTTTGGTGGGCAAGAACTCAACAACTGGAACATCCCAGACACACAAACCCTTATTTTCTTCATTTGCTCGCCCTGCAGGGCTGTCCACACATCCCAGCTACAGGTTTGGGCTATCTTCAGAGCCTGACGGGAACTGAACTGCAGAGCACGACAGCAGCTAACTCTTGTTCTATGAAATCCTCGTTATAGCTGTGATCAGCAAAGTAGACACTATTAAGTTTCCACTTTACCAGTATAAATCATTGCCTCCATGCTTGGCAAAACACTTAAGCACGTGCTTAACTTTCACTATTGCTGAATAGGAAMAAGATTATGCTTTAAAAACATTATAGACCATACCCAAACAAGTTCTTAGACTCCATACGCTTCTTTACGCTCCCAACTTCCCATTAATCTAAAAGCTCTTCCATAGTTGGAGCTGGGCCAAAGTGTTTTGTTGAACTGACGCCTAAACGAAGTTTTCTGCTAATTTGGGGCTGCAACCAACGTGCTRAATGAAGAGAAAAGCCAAAGAAAATAGTCTAAACTTTTCTGTGGGTTATTTTAGATATACAATAAAGAACTCAAAGTGACCTCAAACACCCAACAGAGGATAAGCCAAGGTAACAACACRACTGCAGCTCCACCAAGAGTTTTTAGCATCACAACTAGCAGCAGAAAAATCCAAGCAGTCAATGTAACTGCCAGGGCCCCACGATGGGATCAGATCCCACCACTTCCAGCAYGCTCCTCTCTCACGCAGCAGGTCTGAGCACAGCATCTGTTGCACTGATGGTCCCTTTAAGAAACGTACTTCTGTGGAAAACATTGACACCAAAAGGAGAAAGCCAAATTGCACGCCCACTGCAGCGTGGCCTCTAGAGGAAAAGCGATGGGAAATGCTGTTCTCACAGCTTTTATTCATTTACAGGCCATTTCGCATCCAGAAGGTTCCACTGAGATGATTTCTTTTCCTCATTGGTTTTGCAGCCATGTCAAATGCCCATCACAGCCAAGTGGCAGGTTTGCCAATTCCCCGCTGTCATAGGTAGATTCATAAAACTCACAGTGCAATGGCTGAAGTTGTGTTGCCTGGTATGGGGCTTTTGCCTGTGATACACAGCGGTAGATGGGATTTACATGTATGTGATTTGAACCATAGTCTTCTCAATTGTTTTCCAGCTGGGAAACAGAAAATGAGCAATGAAATAATTTTCATGCTAACAGGCATTACTTGAGGGGAAAGAAAATGAAACACAAAAATGTTGGTTGAGGAAATAGCCAGACATTCCCTAACCATGAGGAATCTCCAGAAATTTTACCTTTTCAGTGGACAGTATTTTAGTATCTGCTTGGAGAAACCTGCCCTTATTAGGTCTCCAGAACTGCTTCTGTTCCTGCAGCATTTGGATGCCTTATTCTGGGTGCCACCCACAGACCCCGTAACGCATGTGTGATGTTCCTCTCACCCTGAGACTGACTGAGCTGTATCTGTCCAAATTAGTTGAACAAAATTGCAAGGCAGCATCTGAAGAAAAAAATACTGATGCTGATCAAAGACATGGTGTCCCTGAGGTTGCACTGCACAATGCTGGACTCAAAGAACTGGGCAACAGGCAGTACAGTAAAAAAAAATTAATAAGCAAGTTGAGGACCAAAGAGAAAAGGGAAGAAAGCAATGCTATTGTCTAATACAAAGAACGAGCTGATCTCAAAGCAAATGCGTTTCCCAGTGTAATGTTCGCAACCTTTTGGACTGAAAAGGAACAGACCGGTGTTAGCAGCATATGATATATCCAGGTGACTTAAAACAGGATTTTTTCTAATGAGATTAGCAAGCTATACATTACAATTCCCATAATATTTCAACCTCAAGGCATTTTAATTACATTTTTCATTTGTCTTCCCTGGGATTTTCTAATTTGTGCCAGAATGCTTTTTTCACTTAAAACGCAATTTTTATCTCAGCTCAAGTACTACTAGACCACTTCAGACAAAACAACCAAAATCTGCGGAACTCATACAAGAGCAAAAATCAACTGTGGCTTTCAATCAAAAGATGTAATATCATTAACACCTTTCTTTAAATAGTACCACCAAATGCTGCTAGTGGTCTTTGGGATCACAAAAAGAGTCAAGAAGCCTGCAGAACAGTGTGCTGATTCTGTGTTCACACGTACAATTTTAAAAGCCCAGTTGACATGATGCCAGTAAATGACCTGACTTCGTTTGGAAGTCCTGCAGTGAATATTATCAGTGTCTTAGGCCTAGGACTAGTCTGGGGTGGAAAGGAGGTTCCCAAATTTGTGCTGAAATGCTGATAGACATGGTGAAAACAGTCTATTATGCTGGAGAGAAATTTCCAGTAGACTAAGAAAGAGAATCTGAAACAGAATGAGCTCTACCTTTACTGTCTGCTTGCACCTCCCCTTCCAGCTGCAGCCGTGGGGACAGAGGGGTTGGTTACCACTTTCATCCTGCTCCCAAGTGCTTATCACACCCCCACCACACATTACTGTCCCCGTCCCTCGCCAGCGCTGGTCTGGCTCCTCACATAACTGCTCCGTCCCCACTTCATGCCAAATAAGCCAGGTTAAAGATGGCAACTAGCAATGGGGGGCTGTAACCTCTTCAGCCGGCTGCGCAGCCAGAAGAGGATCTCCGAGCACGGCCTAAGGAACAGACGATACTGGCCGACTTCACTCTCAGGCTTAAACCAAGGATGAGCTATTTCCACCACCACCACGGTGCACCCAGTGGCGGTTATCCCAGAAAAGACCCTGACATAATGCCCTGTGCCCACAGACCAGCTGGCAAGTACCCATTCAGAAAGCATAGCTGGACACTGGGAAGATCCTACCCTGAGCAACAGTCTTTACAAGATGTGCTGATTGAAAAAAACAAAAAAAAACCAAAAAAAAACCCCAAAAAGTAAAGAACTTGTGCCTTTGCTTTGCAACATGTAGCGACTCAGTAAGATAAATGACAAAAGCCTTTACTGTGGCGGAATAGTTAAATACAATCACAATAAAATTCCACCTGTCAGCTCCAAAAGCACCCCACATGTAGAATTTACACAAGCTGAACTGGAGCTGGTTCAGGGCATGTCATAACAGTTAGTCATTTCTGCACTGTGCACTGTTAAAATTGGCCTCAAGATGAATTGAGTGCCTGTAAAGGGCAACCATATTTCAAGCAAACCAGGACATGCTCAGGGTAGTTGGACTGCCCCTTCAGCTGCATTCCAGAGTGTTTAATTTTTGCCACTCGGTTTTCATGAAAACTATTTCCAGTACACTTACAAAAAATTCTGCAACCCAGTAAAAATACTTTGTGGTAAAACTTCAGAGAAGAAAGGAGAAGAAAGGTATTAGTTTATATTGAAAGGATTTTGCATAGCATTATTCCAACCTACACTCCTAAGCGAGAAGAATCACAAGTATTTTTGCTCACACGAGTTGTTTGCATCTGTCAGTTCCCATAAATAAAGTGTTATAGCATCTAATCTAATAGCATCACCTGGCGTTTTCTGAATGGCAGCCTATTTTGTTTGTGTTTGTGATGCTTTCCAGCAAAAGCCACTTCTGGTGTAGGAGACCACATTACTAAGATGTAAATAAAAAGGACACTGTAACTGATTTCACTCTTACTCCATTTTTTCTTAAGGGGCTTTAATGCAAGAGATCTTCTTGCTGTGTGCAAAAGACTTTTAAATCAGGCCAGTGGTGCTGAGCACCCCTCACCCTTTTTTAAAGTCAACTTAACTTCAGGCAAACAAGTATGGGGGAAATAATCAGGCATGGCCCTTCCCAGAAGCTGTGCATTAGAGAAGTCAGTCTGACACAAATGAATAGAAATCCTCTTGGGCCTTCTCAGAAATTAATGCACCAATAATGTAAGATTAAGACGTAATAATGAGACAATTTTCTTCCTAGTCACACAGACTACATATACTGTATCGGCACACCATGCACACTTTGAAGCCAGCAAATTATACCGTCAGCAACAAATACATTTCAGATGTAGCAACTAGAACAGTTGTAAGTGGCAATTTTGCAGCGAAGGCTGCAGTGAAGCCCATGTCGCCTTTACCCACACAGCTGAAGTAAGTCTTCAGATGCTCTGGTGCACAGGTCAGACACTTTGGAAAGACATTTTTAGCAGGGTATTGCTCGRTTTTGAAGGTAAATATTTTTGTAAATTATTCACTTTTAAAATSTTGCTATTCTCACATTTCTCTGGATTAAAAAAAAAATTGCCCTCTCACAACCTTCAAAAATAGATCTCTCGGGCACCTTTAAACCTTTATCATTAAAAAAAAAAAAAACCCAACAGAATCAGATATCTTAGATTTCCTCTAATCCCAGGTAACTTGTATATACAATATGCAGTCCAGCCAACTCGTTAAAACTTCCTCCCCTTTCTACTTCCTGATGCTGCCAACACCCAGTTCACAAAATCCACCATTTGAAGAGATAATGAGAAATCCGAATGGCCAGCTGGGCCGCACGAGGTCTRTGGTGTCCTCTGGGGAGGCCAGAGGCTCTTCTGGGGATAAGGCATTGAGCAGGGAATGATGGGGCAGCAAGAAGTGATCACACATTAGAGAACGTGGAAAAGGCAGCTATAGTTTTGTTGCAGGTCACTTTTGTACCAAACACTTCACAAACAATGGAAGATTTGCCCCAGGACCTGCAAATATGGGGGGGAAGGCAAACGTCATTGCTTAATTCACTTAAAAGAAATGTAGCACAGATGCTGCAAGCTTATGTGCCACTTTGGTGACAGTTTATTCTTAATAAATAAATCATTTATACACCTGACACAGCTCGTTTCTTCCTTTCATGATAATTATAGTTTTAGAAGCCTCATTTAAGGGGTGCAAATTAATTTCCAAATTCCATCTACTGTCAAAGAGTATATTTTATTAGGTGATTAATTACCTGCAGGAGCACTTCAGGAGACACCTCGGGGGCAAACAAGGATTGCTGTGACAGCTCCTTTAAGATATGGCTCCGCTCCTAAAGCCCGATGAGCCCAGAGATAAAATAACTGCATACAGGTGTTATCATCTACAGCACCTTGGGATGTTTGTGCTTCAGAGAAGTGCATTTCCCCTCTAGAGCATGCAAATATTTGCGTCGACACTATAGCCCTTGCTTTGTGAGAAGTCCCATAAACTGCCTGGGGTTCGGTCCACTTCCACAGCGAGGCAGAAAGCACGAACAGCCGTGGAGAACTACTCTTCCCTCAGCCTCAAAGTGCTCCTGAAATCTTCTGCACTCCCAAAACGCAGACCACTTGGCCTTCTCCAGCTTATCTGCCTGGATGACATACAACTGCTTTCAAATTTCTGGGCCAAAAATACTTTTTGTAAGTTTTATGTAAGTCAGTTACAGAGGTGACAGGATTTATAGGAAGTTTTACCACAGTCTCCTTGCTGCCATTTCAGACCTCCACACTGACCAGAGCTTCCAGCAGATCTACGCTCTTCACAGTGCAGCAAAAAAATCTATACGTGTGCCATGTAACTCCTCTTTGCAATCAACTTTGGTGCCCAAAGCTCACAGTGAGAAGAAACCAACGCAGCCTCGCACGGCTTATATACACACCTACGCACCAAGTTCAGGTACCTCTTCACACCACAGTCACCTTGACACATCATTTAGATACTGAAAAAATCTCCATAGAAGAACAACTCTTCCAGTAACACAAGTGGAGAAACGCAGAGTTTAACAAATTTYATAGGCTTTATCCACCTGTTTGACTTAAGTCTCTTATTCTACACAATACCCAAAGCATTGCTATCACAAGAATAGCTCTGCTCCCTTGCATTTCTTGTTCACCTTCTGTTACAACTAYACCTGCCTTTCCCGGGAATTACAGTATTATGGAGAAAACGAGATCCGAAGGCTGCTGACCAAGGGCAGGGCCTGTTCCYAACATGTTTTTCTAGCCTATTTTAACGGCCTCTCCTGATGGATGGACTGCACAGATGATCAGCTCAGGTGCTGCTTTGTTGGATAGTTCCCCAGAGCAATTTAAGTCATTACTTCTTCACCTTCTCATCACAGGCAGAGGAACAGATTTTTCTTTTCTCCTTTGCAGAARATTTTCAAGTACTTGTCTTTATTTATCATTTTTTCTCCCTGTGGCTTTTCCAATGCTTTTCCTCCCTTTCACGCACAAGGACATCAGTCTCAAAGACTGCCAAAGGCAATTCTCACTGTGCATTTCATCAGCAAGCTTAAGCCAGATTGTTAACAAAAGTTGGTTAAGTCTAAACCAACATTAACCCTTCAAATTTGGGAGAAAAAGAAAATATAGAGTCAGAATAGTCTAAGAGAGATTCTCTCATCTGACAGCAATAAATTTCTTCTTCTGATTTTGGGCTAGTGGGATGTCACAATGTCCCTTCAGTATGCACAGAAGAAGGAACACCAGAGCTGAACATGTCTGAGGTGGGAGAAAAGAATAAAAAAACAGATTTTGAAAATCTGAGAACTTATTGCTCTCTAACAAAATAATAATGAAAGACACAAGTCTATTCAGAAGCATTTTGCAAAGCTGAGGATACGTGGCGAAGGGAAGGATTGCTCTGGACTCTGAAAATACCACCTGAAGCCAGAACGTACCTACGGCAGTTGTAGTTTTCAAGATGTGGATGCCTAGTGTGACTTTCTATTAAAGAAGTATAAGCCCTTGACATAACTCTCAGCTAAAACAAGATTAGAAAGCTACTTGCTGCACTTTCTCTCTCTCTCAAAAAAAACCAAAACAACCAACAAGCAACAACAACAGCAGCAAAACAAAAAACTCAAAAACCAACAACAACACACAAACTTCCCAGAAAAACAATCATATCCCAGTGAAGATCAAACTGGAGCTTATTGCTCCAAATCTGCCCTTGATTAAGTATGGAGCCTTCCACCACTCAACAGTTGTTACAAGGTTATAGAGAGAAGTCTCATCTAAAATGTCATATAACCCAAAAGTAATTAACCAACTCCGACAAACACTGTACTACAAACCTACTTCGATTTTAACCCGTATCGTATGCTGGAAACTTCCAGTCGAACATTCTGTATTTTCTCATTTGCCCACATACGCTTGTTATTAAAACCACATGCGGGCACTGAATCATTTCATGGTTCGTTTAGAGACAAACATGCAGAAAATTGTGGGAAACAAGTATAACCCTAAGAGTCTGTGCAAGTCTGTGTAGTCTGAGGCATGCTGTGGTGCAGAAGCTTGAGCTACAGGACTATGTTATTCTGGGGCTCAAAAGTGAACAGGAGAGAAGTTACCATATATGTACACTGAATTTCTGAGTAGATCATTAGCAAAGTCAGCCAGTGTGACAGTTTCAACCTGCAGCGCCTTGCAAAATGCCACGTGTGTGCTCAACTGTTAGTTCACAACAAAAACCCTTAAGTGAGGCAGTAGGATAGCCTTTCACTTCTGAAACTGGTCTGGCAATGAGGAGAATTCCCCAACTGCATAGGAAGTTAGGAGCATAACCTCAGGCAAAGCACTCAATCTTTCTGGATCTGACATCTGGAAAAAATGGTAGCCCTTCATCTTGTCCATTGGACTAGAAGGTCATCAGCTCAAAGATGACCTTTTTCTGAGAGGACAGTCAGTAAAACAGTTAAGGCTTTGCTTTTGGTTGGGTTTGTATGGATTATTCATATTACAGCAGTGGCTGAAGGACCCAAACAAAACGTGCCAGCTCAGATGTGCAATGATAACACACATGAAGTCCACCTGAGAACACCACCTCTTTCCATTTATGATTACTGTTGCATTCAGAAGCATAAATTCCCTGAAGGGAAGAACTCCTAGATAAGCATTTTCTATAAGAATACATCTCACCTATGGATCTTATTTCCCAGCAACACAGGGACATTCATATTATGTTCGCAGATCTCCAATTTTGCTTTGAAGGCTAAAGCAGCATGTACATGATCCAGGTTTCTTGTTGAGCCCTCTATCAGGATTGTAAATGGTCAGATCCTGACATTGTAACGCAAACATTTTTAGTAGCTGCAAGATCTCAGCTTTCCTCTTACAGGGGTGTATGTACACACATACAAGAGATTTTCCATGGAACCCAAATGCTTCAAGATAAAATTAAACCATTAAATTATAAGGTTGTCCAGGAAGTTCTAGGGGAGACCTCTCAAAGTCAACTCTGATCAAACGGCTGTCTACTAGAAAGCTTCACAAAGAGGTCATCTGTGAAGAAAGACAAGGAAGATGATAAATGATAAATCTAAAGCTCTATAAACCATCTGGCCAGATAAAGGGCACACATTTCTCACAAGAACACTGGCTTACCTGTAGCTTTACAAGGACAGTAACGACACTCAAAAGTACTAATGAAAATCTCAGACCTCAGCCTTCCACTAATGTTTCCACCTTGCTCCTCTTAATGTAATGCTATAAAGTAGGACTTCTAACTGGTATCAATGAGGCAGTAAACATTCCCTTTCAGAAAAGGAAGCTGTAATTTCAGACAGTTGCATATGTAAAACTCTATCGCATACTAAATACCTGATTCCTGAAGAGGAAAAACAAAGAAAGCCCAGCCAGGTTCCTATGACGGAGACTTCTGATACTTCTGACAGATGGTTGGAAAGGTGGAAAAGAGCAGGGAGGGAAGGTCACAAGATTAACAAGCATGTAACAAACACAGAACAATATCCATCAAGAAGATGATTATTGCAATGATTTCAGAACTAGGGAAAGAGATGGCTTTAGTACCAAAAATACTAAGTATATACTAAACTTGTTTTTTTGACCAAGCTTTTGGGGTAATAGGAAACTATATTTGTTGCTCTGCACTGCTCTAGGAAGAACTATTCATTCCCACCCCACTTGCAACACTGGTGAACTGTGGACATAAGAGAATCCTTTTCTCCTGTGTGTTTCTGAACAGAAACAAAGCTTTTTCCATGAGGAAAATCCATATCTTTGAAGGAAAGAACTTTATAGTGCAATCTAAATATTCATCAAAGCTCTACTTGTAACAGCAGGAACTTAGCGCAGGGAGGCAGGTGGGGTGAATAAGAATTTATGGGATGTCTGTAGACATATTAAATATCGTAAGTTCTTCAAAGCACAGGTAACACTGAAATGAAGTTTACAGACACAGTTCATTTAAAATATGCACGGTCTCAATCTATACTCAATACCTGCTCATATTAAAACACATTCAGAAGATACCATCTGCTCTTTATAGGCACTGGTAATCAAAAGGTTTTCTGTTAGTGTAAGCACAGGCATTACAGGATATATTGGGGTAAAGTTCATGCTAAAAAGGGAGCAATGCTCAACTCTTCATTCTTTCGTCCAAAGGTACATCTGTACCCTTAATCAGAAAGTTTATTCAAGCTGTGGCATCTGCACGGTGCCCATATTCGTGATACTTCCGTTTCCAAAACCTGCAAAATACTTTTGGTCAATAGGATTTTCTRATGTTGTAATTTCTTCACTGTCAAAGGACCATTTGATCATTTCTCTGTTAGGCAACAAACTTCTTTTATCTCCTGATTATTCTCATGGAAAAATACAAGAAGGAGAGAGACAAGGTACTRGTAATTTCCTGTTAATTCAACATGCTTCATCAAGTAAAGAAACCAGGGTATTTTCCATCTAGATGCCTGGAAGCAGCCTGACCCTGCAAACATCTCATTCAAGCAGTTCACACTTAAGTTAACAGAACAGCTCTTAATACACAGAAATGCCAACAGTTCTATTTTATTGTGATTTTTCTTTACTGTACTAAAATACTTCAAAACACGCTTGTACAAAAATCTTTGCCATTCCAGTAACATGGAATGTTAARATGTGATTGAACAGAAAAGCTTTAGAGTCACAAAATGCTATCCAATTTTACTGTCTCTGATCCAAACTGTAGCCTGGGTATCCATTTTCAAATAGAACTAAAACACATTGGGAGCTTTATGCTCTCTGAACTGTTATTAAGCTGCACTATAAATTTAATTACGGAAACACCTTTGACAGAATTAAATAGTAGTGCTTGTAGTCAGAAATAAGATCACCAATGTTAGAAATAACATTGATAGATTTACATAAAACCTGACTACCAGTGCTAAAGCTTAAAAGCAGCAAAGTACCAGACATCTCAAAAGAAAGATTTCTAAGGCCATGCAAGTACCTGTAACAGTTATCTGGTATGGATACAATTAATTGAAAATAAACCAACAATGACAAAACTCCATCTCTGCAAATACACAGCATTTTCAAGTCTGATTCATGATGGGTAAGGGCCATTACAACTCAACGCACATACACCACCATGCAATTCTAATATCTTGGCTTTAAACTCCCTGATCCTCCTTTATAGGCTTTTTTTTTTTTTTTTTTTTTTGCTATTTCAGGAATTTCACTATAATAAACTACGGAATTCTGCTCATAGAGAGAAAATGCCATAACTAAATCTTCAATTAAACAGTATCATATCTATCAGGAAAAGGAAAGTGGTACCTCAGACCTGCATCATGGTTTGGTTACTCACAGGCCATCCATAACAACTACTGAAAGAACATCTGCGCTGATGAAGTTTGAGGACACTTTGTACCAAGAAGTGTTCCTCATTTTTAACACCTGAGTGGTTTCAGGAGTGCCCTGAACTAAACCTTCAACTTGTTAATCTCTGCAGGTATTTGGACTGTAGCCCATGTATTTTCAATGGGTACCTGAGATGCGAWAAATGACAATATTTGGTTAGTACAGTAAAACCCAATGCCTTTGCCAATTATTAATGCCATAACATGGTCCTGATCCAAATTTCACTGCCATTGTTGGGTTTTGCCTTCCACCAGCKCCAACTACACAAAGTCTGGATGGTAAAATTTTAGTTAATCACTTGGTTAATAATACTTATCTCAGTAACAGAACACGAGCCGTTCAATAGGATGTTTACTGACATGTTGTCTCTGACTATATAAAGGTGCATTTTTAGACTGGTTTGCTATTGAAGCGGTGCATGAAATCGCCCTCTTTTTCCCCTCTCCTTAGCTTTTGAACTCATAATCTRATTTTAGGCAAGTAAGACAGAGGTAGGGACAAAGCTCCTAAGCCTTCTGTGAACATCAAACAAACATCTCAAACACATCTGTAAGCATCTCAGTTGAGCCAAGAGGCTCAGTTTGGCAACCCCACTTTGCAGGAAAGGCTACAGAAGSAGGTCAATAGTTATCTGTGTGGTTGCTGGCCAGGCAATCAGGGGGTACACACAGGCAAGCAACCAGCACCCGGATACCTAGGGAAGTGCCCCAGCATCTGTTATCACCTGCTCAACCACCAGCTCAGCGCTGTAGGAGGGAGTTTTGGGGCCATGAAAGCAGAGCTTGAGTCAGCGCAATAGGGAAAGCAGAGACGCTGTGGATTACAGTTCCATAGGAAAATGTGTTTCTGCTGCTTATAGAACTACTTCAGTAAAGAAAAGGTACTATGGCCTTGAGAACAGGATGCTGGTCATGTATTGCACCGTGTGCAGAGATGACTAGGTGAATGTACAGGGAAGGCAGTATGCATGCAGCTAAACAGCCTTTCAGAATTTCCTACAGAAAACAGAACAATCCAAAACACAGCAGGGGGAAAACCACAGATGAAACAACAAAGAAAACAAAAAGCCACTGCAGACCTGTGTAAATAAATGGTGAAGCTGCTTAAACCCCAAGGATTTCTGGTTTGCGGTGCTGGATTAGAGAGTAAAGCAAGAGCCTAAGAGATTCTGCCTGTATTCTGCTCTCAAAGGAAACATAATGCACAAAAGAAAGATTGGCAGCAGAAAGAAGATCCAGTGTTCGGGGATCAGTGTACAACTTTTAAAGCTGAAGTGCTCTTTAACAGGGTTCTCCAACATATAGCCTCCGTGGGGAAGCTCTGGAGACCATTTACAGAGCCCTTTCCAAGCTCAGGGCACCACTTAGTCTTTCTTGGCCACTAAATGTTATCTCTGGCTGTTTAGGATGTGTTCAGAGTCCTTAGTCCTCCTGAGGAGATGAGGAAATCTGTGAGGCCAACAGGCCAGCAGACATCTGAGGAACAGCTGCTAAGAACTTTAGAAGTTCCAGGGACCTTAAAGTTGATTAAAAATAGAAATAATTTAATCAAGGTCACATTTCTCCTCAGAAAGAAGGAATTCTCTTTAAATACACAGTATTTTTTTACAGTAAAAGTACTGCCTGTGTTGCCAATTCATGGACCTTGGGAAAATAAACACTTTAAGTTGTTCTAGGCCATCCCATTTCAAGATCATCACTTGCAAGGAGACTGAGATCACACACTAACCGCAGCAAGTGGCCCCATGTTTCAGTGTCTGCCCCATAACCTAGGCAGGATCTTCCAGCTACCTACTTCACACAAAATTTATACTGCATCCTTGAGCTGGCTTCTTCTTACCAATATTACCCAGCGCTGCTCCCTTTTTTAATTAAAAATGGGGGGGGAAATTCCAGAGAAAGGAAATTTAGCAGTGGGAATAGTTCCCTTACACACACAAGAGTCATTTCCAACTCATATACTTAATAGTTAAAGAGCTAAACCAGATTTAAGCACTTAAGCAGCCTTATTTGTTTCTGGAAGTACTAAGCTCCTTTCCCAATGTTAGTGGGAGCTCTGCATGTCTGGTGGTTTTTGGGAGGGCATGAAGGTAAAATGAAATCACAGGTGAGAGAACACATTCTTTTCAGGTCCCTTGGTAATACACAGGATTCCTGTGGCCTGAATTAGTTAATTCCTAAACTGCTGGGACTGTCAAGAAAACGATGCTTTTGCATTCCCTTCTTTATGTTCCCTTTTGTTGAAGTAAATTAACAAAAGAGGTTAGTTTGTCAAACCACGGATATTCATATGCTTAGCTGAGTGTCATCATACTTGGTGGTCTGGAAATTTTTAAAAGGACACAGAACTAAACATGAGCTGGACAAAATGAGGAAAGGTACATTTAGTCACTATGAGCACAGAACACAAACGGACAGATTGAATTTTCCTAACACTAGCCGCAATAAATACATTCCAGGGTATGAGGGGTGACGGAGCACTGGAACAAGGAGGTATTCTTGACTGATTTTGAAGGTTTTGTTTGTGCCCAATGGCTTAAGAAATTTGTTCATCCTTCCTTGAAGACTACATTTGTAATGCTGCACCATTGCCGGGGTGAGTCAGAGGTTAAGTTACTGGCCGGATAAATTCCAACAGCACAATTTATGTTCACCTGACCTGTGGATTTGTGCAACATATTGACTCAGATATTAGAGTAAAACAAAGGACTAAGGACCTTTTTCATCTTGCCTTTCACCACTCTGAACATGGCACAGCCCTGTAGGATCTTGGGCAGAATTCTTTCCCCATGGTTTGCCAACCCCAAACATTTATTTTTAACTAGTTCTTCCTCACTCGAATTGTTGTTTTCCCTCGTTTATTTTCTCTCACAGGCATCCAGAATATTTAGGCAAGGTGAGTTTGCTCTCAGTCACCATGCAGTGACTCAGGGGCCATGACGGTTCACCACCCTCTTAAATCACACAAGTACACTGCCTTCTTCAAACGCCCTCCTAAAATTCTGAATCAAGCATCAACAATCATAGGCTCTAAAACATRCAGGAATGAAAACAAACACATCAGGGCCCTTTTGTTGGCTGGTGTTTGAAACTTCACCATAGCATCCAGTTCACTCCTGAGACATTTTTTCCATGGTTGTTAGATGTATACACACTTCTGTTTTTTAAAAGCAGCTCATATTTTACATATTCACATCAGTCTGAGATGTGGATCATAAAAGGCACAGTGAGAAGACACAGTAACATCCAAGTTTATCCAGAGAACATTTATCCACCAGGCACATTCATATTGTCTCTCAACAGAGCGTATGACATGTATCATAACATCAGGCAAGGGAATGCTTCAGTGATTTGTAGAGGCATCGTGAGCTTTATTCTTCTTCCAGTCAATGACAGTTGAGGCCAGAAGTGCCTGACCTGCCACAGAAATTCCTGGGCTTAGTTTCTAATTGCATTCTTTCAGAAACTACATGTTATGAAAATAACAGTTAGTACCATTAAATATTCAGAATAAGCGTCTCTCAACTACCTAAAATTCAAAATGAACAGATTAAACGCACATCTAGACTTACAACCAAAGTGAAAAAACAATAGAGAGCATTGGTGACAGAGCTGTGAATCCAAACTGAAATTCCTACTCATTACTTTAAGATGAAGTGTTAGCACTCATAGAAAACATGSATATATTTCAGAGCACCAGAAAGGGTAAACAAATTGGGGAAAAAAAAGAATAACTAAAAAATGYACAAAATATAATCTTGTGGGATCCAGTTTTGATACAAATACCAAAGACAACCAGAAGAGGAATAACGTTCTGCAGAATCTAATTCTACCAAATCCCAGAAGCTTCAGATATTAATTTACAAAACAAATCCTGCTGAGATTCAATCCCAAAGCCCTCACAGAGGCATCCCTTTTACCTTCTCAGAGCAGCCCTCATTGTCCTTTTGCTCTTCATTATACCCTCTTAGCCAATTCCAAGCCCAGTAAGCCCACCTCTTCCCAGCTGGTCAAGCCAGAATCTTCAGCTTGAACAACCAGCTGAGCAAAATAAAAATTAAGTAGCTCAATGATATGAACTACTCAAGCTAAAGCTAAAGAGTAAAATTTCACTGAGTCATTTCTCTTAGAAAATGCAGAGTCTATCAAAACTTCTGAAAGAATTAAAACCACAGACAGATGGTCCCTGCAGTGGCGCTTTCTCTTCGTTTTTAAAAGCCAGTACAGAAACCAAAGGCCTTTAGAACTGGCAAGGAAAAACCACCACACTGAAAGCATCCACAAACATTTCTCATGTTGAAAATTGGATGTGCTACCCATTTCCTTTCTGCAGGGTGTTCCCTTTGCAAAACAGAAGGCCTTACAGCCATCCAGAGCACCTGACAAGAACCCGCAAGCGTCCATGAGCCAGTGCATTGCTCCCAAAGGGAAATCAATGAAGATAAGAAAGCACAAAACCAGTTGAAAACTCTTCATCCCATTGTCAGGTTTTGACCAAGTCTGGAATTAAACATAACACCTTACACAACACTAAGAGCACCAATTCCTTTCACTGCACCTCAGTGTTCTCGCTGTTGCCACTCCTCAGGTTTTCCTTGTCCTCTGCTGTTGATTTCTTTTTCGTGACAGCTCCAGCTGAATTTTGATGTCAACTGTTTCTCTCATATCACACTATATCTACATACCTCAGGGTTCTTTGGACGTGTAAAGCTTTTCCCCCCCCTGAAATGGAAGTGAAATCCTCTGCCAAGCACAGCAGGTGTGGGATGAAGTTCCAAAGCTGCCAAGAATTCTCATGGTGAGAATTTCTCTTTCTGAAACATTTTCTCTGCCCATAGCTTTGTTAGCTGTTCTTCTGGTTATTACTTTTCAGACAATGAACTGCAATGTTCAAAAAACTTTGCAACAAAAGTGAGGGACCACCATGCAGTCACCCTGGAAAAGCCTCTGCCACACAGGTCTGGGAGACACATGGTCTTGGGTTGTGCCCCAACTTGTTGGCCCACAATTCTGCTGAGAGGGAAGTCAGCAGGAAAACACTGATGGGAACATGATTTGGCCCACAAAGATTAAAAGTTCATCTGTGTAAGATGATGTTTTGCAAGGCAAGATACAGAAATAAATAAGGGCGTTTTGGAGGAGAGTCTTGAAGGGAAAGATAAATGGGGAATAAGTAGGAAGGATCATTTGTTTTCCCAGATAATAAATATAAGCTCCCCCCCCCCAAATATCAATCACTGGTGTAAGAAATCTGAGGCAGCTGCATCCATTTAAAAGGGTTAATGTAAAAGTTTGGGATTTGTAGTACCTACTGCTACAGTCATTTTTGTTGGGGGTGCTGGTAAGAACAAGGACTCACTGAAGGGAGGCTGAATGTTTGCCTTTCAACAGCTGCCAGCTGTGAGCCTGAAACACCGCAGGGCACCTTTCCTACCTCCTGACTTCCCTGAGGATTTCGCATCTGGCCCAAGGAGAGACAAGATACTGGACTGAACAGAACATGGGTCTGATCCCGTCAGGCAAAGTCTAACTTGCCTGCTTGGGTTTTCTCATCTGCCACCCACAGAAATAAATGCTCCAAGTGTGAGGTATCTGGCATCTTATCAAGGGACTATAAACAGAAGAGAGACAGGGCTGCTTAGAGAAGAAGGTTGTTTTTCAGCTACGTTTCAAGCTTATGGGGKTTTTTTTTGGAGGGGAGAGAGGGTTGCAGTGAATTTTCACTGAGTACAAAGTTGTATATTAGGGGTTGTATAAGACAAGAACTTTATCTCAGTAGACCCCAAAGCACTATGAAAACAACTCTTAAGCGTTTGTGTAGAACTCAGGTAGTTACACTAACCAYGCAGCAGAAAAAAAACCCGTCGCTCTACCGCTGAATGCTGAACTTTTCTAAGCAAAACACTGGGCGTTAAATTAGAAGCAATGGAGTTACTCAGTTGGAAAGCTGATGGTAAAACACTGAGAAGCCATAATTCCCCACATTCCTTTCCTACCAAGAAATCATACAGCCCTTTCATAACTAACTGATAAGCCCAGAGGTAGTACATTTAATGAACTATTGAAAGGCAATGTGGCTTATTGAACTAGGTCAGCACCTGTGTATATGTTTAAGGAGTAACAAATAGAGCCTGTCTGGTTATCTCCAGCTACTGCCTGCTAGTTGGCACATCACAGTTAAAACTACCGCAAAGTTCAGAACTAGGAAAAAGGCTGCTATGTGCAAGCTACAGCAGGGAAAGGAGCTACTGAAGTAAGTTACTGCATGGTGCAGTGAAAATAAACCTTTGGTTCACTTGTTTTATACTGCTGAAAGAATAAAGGAAGACACCCATTGCCATCGGGTTATAGAGGATCTGCAATACAGGAGATGGTTGCTTTTGACTTCATAAAGCATCTGCTGATGTAGTCTGGGGTGCACATTAAGACAGAGAAATGTTTGCTGCTTCTCTTAAAACATGAAGAATGAAAAGAGCTGTCTTTGGTAGCTTTCTCTATGAAATCTCAAAACATGAATAGCTTTATTAATCTGATTCAAAACTGTAACTAGAAGTGAGGTCTGTATGTAAAAGCAAAAGTCATGAATGCGTTTGATGTATTTTAAGTAAGGGACTGAACTGCAGTTGTTATTTACAGATCAAAGAAGCTCCAGCAGTGTCCTGAAACAATCTAAGTGAGAAATGCCAAAATCTGATTTCATCCATGTCCATATGTTGCTTTGAACTCATAATTCACAGAATTGGTCACTATATTGAACTAATTATCAAGCTTAACGCTTGCCAATTTTAATGGCTGTGCTCCGTTATAAAAAAGTCAGGTTTGAAGGGAAGCAGAATGATATATTGGAAGATGCGCAGCCTTTATTGAAATCTGGGGAGGAAAAGCAATGGATATACAAAAAATACCCCCTCCATCCAAAAACCAAACATCATTTATTTTTCTAAATGGTTGCTGAGATTAGCAAAATAAATAGTTTGCATTAACCAATACATATAGAAATAAAGTGGTTAATTCCTCCTCCCCCATAGGAAAAGTTTCTTGTAACAGTTAAATGGAAAATATCTATGCTATCTAAAAATCTAATGAGGACATATATTGTACATGAAAGTAAAATTAAAACAATTTCAYGGCATAGCCCAATGCATTTAAATTAAAATATTAATAACAGTTAAAAGAAACACTGAGAAAGTATTTCTGCAGGCAGGAATATATAAGCAAAGTGTGTTCTGATATCAGTAAAGACTTTAAAAATTACTTTTTTGCCAATTAGTTACAGTGGTTGGAAATGACCACAAACACTGGTTTGCCAAAGAAGTGATTTCAGGAATCACACAGCTTAGGCTATAATTAAAAAGCAATCTATGGGAAATAGGTTATTACCAGTATTAGCAGCTAATTTGTTAGTTAATGCCTTAACAAAGCTCTCCTTTGATTGCAGTGGAGGGGGCAAACAACTTCAAGAGGATTATTTGCTATTAAGACTTGTACTCAATTGTTGAGAATGCTGATGTGCTCCTGCAGTTACAATTGCACAGCAGTCACAGGAAAGCTAGATGGATTCAGCCTGTGCTGCAGCCAGCAATTCACACATGCAGGGCAGAAGTCTGGCCTCTGAATTTTAAGGACAATTCGCAGAGTACCCTCACAAATGTCAGTGTTTGCTAATTAATAGAGAGGTGCAAGCTGAATGTTCCTTGATGCCAATCWCACATTTTATTTTATTACCACTCACAACAACGTGGGATTTTTTTTCCCCCTATGTTCTTTAATTCTATTTCTCAAGGAGCAGTCACATAACTGCTGGAGTCTCTGGATAGCATTTTTCATCAAGATAGGGTGATACTTCATTTGTTTTTCCTTCTGACAAAAGTGACAATACAAAAGGTATTTTCTGTCAAGTTCTGTGAATACCATATTCAAGTCACATTATTGGAAATAAACATAACAGTAACCTACAAATATATTCCACATACTGACAAGTTATAATCGACTCAAAGCTACCATCACTTGCGACTATCTCCTATGCCAGTTACTATCCTGCTGATCAGGACAAGGCATTAAACACCTCACTAAMCCCAGACTTAACTTCAGTCACAGGAAACGTAACCTACAAGCTTCTAGGTAACAAGACAGAGCGAAAAAATCCAAACTCACCCATATTTATGAATTGCTTTTCCTGCCAATACTACCTCTTCAGATTCTTATTACCATATTCCAATTGCAAAGACTTTCCTAAAGCAAAAGCTGTGAATAAAAATATATTTAACAACATAATTGAACCCAGGGCATACTTTCTATGTAAAGGTTGGTTTGGGGAGCTGTAGCCTGGCTGACACAGAACCTCAGAAAGCCTCCAGCTGCAGAGCAAAGCAGAGAGGCCCATTAATCATATTTATCAAGATTGTCTACCCTGGCTTTCATGCAGTTAGGGGAAATGTGCTATTCTACTTCAGCAACAAGAAGCAGGGCTAAAACAAACTGACCTAACCGCATGGGTCATTTCCAGAAATAGAAAGTATACTAGCAGCACAGCTGTACAGGCCAGAGCGCAAAATGCTGGGAGGGTTGGAGAAAAAGGGGRAAAAAATCCACCCAAAACTTGTGAGGTATGTAGCCAGTGGCAAAATTATACTGGGCCAAATTTTGCTTTAATTGGCATTTAGTACATTTAAAGTCAACAAGGCAAGATTCAGCTAAGTGCCTCATGTTCTTATATTTCATGAGACTCCTAAAATGTTTTCTTGCACTTCAGGATTTCATAGCAGCAAAAGCAAGAAYGGAGCAGATAACCTCCTGCTGAGGTATAAGCATATTTTTTATTCTGATATGTATGGATACTTCTTTATTTGCTCTTCTCTTTTTAAGTTAAGAGACTATACAACGTCAAATGCAAACACAGAATACAATGTACTAGCTGTTCTCCCATGGAAAGCAGGGGTAGTATCCTGGCTTACATTTCTCTTTCTTTTTGAGGGGTTTATTCTGTCTGAAAGAGCATTGAGAGGCCTCAGTTTACTCATGACAGAAATTCATCCATGTCACGTTGTGCATCACTAGCAGCCTTTAACTGGGAAAGATTCAAGCCTGGGACAGCCAGATCTGGCAGGGTGACCCGAGCATTGCTGTACCTGCAGCATGATGCCAAAATGTTCAGGCCAAGCTCTACTTTATTGTAGCTAGACCTGCTGGCTTTGAAAAGCAAGAACACAATTTTCACATATTCAACCAGCATAAAAAAGAAAATTTGCAGCGCTTACACTTTATTGGCTTCTATAAAATTAACAGAAAAATAAAAGTGAGATAAGAGCCTGGTTTAATGACACCATTTCCACCTGCAGTGTACAGACCAGGCCTGCTTTGCCTACATTTCTATAAAAACAATGAAAATCACATTACCACCCCTCTCTGCTGTTCCATGCCCCACATGCATTTCCAACTACATACAAAGTGACATGGGATTCTCAAATTAAGGTGTACACCACATGGGGATTATCCCAAGATTATAAAGCTTATTGTATTTTTCTTAAAAACAGATAAGCTAAAGAAATGCAGAATCYTGGCAAAAACTGATACTAAAATAAAATTTAAAATAGCTTACTACATAATGTATGAAGTCTCAGCATGGGCACTRATGTGTCATGATCATACAACCTCCTTTCTCTTCTTTATGATCACATAGGCACTATTCCACTGGGCAAGAATACATGGAGAATGCTACAGACCTCATTCAATCAATTCATATCAAACGAAAACCTAGTCAAAGTTAAAAAATAGGAATCCAAAAAATCATTCCCAAACTAAATCTCACTCAATTTACTCACACAAGTTAGTCCCAGGAAATTCAATGGGACTAGTCCCCAGAGTCAAATAAAATTAATAACATTTCAAATTTCACGTTGCCTTTGCAACTGGTTTGAGAGGSAGGGTTAAAGCAAAGTCAATTCCAAGATCCACAGATCATCCTAAGATTAGATCCCTTGCGATAGGCACTTCCTTGGGCTGGCGCTGCAGCAACCGCGAGCGTTGTGTGCCCTCTAGTGTACGGCGGCTCGGAGCGCTGAAGTCCACATGCCCATAGCAAGGAAGAAACAGAAGGAAGGTCACTGTGCTCCAATTTTTCTTTCTTTTTTTTTTAAAAATAGAAGCAAAAGTTCCCATGCCCAAAATTAACTTCTTTTCCCTTAACCGGCCGAAATGTTTACTATAAGGATTGATTGCTAGTGCACTCCCAAGATTCCCCTTTAAACAAGCTAGGAAAGTTGTTTCACCTACTCCATTAGCTAAAACCAGCCAAATCTGGCCCTGAAAATATTCTGAAGCTAGGCATGACTTTCAGTATGTTCTTCTTGGGAGTCACTTCTCCTACACACACTCAAAACAGTGGAATCAATTCTCATTTCCTCAAAGATAATAATAAGCTAGTCTTCCAAAAAAATTGAAGTATGATCTATGTTAAGCACTTGGAAGAACTGTTCTTGTAGCAGACTCTCACAAGTGCCTCTCTAGCCATGCTTCCAAACATTATTATAACTGTGATAAATTACATAAGCTCTCTGCCACAGATCTGGTTTCTTTTTCACACCTTCACCATAACCTTTGGGTTTCAGATTCAATTTTTCAGTTTCATATTTCTCAGTAGATGCCTAATACTTATTTATATATACATATTATATGTAATGTAAACAAGTAACACAGCAAGAATTAAATGCATATATATAAAAAAAAAAATCTAGTGACATGTCAGGGTTGGGTGGAATTATTTATGGTCAAATGAAGGCATGATTTCAGCAGCAGCAGTCTAGATTAAAATCGGTTTCCTSTCTTCTACATGCTTTAGCTACATCCCTCCAAATCTGCTGTTGTACCTCCAGATGAAAGATCATGATCATTACAGTCTTTGAAAATCTGCACAAATGGTAATTCAAGTGCTAAGGCTCCCACCAAAACCTGCACCACTGACAGGCACGTTATTATGGATACATGTAGACCTGAATTTTCATATTAAGGATATGGGTGACAGATTCCTAGACTCAGTGCTGGGATGATTTAAGAGGAGACCCCAATTGCCTGCCTCACCCCACGGCCAGAGGTCTCTCACCCTGTACCAGAACCAGCAGAAGCCAGTGTATGTCAGGCCCTCCTTTGAACTCCAGCTCAAAGCCCACCGCTTCGTGCTACTTTGATGTAAACTACAGAGGTGCTAAACTCCCAGCAGAAAGAAGGGGACTCTCCCAAACAAATCACTAGAGCTCATGTGTCAATGCCCTCAGACCTCCTTCTTGCTGAACTATTTCAACAAGCTACAGAATATGAAAATACCATCTTTCTGAAAACATCATCTTTCTGATAAAAGAGAAAGCAAGATGACAGCCACCACTCAATTTGTGGCTGGAGGCTCGCAAGTGCTCTCAGTCACTGCCAAGCTCAAGGGCAAGCAGAAAGCAGACAGCCTGGGCTCCTGCTCCCACGCCAGCCCTGCTCCCCAGAACTCTCCCTGTACCCTCAGGTCCTGTAGTGCATCTTCTCTTGACCAGAGCAGACACTCAGGTCTTGTGTGTTGAAGCAGAACTGCTGGTTGAGATAACATCATACAAGGAATTTCGGGAAAAAGCTTCTGATCTTGGATTCCCAATTCTTTTAACTGTGCTTCTGGTTTTTAGCAGATGTAGAGAAACTAGGTAATAGCAGCCCAAGTATGAAACACAGATAATTGCTATTAATACTGACAGCAACAGGATTCTGCCGGTGGAAGTCTTCCACTGTAAAAATCATGTTTTGGTCTACTTCAGGCAAGAATTTCATCCTTGACAGACAGTCCTGTACTTTTAGAAAATTGCTAAATTGCTTGTTGTTCCAGACCAATCACACACATTTCTAGGATTAGTTGCTTCAGAGAGTGCAAGACCGTTGATAAGGTATTATTAAAAACAGTACCATATTTTACATGTACATGCATCCATATGTCTCTTTGTACAGATTTTATATAAACAGATACACCACACACACATAATCTTTTTAGGGTTAAAGAATTACCCGCTTCAGCACCGACACACAGAAATTGCTTCACCCACGAATGAAACGCGGTCTTCACCAGATACAGCCCAGCAACCCTTCAGCCATCGGCAGGATTACTCTACAACTTAGTAAAACAGGAAATCTTGTCTCCAACTGAGAACTACAGAGAGAATTTAGACAGACAAAATACAGTTGCCCATAGTGGAATGTAGCTGTGGAATTAAAATGAAAAGTCACCACTCAGCCAAAATTCCACAAATTTGTTTGATTCTTTCTTTTTTGCTTTTAAACAGTCACAAGCGTTAAAGCCAGCCAAATTTTACAGAAGTAGGCACAACTGTCTAATCCCATTAGACATGTAGTGGCTTCCCCTGACTTCAGTGTCATGCTATCAGGGTACAATGACTGAAGAATCAAAGTTATTTCATTAACTCCAATACCCTTAGTTTTCCCTGGAAAGCTTTAAAGATATTACTCATCCAATGACACTATCACCTTTTTTTTTTTTTTTTTTAAATACCTCTTACAATCACTTTGATTTGCTACTTCATACTTCTACTATTTTAAGCCTTTTCTCCTCCTTTTACAATAAGGACTCTATCTCTTGGTGCCTGTCCTTCCTCTTGTCCTACCTTCTCATCAGGAAAAGGGATGCTTTTTGTGTGTTCGCCTTCATGAGGGATTTGCAACCACTTCCTGATCCTTTGTCACAGATAATTTTATTTAGGTGGGGAAATTCACATCTCCACTGGAGATAGCATGTGGAGTGTGCTCTTCAAACCATTGTAAAACATGTAAAAATCAAAAGCAATCAATGTAGTTCTTAGGTTATTTAAAATAAAACAAACAAACAAAAAAACCCAACAAAGAAACAAAAATATATCACAGCATGAAGAAAACCAGAACAAAGTTAGGCATTTTCTTCTTCCCAACTTGTTCTTGCCCAGAGTGTTACTACTGACCCACAAAACACACTCCTACACCATGAATGCTGCAGAAAACATCACTTGCAAAAATGCTTTAGTAAGCTGCTTAGAGAATGTATGGAAATAGTATCTCTATTTCAAGCATGCAGTAGAATACACTTCTTGCAAGACTCTGCTTGCATACACATTCATTTGGAAAGAATCTGCATTATCAAATCACATAACCCGTTTTTAGCGCACATAGTTTTCAAAGTGTTTTTTCTGTTCAAAGACCCTAGATGCAAGGCTGTAGTTTTCAAAATACAGAAACACTCTGCATATATGAAATTATTTTCATCTGAAGATACCCACTGATGTCAGACAGATGCAATAATTGCATGCTCCATTGGTAAACTGCAAATCGATGGCAGCAAGGATGGCTGCATTCTGCTCCTAACCAGTATATATGGATACTGCACTTAGCCTGAGAAAGAGAGAACGCTCAACCGGAAAAATCTGAGATCATCGCACATGCTTGACACAAAAAAAAAAAAAAAAAAAAAAGAAGACACCCCCTCCCCCCCAGACTTCAACAAGGAATCTGCTTTAGGTCTCTGTCCACCCTGGCCAGTTTATTTGCCATTCAGGCATGTCACAAAACCTATTTCCCACAACTGGTAAATTAGAAAAAGCAAGGTTATTTTGTGATCTGTAAAAGTCATTTATAAGTGCTTTTTGAGATCTCCATTTTCATTTCCAAGCACTATTCCAGCGTTTGCAGGGAGAAGGTAATGAGCATAACCTACAACAACGAAGGACAGTTATTCCTTTTGTCCATTTATCAGCATTCCAAGTCACAAGCTGGGATGTGCCTGAGCCCTTATCCCAGAGCATGGACTTGTCTCCTGCTCTTACCCCACAAGAATTACCTTCAACCCTTATACACCTTTCAAAATGAAAATCCTTTGAATATAGAAATCTAGAAGGACACAAGTGTAAAAGCGATACAAAAGCTGATACAACTCCAGTGATAGACTTTCCAAGAAAGAGTAGTGTTAAGCGGGATGGGGGAAGCAGGGACTTATTTTTCAACTTTCCTCCCATTAATCATGTCACATAACTTCTGCACAATTTTCCACATGGCACGGACTAGCTAGTTAATCCATTTTACAGTTCCTGTCCCTTTCATGAGACTGTTATTGTTCTATATGGAAACACCCAAGCGAACGAAATGCTGGTTACTCAGTAAAAGTCAAAAACCCAGTGTTACAGATCCTGCCTGGCAAATTCCTGGTTAAACCTAACCTATCTAGAATCACAAAACAAAATAAAGCCAGCTCAGTTTTCCAGAAGGTAACAAAAGACAGATACTGCACATATTTCATTAAGGAGGATGTTTATTTTTCCAAATATTGTATTAAGATAGTGTCCTGTTTGCCTATTTCTATCGACATCTGCTCTATAATACACAGAGAATGACAGAAGATCAAAGTTTTAATTGTGCAAGTAAAAGAATCTATTAATAACATTCTTTCTGTCCTACAGCTGCAGAGATAAACTTAAAAAAACCTCTAACAGCTAATAGAACAGGATATTTATATAAAGATGTCCTAACAAAAGAAAAGCATGCAAAACTACCTCTAGTGGATAAACAAACTAGGCTCCCTGTTTGCAGACTGTTCCCTATCGAGCTCAGCCCTCAAAGATCCCCTCCCTCCCTCAGTCAACAGGGTCAACATATCTCAGCTGGGTTTCACATTTTTACCTAAACCCTCCTCCTCAGCATCCTTTGTTCACTAACCCTTTAAAATTAGGAAAATGCAGCAGGTGTGCCTTTAGGGCCCATTTTGCTGCTAGTTGCTTTAGATTCCCTCTCCCAGGTACTAAGTCATTTAAGAAGGGGGTTTTTTGTTRGTCTTTTTTCTGCTAGCTCCTTCTTCATCTGCATAGGCTGCACTGCATATCCACCATATCCCTTTTGATACACACATTATAACAGGACACTAGTTCTGCAGCATACATACAACAAACATACAAATGTCTCCTCCTCAGGAGACGTCATGACTTCTTGGCTTTCTGAGGTTGGGAAGAGCCTGAATTTGTTGCCTGTTTGTCACACTGCTGCCACTCCTTAATGCAACAGCATACTTTGAACTAGCTGTCATTCTCCTCCCCAAAATTAATATAGTACAGAGTGCTCTCTCCCTCCCAAAACAGTAGTAGCTGCCTTTATCCACTTAGGGCTCTGACTTTGCTTACACTGAAGGGAAAAAAACAAACAAACAAAAAAACCTACCAAATCAACCCTCAACTGTACTACCTTAAAAAACTAGGACTCCTAAATGTGATGACTAGGCTATCTCACTGAAACTAAGATCAATAGCATGCTGTACAAGATTTATCAGTAGTTTTCTTTCAAATTTAGAGCTGAGAGAGTTCTGAAACAACATTGTCAAGTAAAGCATCATTACCACATCTACCTGAATGGAGGCCACCACAAGCAGAGAGCCTGAACTGTCTCAGAAAAGTCTAAGAGGCAACACGGAGGACAAGCTTACTGAGGGCTACCTGCACAGCAAAGACTGACTTTTGAAAGCGGCTCTCAGTCTCCTTTCAAGAAATCTATKAATTATAAAAAGCCAGTCATCCTCCATCCCCTTTGTCTTTAAGTTCAGTTTTAGCTCCTTTCGAATCTACTTCTGGGCTAGGGCCCAGTCCATCTGCAATATTTTTAAAAGTGACAAATCAGATTAAAAACACACAGAACACCCACTCAGGACTCACTCAGTTCTTCCAAACTACGGTAACTCCTGACAGAAGGGACACTATAGTTAACCGTGGCACTGCTTGTGCGAAGCTGCAGCCTGCACACAGACACATAGAGGGTGAAGTAACTCACTGTACACAGTGAGCTATTGTACACAGCAAAACTGGACAAGGCACTTCTTTTTCTTTTGTGTTGTCCTCTCATTCATAATAACATCCTTTAACACATCTGCAAGAGTCCTGTAACATTAATGGAAATGGAAAAGCTCCAACGGGAACTCAGGGGTTTCTCTCTTTTTCCCATGAACTGAACATTATGGAATTTTAACAGATGTTCTACTTGGTCATAGTTAATAAAATGAATTATGCAGGAATTAAAAATCTGGCTCCATTTGCTTATATAATATCTCAGCAGCAGAACTACATTCCCATTAAGAAATTCTAGAGGATTTACAGTAGATTTATAGTCTGCTCCTACCTTGTTATAAGATGGCTAGAGATTTTACAAATGAACTTGTCTCTGTTGCGGAAAACGAATAAATTTACCTGTTAATTGACTGTTCTTAGTAGCATGATCCAGTTTCCATATCAATGCACACTGGTACACTACAACCATAGGAAAGGAAAATTCTCACTTGGATTTGCTTTGGAAATGACATCATGGGAATTCCACATCATTTCACAGCCTCCCATTTCTGCCATTTATTCAAAGTCTCATTCAGCAACCTAATAACCATACTCCCACTTTGTGCTTTATCACAAAAGCTTTCCTCTTGGAGCACAGATGTCTCTTTCGGGCTACTACTGCCAACAGAATGATGCACTGTACCTCACTTCCCTTTCGATTTTARGATTAGTTCAGTGTAACTACATCAAAGGAAGATGTAAAGACCAAAATGTAATGGAGATGTGAGAGAAGAGGCACCAAAAAGGAGGTAGGGGAAAGAGTCATAGCCAAAACTTCCAAGCATTGAGGTTCACTCACTCAAAGTTATTTGCAAAAGCATTACATATTTAGCTATCTTCTTTCTCTTCTAATATTAATCTGTACAGAGAGTATTCTGATGAGAAGATAAAGGGGGTAAGTGAAAGAGTGAAATCAAAAATGAAGGATGAAACAACTACCTTGCACCAGAACAGAAGCAGCACAGCAGCTAATGCAAATCACATGGAGCTGAATAAGGCTGTCTTGAAAAGATCTACTATGCTATAGTAAAAAGACGAGGTTTTAACATTGCACTCCCTTTATAATCAGACTCATTTTCACTTAAGTCCAAGCAATTGGTGAGCAGATCTCTGTCCAGGCACTGAAATCTGCTTTATGTAATACACAAAATCTTAGCCCRATGCAACAACTAAAATTAACCTTTCTTAAATTCTGGCTCAATAATTTTGCCAGTGCAAGAATATCATCATCTGAACAGCATCAATATTCCCAGCCTCTTCCAATTATTTTTCTTTTTAAATGAAAAACCATGCATTGAAGGCCCTCTATCCAAAAATCCCACTCCACTGTAACTAAACAAAGGGTTTTGTGTAAGTAAAGAACCAAAGCATGTAAACAAACTCTAAGTATAAAAGTCAGCTGGAATTAAATAACAGTCTGTGCTATGCAGCTACCTGGATGTGTCCAATAATGAATTAATATAGATTTTTATCTGAAAATAAAGACTTTCCCTAAAAGAAGAAGTGTACTTAAAGAGAAGGGAAAATACCAAGATTAAATGTCAGGCTTACAACAGTTCCAGCTGAAGGTTCAGTATGCTGTTCTTACTCGAGTGGATACTGCTTTACAATATTTAGTGTCAGAAAAATGCAATGGTCTTAACAAWGTTAAATTCAAAGATTTTTTTATTTTTTTTAAACATCACCTATGATTTGTTTCATTTTGAAGAGAAAGCACATTTCATTGGGTAATCATTTATTTCTCATTCCATTGGATAGATCCTCCCAAAAAGCAATACTTCAACTGAAATCAGTTCTGAGAGATCTTTTATGAATATACATAATGGAGAGGATCCCCATTAAATTTCCAACAAAGTGCTGCCATTTTGAGTAAACAAAGTTATCTCAGCAGGGTCACACACTATGCCATGAATACAGTCTGCAAATTAATTACCACCCTGACATATGTCAAAACAAATTTTAAGGAGAATAGCACCCAGTAGTAACCACGTGCTTTATCTACCTGTTAGTACGCAAAATCTGTATTCRATGGGATCTAAATTTATTCATTTATTCAGAACCCCTCAGAGAAATCAAAATGATTCGTTGGCCTTTTTTGCCCGTCTCCAAATGAAATCTGAGTGAATAACACGTGTTTAGTGAGCCAGAAAATAAGTACAGGATGAAGCTATGGTGGGGGTTACATTTCAGAAAAGCAGGTGTCATCTCTGCACAAATAACTGATTTTTTAAACACTCAAAACTGCTAAAATAGACTGCCATGCATTATCATTTGTCAGCACTTTAAGGAACGCTACATTTGGTATTTCTTATTTTAGGTAATATCCGTCTTTGTTGCGTAATTGTAACAAGAGCTGGCTAACATAACTGTCCTAAAAACAGTTTTCAGCATGAAGAAAGGCTTTTAAAAGCAGAGCTATTGAATGAAGRCTTAAAAAGCCTCTGCAACTGGCTTTATTATAAATGACAATACAGCCAACAGATCTGATCCTGTGTTTAAAAAACAAAAGCAGCAAAGATCCAAACCTAGTTTAYTCAGTTGAGTTATGTAAGGAGAGGACAAACCCACACATATCACACAGTAAGTAAAGAACCCTTCCTGGGCAATAGCTGTTATGTTTTCGTAGGAATCGAGCCTCGTCTCTTTATTTGAGGTACTCCTGGTGCAACTTCTGCTTTGTCAAAAGATTACCTCCTGGCATCTGATTCTGAAACAGTTTTAGACTGGGGGTTCATCAGTATGTTTTTCTGCTTCTTTTATAATCTGCCTTCAGTTCACACAGCATATCAAACACTTCCATGACACTAATCCCGTAATTCACAATATGTTTATGAAGAGATTTTAGCTTAGAAACTATTTTCTGCCAAGCAGGCCAAAATATTTTTAGCTCCAGTTTTTTTCCAACAGTGAAGTACTTCTGATTTAGAGTTAAGTAATGCCATATCACATCTACTGACTGGATGACTAAATGCATTTCTTTCATGCATTTAAAAAAAAAAAGAAGTGAGAGCGCACAATCCTCCCTATATACAGATGACAGATAATCTCTTGGCATCTGCTGACAAATATATTTAAAGAAAGCTTAAATCTGTCTGTGCCAAACTTGGCCTGATGCCACCAGTTCACCATTGTTGGCATACATACTTCACATGATGCAATCACAAGACTTGAGGAACTTTCCAGTACTTTATGGTTTTCATCATGTTAACATATACATTTCTACCCTTTCACGCTTTAGCAGCAACAGAACTGAGAGACAATATGGTAGATGACTTTTTGCATGTATCACAGGTTTTCTTAGTGCACATTATCAGTATTCTATGTAAATTACAGACTAGTGACTTASCTAGAATGAAACACCCTAGGATTTAGAGTTTATGGTTAGAGCAATTGGTCTCAATTGTACTACTATCTCTCATTAGAAAACAGTGAGGCAAAGGAATCAATTTAAAAAAAAAAAAAAAGAGAGAGAAAAGACAAGTGTTTTACCTCTCTTAATACTGTGCTTTTATAACCCCGATAAAGTCCTTGAACACCCTGTAAACCAACAAAAGAAAGCATCAGCTACAGGGAATTAGTTTGCCAAAGACTACAATTTATCGGTGATTACGAGGCAAGCATTACAGTCTTACTGAGTGTCAGACCTGAACTCCTTGCAAATTGACTATATTGATTACAATATTGTATACTGTATTCTATGATTTACAATACCGGAGGGTTTTATGTTCATTTCAAAGATCATTTAACCAGTTCAGAATAATCAGTTATAGAGAAGAAAATATACCTTACAGTTAAAATTAAAAGGGCAAGAAGGCACAGAAACACATTACTTAAAAATCTACTTGCCCATTATTTTGGTCTAGAAGTATCGACTATCCCATAAATATTTTGAAACTATTACTCTTCTATTTAAATAGCCCATGCAAAATGACCCCATAGGATGACAGCTTCCTATGTCCACTTCCTTAGCCTTGATCCAGACCTTTTATCAAGACAAATATTTTGTATTTTTAACTAGTTGATAACATTCAAAACCATTAAAATTTTATTTTATAAGTGTATATAAAATTATGTTTAATATCTTACAGGCCAGTTTATTCCAGTGTTTGGCAAGTCTTATGGTTCTCTGGCCAGGTACAAAGAAGGGGAAAAATAGACGGTTTTGAGAGCACCAGCTATTAGAGCAGAATAACCAAGTCACAGAAAGAAGTCCCAGCGACCCTCTTGTGCAGGGTTATCACAATAGTTTTCATTTACAAGCAAATAAAAATCAAGTGGATCATTTAAAGGTCATATTTATGTCTTCCTTTTCCTGGCTTTTAGACACGGAAATGTGCGTAATATGTTTCCCTACAGCGTTTTCAGGAGCCACTTTCTCTTATGGAATACAACTTGAAAAACGCCCCTTGTGAGACTCAGTAAAAACAGTGGTGAACAGGTTTTTACAGGAAGRAACAGTATAACTACTGAAAAGATGACAAAAGCCCTTATTTTTCARAAGTTACCAATACTGGATGAGCACTCATTTCCAGAGCTCCTACAGAGCCTCTCTGAAATGGTGCCTTTAGGACACCCCCTCCAAAGCAGGTTTCAAAAACTGGAAACCATTCAGCAAACTCTAGATACAGAGACTCGATGTTCTGTTGTCCCAGACAAGGATTGTTTGCATAAATACGAGCAGAGCTTTGGAAACTGGAAAGCTAAATCCCTTTTTTTTTTTTTTTTTTTTTTTTAATGTAGGTACCCCATATAAAAAGAGGAGGAAAAAGAGTTGTTCAGAGTGTGCATGTAAGTGCATGCACATGGGGGAGGTGGGGATTTGGTTTCCTTAAAGATAACATGCCAATCGCTTTTAACAACAGAAGAATAGATGGCAAAGTGCTGGGAGAGCACAGAATTGGAATAAAGTTGTAGGAATGCTTCTGGACATGGATGGCACTGAGTGGGAAGAATGAAGCAACTTCTTTGAAATTTTACTCTGAACTCACCTCATGATACAAGGTGTGGGAAAGAATCCGGAGGGTACTCGAGGAAGGAGAAACCTGGGCCCTTTGCTTGACAACCTCAGATGGAACCCGTATGAGGCATGCAACCTGCAAAAGAACCGTACATTCAGAGAGCGATTCCTTTTGCTGCATTACTCTTCATATAGCGGACACATTTGGAGATTGTTCCAAGTACAGAAACCTGAGAAACRAGGAAATAATTTTTGTAATTATACGAGTTGAACTTCAAAGCTGTTTATGAGCAGCTTATGTATTTACTCTAMGAGCTATGTACTTTCTGAACACAAAATTGTACTAACAGAAAAATGGAAGTACCCTTGAAATTTTTAACTTCCAAACCAAAAGTAGATTTCGGTGGGGAAAATCACCAATGAAACCAAAATTTTTAAGCCATCCTGTCTTTTGGCAGCTGCAGGAATTTTTCCCCCCACTTTTACAGATCTAAACTGGAGAGTCAGGACTTGAAGAACAAACTTCTTTCCTACGTAGTTCCTTTGTGCCCTTTAGTGACTGACAGCTAGAGACACTCTGGTTGGCTTTAGATGCACACAATATATTCAAGGTTTACCTTAAAACACACACTGGATTTCATTCAAGTTGAAGCATTGAATTGATTCTTTCCTACACAATGAATTTACTAGGCAAGAAAGGCACCTGCAGCTGGATGTAATAATGTGGCTACTGCCATAAAGCTCCAGCTTTTCTGAAAAAGCCAGACCTGGCTTTAAAATGTTTACCTGCCACTGCAACTTCAGGTAGGAGTTAAGCTTGTGTGCACATAATTTCAAGGAATGAGGATCCTGAAGCGTCAGAGAGTTACAAGCGTCTCATCTCTCTAGAAAATGCCTATTTATCAGCACTTAAACTTTCAAGAAGAGTTTGTCTTCAGTTGGCCCCAGAGATACTTAAAGCAGTGCTGGGACTGGTGGCAAAAACCGGAGACACCCCAGGCCCTGACCAGATTTTTAGCCTTCCTCGGTCCCGTCATGTGCCGGGCTCAGGAACACACTGCGATGAACCTGGTCCCTAGACATAAAGGTGATCACTCACCATAAAGGTGAGTACTTCACGTCAAGAGCAACCTAGGTGAAAGCTGATCATCTGAAGTGGCAAACCAAGCTGCTAACTCAGAAACCCGCATGTGCCAAAGAGAGTTTAAGTTCAGGAATTCACTACCAGATTGCACAGAGACYGTAACTTGAGTGGTCATTTGTGGGTAACACAGTACAAGGTTTAAGTTCCATTTTCACAAAGAGACCAAGAAAAAGTCCATTATCCTGTTACATTCCTACAAGTTTACCAGACAACAATATCCAAAAGTCATTACAAACAGATCTAACTCCATGTGCTCTTCAATTCTCAGGGTCAAAAATAACAAGTGACCCCAATCTGTCAAGAAAATAAGAACTGTCAAGTTTTTTGATAGTTCAGCATAAATATTTATAGAACTTCATGCTTCATAACACTCCATGTCCTTATATTAGCTTTTTATTCCTTAAAAATATGGAGGCAGGAGGAAAGCTTTAAAAAGGCTCGGATGAAAACAATCTAGTCAATCAAGACCAGACAAAGAGCGCAGCATGGCTTCCTGACATCTGGGGTGCTGCAGTTTTGGCAGGAGAAGGGTGGCTACAAAGTAATGTCTCCATTTCCCCCAGACTACTTGGGGTGCATTTCATTTCAAATTAACTTTGATGTTTCTCCCATTTGAATTTGCGCTTACAAGGGAATCTGTGGCTGCACAAGAACAAAAACAGTGATTACATTGTGCTGTTATGAAAGGAAATAAAGGCTCGTGTCACCCGGGCTGCGCTGTCAGATTGGCTCCACAGGGCACTTCTGGTACTAAAAAAGCCACAAGCTGCAACTGCCAACATCAGACCGAACGGTGACATTTTTGCTGTGCACCTGAACTTACAACATATCACCTTATTTGCTCCTACATGTGTACCTTACTATCAATAACAATCCAAGCAGTCTTTCGATGTCAGTCAAACACAGGTCTCTAAAGGGAAGTATGCAAGATTCAGTTCACACGTGTCTTACTAGCTCACAAGGTTTAAAAAAAAGTAAGAACCTGGGACAGATGGGTGCAGAAAAATCTCAAATCTATTACGCTCAGATCTCAATCACTGCAGCACCTCGCAGGTAATGCTGCTAAAGTTAAGAGAACACAATGCACATATCCACGGTTTGCTTTCTTAGCTAAATATGTTCAAGCAGCACCAGTATGATAACACTGTACCAAGAGAATTCATACTTAGATTTTCAGATATCTGAAAGCTATAAGCAAATTGCACGAGCAAGGGTGAAAGATAGAATTGTGTGGCTGCTCCACAGTAACTGTTCACGTATATGCTTTTACCTGCATCGACTACTAGGTAAATCGACACGGAAGACGGACAATAATGTGACCTCGCACAGTGGGAGCCCATTCACCTCCCTAATCACCAAGATCCCAGGAAGAAATTGCTTTTTAATCCCTGGGCTGTTCACATAGACGTAGCCTGTTGCTTGCCACAGAAGAGTACAACACAGCCTGCCAAACTCAGGCCATTTCTGGTGCATCCTACGGGTTTTGGAGATGACCCCGTGATGAATTAGCTCTCTGTCGAACATCTGCATAGCCAGCCATGGAAAAGGTATAGCAGTGGGCCCTCAGCCACCTCGGCCGACATTAAGGCATCAGACAACACCACCCTGCTGATAGGGGCCACACTCATTTTTCCAAGCAAGCTCTGGAGCCAGGAGTTATTCCCATCTTCGATGGGAGCAGAAAGACAGAATCAAGATCCTGCAGACCAAGTTCAGGAGAAAAATGGGTGCTGCCCTATAAGCTCCTTCCTTATTTACCAGGTCAGGTAATACAATTCTCCAGTTTTCAGACTCTCTCCCCTATGTCAATGCACATGTATACATACCATAAGGGCAGGAAGGCAGTTACACTGAMACAAAAGGCTAAAGGATTTTTAGATTTAAGCTTTAACAAAACCTGATTTTACAGCTACAAGCAAAGCTATTATTAGTTTACAGAGCAGGTATGCAGAAATCACAATATTTACTATCTATTTTTCTAGCCTTTTAATACTATAACCACTTCTAAACAAAAGAGTACAGAATWTCAAAATCCTTGTCTTAAATCATTACCAGGTCAAACAGTGACTCCAGTATTTAGACACAAACCTAAGTGTATTTTTAATTTAGTGACTTGCATTAGCCAGTTAGGGACAAAAGCTAAGAATACGGCTATTTTGTTAATATTTATCTATGTATTGCTAAGACAGTATATTTTCCAATTAAATGAAGGTAATTTTTTTCCTCTCAGTTCAGGGAAAAGTGTTTTAACTTTTGGATACTCCTTGCATGCATCAATGCTGCCATCTCCTGGTCGGATTCATGTTGGAACCAGACTTTCCTGGTTGTTCTGACCAACATCTTGACTGATCATGAAGAATGACCAGTGCAATTAAAGTCTCAAAAGTGCCTTAAAGTCAACACAAAGCCTCTTTATATATACCGATTTAAACAGTTTGTTTCAGTGTATCTGAAACCTATTCCTACGTGGCTGTAGCTAACAGAAGATAAGATCTGCTGCAAACAGCACCAGGAACCTGCACAAAGCCTTTTGCATGGGCTCACCCAAGTTTATTGGAAACACCTTATCTCAAACCCCTAGCTTGTGCATAGGGGCCAATCCTACTTAAAGCTGGAGCAGCTGTTCAGAATTAGGCAGTAGTCATCTAATTCGTCAGCACAGGGCATTTTTCTCCAGACAATAACACAAGACATATAATGAAAAAGAACAAAGAGGGGATAGCCCTGCTTACAAGGGGGTTCAGTGCAAGTAAGTGATCCAGGCCTTGATGATTCAATAGCCAGGGAACTGCAAAAGCTGCTAGATATACACAGCTCTGCTCATCCAGGGAAACCAGCAGCAAACRCAGCCTACCGTGAAAATGGCTGAAGAAAACTCCCAACCAAAAGGAGATTTTCTTTTTTTTTTTTTTTAATTAAATGATTTTGTGGTTAACGTGACAAAGAATTTGAAGTAGCTGTTTGGAGTAGAAAGAACCTATTGCATTGCCACTGCAAATTCTGGAGGAAGCACTTATCTGCAAACCACCATGACACCACTTCTAGCTCACCAGCAGGTCCTTGCTCCTCTATCCAATATGTTCTGTTCTTTAGGCAAAACCAAACATAAGRCAATGACAACATCTTTAGAAAAAAGCACAACTCCTCCTGGTCTCCAGAGTTATATTATTATCCAAATATTAACATATCCCATTTAGATTTTTGCTTCCATCCTTTGTGCTCCAGGCTAACCATTTTCTACATGACTGGTTTTGTAGGATTTAGTAGAGAATCAAAGATAACGTGCATTTGTTTTTCGGCACCTCTAATACTACAGTTTGACCACAAGCCTTGCAGGCATGATCTGTGCAGGAGATGCATCCAGAAACATTTGAAAGAGGACAGAGCAGGTGTTACAGTTGCTATTAAGGGCTTATGCTGGGTATTTAAATTGGGTTGATGCATGGCAGGTTTTTCTCAGAACCAGGGACACAGCTGGTACAACACTATTAGCAGCTTTGTGCCTCTAAGGAGAGCAGCTTGAGAAAGCATTTCCTTATGCAGCCTGGCACCTTGCACAGCTGATGATCTGACTCACACTCTTAAAAGCTCCCACAACCATACSGTCTGAGCACTTCTTGTCTTTAATAAGAGATAGATATTATCCATGCTCTTAAGACAGGCTACTGAAGGGCAAATACTAATAGTCCATTCTGTTAAGATGCTGGCACCTGATGTGCTCCTAGCTAATGAACTGATCTATTCTCTCCACTGACCTGGGCTTGGGTGAGTATCAAGACCAAATTTTTTCCACTTAGTAATTAGCCAGCCATTCTGCTACAAGGCAGGAGAAGAATAGTCTGAGGACAGAGAACTGTTGTGGAATATGTTAATGGCTGGTGATTTAGGAACCCACACTCAGTGACTCCAAGCAAATCTCTAGTTTGCATGTCTAAGCCTGCTTTGAAAACTGGGTACAGAAACATGCAGTAAGCTCCAGAAAACTTTCCTGTGTGCAGCTTTAAACCCTTTAGAACACTTTCTAAAGGATTTTAATTTTAAATTTCCCAAGCAGGAGGTTAGTTTTAATGACTTTATCCGTCTGAGTAGGTTGGGAAGCTTTAATTGATGTTCACCATATAAATATAATTTAATACTCAACACAGAACTAAAGGAACATACCTGGGGAGAGTTACTCTTAAATGTCATTTGCATAAGTTTATTCTTAATCAAATAAGAATCTAATTTATGACACTATACAACTTTGTATCCAGAGAGGAGAGACTTTAAACTAAACCTCACAATACCTGTGCAAGATAATCACTAACCCATTCGGGAGAAAAAGCTGCTGCACAAAAATTACAACAAAGAGGCTATGACTTATCAAAGGACATATGTTTAGGCTGCAGTCAATCTGGCAACAGAATCCTAATCTCTCACCCCATTCTTGAAGGTCAAAAGRATTGCCTGCTTCAACATAATGTAGAAAGAGCAAGAAAAACACAGCAACTCTAAAACACCGTTCAAAGAGAAGAAGCAATAAAGATGGTTTTGGTGTTGTGGGGTGTTTGGGTTTGTTTTTTGTGGGCTTTTTTGGTTTGCTTGGGGTTTTTTTGGTTTTGTTTTTTTTTTTTTTAAAGTGCACTCTGCATTGGCTGTACTCCTGCAGACAAAAGCTACCTTATAGCTCACATTTGTTTTGTTGTTGTTTTTTTGTTTGGGGTTTTTCTTTTTTATATTAAAAAAATGCTGCTTTCCAAAATAGGTTAATAAATATGACATAACCTGAGCATCTCAATTTCTATGTCAGATGCTCCATTCTAAGTAGGAAGTTACTATTTTTAATCTGAAACATGAAAAATGTCCTCTTCCATTCCTCAGATAACTAAATGATTAAAATAATAGGCAAGTCTAAAATTAAGAGATCTTAAATTGCACTGATTTCCTGTGGATCCTTAAAAAGAAGGGGAAATTCCTCTCTTGGTTCAAGTAAGAGGCTCTCAACAAACCTTGAATTCAGCATTGCAGCTTTCCATGCATCTCTAAACTCTGGAACAGTTTATGTTTGATTCTTCARATTTCACTGGGATTCCCCTCTCCAACAGAAGAGAAAAAAATGAACTTTTTCAATGCAATATGATGAGATTAGCAAAGTATTTCATCCTCCAAATAATTGTTTCTAAACTCTGGTCACAACTCTTGGATTGGGAATGTTAGATAGCAGGGGAGGTAGGGARCATGAGATGTATCTGTACACAGAAGATGAACTGCCTCACCCTTTCCACCATCAGGAAAACTAACAGCAAAGCAGAGAAACATGAAATACGCATTTGTCTCAGTTTCATGTTTTCTTTGAAAAGAGAAGCCTGATCTGCTGCAATCATAGACCCATAACAGTTCAAACACCAATAAACCTTCATCTAAATAATTGCTGCTCTTTTGACCAAGACAGAACAAAAATGTAAGTTTCTAYGGACTGTAATATGCTGTGGGTCACAACTCAAGTTGTAAAAAAGTCCTTCCACACATGCTTGTCAGCAGGCTGTGCTACCTGCTAAAGCACAATTGAAGTGGAGAATTGAAGTGTTAACACCTATTTTAATGAGAAAATTGTCTCCAGGGATGACAGAAACTGCCCAATATATGTACCGTCCACTATCAGTTTCTGCTTTAAGTGCCAGCCCCAGAGAAAAAGTGTTCATCTTCAAAATAAAACCTCAAAATATGCTAATCTTATTTTCCCCTCCCACACTCATGCACTGCACAGATATGCCCTTCCAGCAGAGTTAAATTCAGCCCTGTGCAAAGCTGCTGGGGTCATGAACAGGTGATTCCACTCATAATTTAAACCCCATGGAGAGAACAAGTTTTGACTAATGGGCTCTGGATGGGAAAGTTTAGACAATGCCAAGCTCTTTGTCCCATCTTTCCCTCTGACTGACACAATAGGGCCTTCATTAATTTAACTGCAGCTCCCCTGTATGCTGGCAGGAAATATTTCTTCAAAGAGCAATCTCACCCAGCAAGATCCCTCAGATCTCAGCACTTCCCAGAGCTTAAAAACATACTATTTCAGAGATGAGACCATTCACAGGGACCGAATGTTGCAAGAATTTGGAAAACCAGAGCTTCTGCACAAACGTTTTCAACTTCCTCCAAGTTTCCACCTTAGATGACTTCACCTGGTATCTGCAGAGCTGTTTTGTAGAGTGTCATTTCATCCTGTCATTGTCAAACCTAAGTCAGCTCCTTATTATTGCTTTCCAGAGCTCCCTTCTTCCTGCTCCAGAGCATCATCTGCCCCACCACACGCTTCTTCCTTGGCAATGGCCATCTTGGCTGAGCCTTGTCACCCCAGCTGCCTGGAGTCCTCAGCTGGCTTTTCAATTGCCCAGCTACATGCCCTACAACTCTTGCTGTGGGTTCCCTGCCTACCTCTCTATCAGCCATGTCAGATAACCTTGGAAAACTTTTGTCCTCAAACAGCGGAAATTTGTGCTGAGTTCTCTTCATCGCAAGGAGAAACTGTTACCCCAATTATATCAGTTAACAGGCAAAGAACAGGGAAAGTTTGTGAAGCTGATAAGGCTGACACTAAACACTTCTTTACAGAAGTACTTCTCACTGCAGACGTTTTGAAAGTTTGTGTGCTTTGCATAACTAAATTGGTCTTTCAAAGTTTAATCAATGTAGAATTTTGTTTCCTTTTTAAAACTGAACCTAAAACTTAACAGAAGCGGCCTGCTGTTATGCACATCTCTTTGGTACTCCAGCACAAACTAAGTGTCCCACAGATTTTGAAGTTCCTCAGTACAGTCACAAGCAGTTGGTTTAAACTCGAGTGGCAAAAATCAGACAGCTGAATAGCTTTAAAAAAAAAATCTTCCTTAACCTGGTTGAAGCTTGAATCATAAATTACCACCACATTTAAACACAGAAAGCCTTAAAGCCAAAGAAGAGTAGACCTTAATTCAAGCTACAGAATTGTCTGCATGATCCAATCTATCAAAATAACTCTTCCACCACTAAGAGTCTGTTAAACTTATTTTAAAAGACTTAAGAAACTAATGACATCCACCAGCCAAACTGTTCTTTCAGCAAAAGTAGCATGGTGCATCACATCCAGCATAAAACTGTTTCCAAGGAGCCAAGTGGGGTCAGGCTGTGTTACAGGAGGACAAATATTAATGAGATTCCAGGCAAGAGAACACAAGCAATATTTTGTGAAAACACATTAAATCTCCTGTTGAAAGATGACTAGTATTTTACAATTTGCTCAGTCTCTTGGGGTTACATTGGCCCAGAACATGGAAATTTCAACTACATTGTATTTTATCAAGTATTTTCCCTTAATTGATCCCTTACTCTTTCCTACAGCCTTTTCACTTAAAGAATTATGGGCTTGTCCACATATGGAGCTATTCAGAAATAGTTATTCCTGAMAAACCCTGTACAGAACCTTACTTTGGAATAAACTTACCTTAAACTATATCAGACATTTCCAAAGCTGACTCTGGTAGAATACGTTACAAGCCAGGAAATCCATCAGAAATACTTTTAAATTATTTATTTCTCACTTATACTCTTTAACCCAAGTTAGCTTTCCTCTATGGACACTTTGAGCTGCAAATATTTCTAAATCAGCTGAATATCAGCCCTCGGATTGAAAGAAAAGAGATGACAACCATCAAGCTTCTACTCTTTACTGCAAAGTAGCACGTCCTCTAAACGCTGAGTTGAGTAGATAATACAAAGCAATCTAGGAAGGGCAGCTGATGAAGAAGAGGCAATGCATGCAGTTAACATGGAGCATACAAGAGAAGATCAGCGTGGGTGGCTGGTTAGGTGTCTGACAGTTCTTAATTTGCTGTTTCAGACTTTAATTGTATGATGAATTTGTTGGCAGCATTTGTGGATTCATGCTTCCATTCATCTTTATTTACAACCAATTTTCAGCTGCAGCTCTAATTTGAGTTTCCATCCACTCTAACTATGCTCCTTCTCTGCTAGCTCTTAATGGCAGCAGTCTCACCTTCACAACCATGTTCCAACCACTGCTCAGCTACGCTTCTGCATAAGGATTTGGCAAAAATCCTGCAGYATCTGAACTGCAGACCTGACCTCACCTAGATTAATTTATGAATATTTCAAAATCCACCATGATTAATTCAAAAAGACCACCTACGTTGCTGCACTCCCTGCCATTGCTCATTTTGGCAGGGTCAGCACGTTCCCCTTCTCGATGCCTATATGCATCCAGATATGCACAGCACAAAAGACACAGTCACACCTAAAATGACAGGCACTGATCAATGAAAATAGCAAAAAAAGCTGAAGTACTGTGGAAGAGGTCCCATCAAACTTTGACTGCCGTCAGACTTTGGATACTACTTTGAACACTGTGGTCTGCCAGCCCATACTGCACTGGTTGAGAGGAGATAGGATGCAAAGCAGAAAATGCAGCTTTTCGTTTTTAAACGGTTTTGTCCATTTATTAGTTCAGTTCTTAGAAAAGGGATAGTTAGAAATTCAAAGGCATTAGCCCAAAGTCTAGACACAATGAGTACTAAATCACTTCTTCGTTGCAGCAGACAATTGTTGATTTAGAAGCAACTCTCCCTAGAGTGTCGAACTTGCGTGTGGAACTGAAAAGCCACATCTTCCAACATGCAAGTTTGGGAGTTTCAAATAGCTAAAATCCTAACTCCATGTCTGATGTGAGCGGCTGTTTCACCTCTGTTAGATTGGGTTCCTGCATGCTGATCTTCTAGGGCTTACAATGCTGTAAAGCCCTAACCAATTATCCTGCTGGAGATTCTTTCATGATATTACACTGTGGATTTGTTTGACTCGTGCTTCTGCCTTTTCCTCRGAACGGGCATTAATAGCAACTTTCTTCCCTGACCTAGCCAGTTACTCTCATGGAATTCATACCAACACACTTTTAGAGATTTCTGTTCTATTAAACTGAAACTAGTTAACTGTTTCAAAAGATACTGCCAGGGCAGAGAGAAGAAGGGGCTGATTCGTGGACAGAGAGAGAGATAGACAACATCATGTTGTCTATCATRTTGAAAATGTCTTTTTTTTTCCCCAGAAAAAAAACCCAATCCTAAAATAATATAAAACATGTACTTTCCTTCTTTATTTGAATTAAAAGCACACTCAAGGTGTCATTCTACAGAATCATGACTTGTAAACTGTAAACTTGCTTGCATTTGGCCTTGCTTCTTCTAAGAAACAAGTTAGGACTAGTAGGGAAAGCTAGCTGAATTCCCCACAAAGATAATTCCTGCATTAAGAAGCTTTCCTATTTGACACATCCCAACAGCAGATAAAAAAATTCCCAAGTTATTAATACTGAGGGTCAGATGCTAATCACAGATGAACCACACACTTTGCTCTTATCACAAAAGTATCTTAAGTGGCAACACACTGGAATACACAAGTGAGCTTGGAATTTCACCTTGAAATACCTGTCTTCACCTTGCCCTGGGGAGCCCCATGATCCCCTCTCCGCAGTGAAGTGACAAACTTTTGAATGTTTCAATTCAAATTGATTCAATATCCCTCCTTTCTCAAATTTTGGAAAAAAGTGTGAGGCTATGCCAAAATCCTTCTTCCTGAGGACAGCCAAGCCTATCATCTTCGATGGGAGCAGTCCCTACCTAACTATTCAGAGCTGCCTCAGAACGCAGCCAGGGTTTCCATCTTTTCCTATGAGGTTTGTGCTCCACCAAAGCCAAGTAAGTAGCCCCAGTTTTAGCATTCTTGCAGCTAGAACAGAAACATCTTCCTAGACTCATGAGCTTGTCCAGCATTTATACAACTCRAGGGACCCCAATGCAAAGACACTGAAGCAGAATGAAAACAAGCCAGGTGAGGAACCTAAAGTATCATGGCTACATCAGCTTAATAATTTAACAGGACAAATGACGCAGGCGCAGTGTCACTAATATGACTAGGCAGCTTTCAGGATCTGAGTGCCTGGTGCTACAGCATATTCTGTAGACACACCACTTCACTGCAAGTAACCCGGGATCTGGCAGCCTTGGGGATGCACTGCACAGTGTCAACACATCTCCAGCGCTGTAATCCTAAAGTACTCTGGAAACTTACACAAGGACAAAAGCAGCTCAATAACTTCAGCTGGTAATCTACTTCCAGAGCATGGTCATTGCCAGTAGCTGCCAAAAGAACAGGACATCTACCTCTCACCCTGGTCCTCAGACCTGCCCCACACTTTCTCTCACAAGTGAGCTGAAAGTCAAGGTAGCTTGCTTTCCTACAGAGTAAGAACAAAGAAAAAAAAAAAAAAAAAAGAGACAACGTCACCAAAAATAGCCAATCAAAAATAAAAGGTCAGAAAGATAAGAGTGAACCTGATATTTACAAGCAATAGCCCAAAACTTTCACTAAATATCTTGCAAAGCTCAGATCGTAACCATAAAAATATCTAAATATTAGATGGAAAAGGTTGTTGTCAGCTAGCTTCTCTAGAACGTGATCCAAACGACTTTATTCTCACCTCCACAGAAAAGCCAGCAGGATGTAAAATTAAGTGTGCTGAATCCAACCACTTTGGCACTCGTGAAGGAAACCTCATCGGTCAAACTGGGACAATCTCAAACTTGTCCCATAAAACCATGTTTGCAGGAGGCTGGTGGGGGAGGCCCAGAGGGGGACTTGTCTTTATCRAAGTTTCTTGTAATTAATAGTATACACTGTCATATTAAATTGACATCAAAAATTCTGTACAAATCAATCTGGAGCTGTACAATTAACTCTGGATCTGCAAGACATACCTGGTTACTATTTAAAATGGGCACTAGGAGGTTAAAAGTACTGCTCCTTCTCAGAGTTACTTACACTGACTTAAAATATTAAAAGTAAAATTTTAGGACATCTGGTGTTCCTTTCCACTCCCTATGATATCATGTTTTCCAAGCACATTTGGCAGCTCAGTGTAAAGATACAGGCAGACTAAACATACAGGGCAACGTAGAGTCAACATGAAAAATTCCAAAGCCCTGGATGCAGTAAGTGTGTTTCCTATCTCCAAATTTCAGTTACACAAGTGGTATAATGAGGGTTTTCCCCCCCCAGCCTTCTTCCTTGATGAGATACCATATACTTGCCCTCTAGAGTTTTGGCTGTGTCTTTGTAAGTAATTTTTCATGTATTATGGAATATTCAGAGTCCCGATTCAGTTATAGGAGAAAAATAATTATGTTTAACAGGATCAGATTTTGTATGTACTCTGTCTGACTCCGGGAGATGAGATTAGCCTTCTATATTCCTCCTGCCTAAAAGGCAAAAAAAAAACCCAAAAAAAAACCAAAAAAAAAAATCACACTAGAGCCACTGCCTTTTTACTTCTTGGTTTTGTGCCTCCTAACCTGGAACTGGGAAGTTGGACCAAACCAGTTCCAGGGGACTGTGCTTCCCACGAATTTATACAAGCTGTAAACAATACAGAAGAGCGGCTGTTATAAAAACTAAGAGCTCCCATTTGACTGATTCCTCCCATATATTTTAACATATCTTGATGCAACCTTTGCATTTTTTCCTCTTTACRTATTTTATTATTTTTACTGGGTCACATTCAAAACACAGATTAGTCAGCATTAACATACCTTTAAGCTTAGCACATACGCACATTTTATTGATGCACAAGAAGGTAGCTGACTCATTTATGCTCACCGGTGARGGAGCACCAAACCGAGAAATCCAACGTCAGTTTCTTGCTCTAAATCTTAATTTCTCCGTTTTATAAAAAGACAGTTTGGAAATGCAAAGAGATGCCTTGGGAATCCTAACATGACAGAGTCTTTGGCTTATTATTTCACATTTAAAAGCAATTTATATCATAGTAATTATTAAAGTGCACAGAGGAGGAAAAGTACGTATTAAAACTACTGACAAAATAATAGTCCCAGTGGTTATGCCTTGATTAAAACTTAATGACTAATCAATAAAACTATAATTATAACTTTCACCCTGATGCAATTTGGAATAGTTTATATATTTCTATTGATCASCTAAGACTTTATATAAAACAAATGTGAGAAGATCTTGCTTTGTGCTATTTTTATTACAGGCTTGTTGTAGCAAATCTCTAAATCCCTGTCTCAATTATTTTACAGCTTAGGTCTCCCATCACACCAAGAGAAGAAAAGCTAGCAAAAAGCAGAATCTTACTGAAAAATGGCTGTTACAACATCGCAGTTTCCACACCATGAAGTCAGATTGCCATTTCAATGGCTATCACTATATATTTCTCTAGCCTTAGAGTAGCAAGATCCAAGCACATGAGACAGCCCTGAGCAACTCATTTAATTATGCTGCATCTCCATTTGTCAGCCTGAAAACAAAAGCAGTAAGTGCCTTAGTTGTAAGGGTCACAAGACTACAGACCACCTTGGAAAAACGGGCAACAGGTTCTGTAATCATGCAAGGAGTCATCCGTAGCCAACTGTTCTCTGGCTGCTGATGATTAAATCACCCGGTTAGAGTTTTCCTCACAGAATCCTCACAAGCAAAGGAAGTATACTATAAATAACCCGCTCGTGGAAGAAGAGACTTTTTTTCCAGTGGATTTTATCGCAGAACACTGGCACTTCTTCATGAGCCCAATTGTCATTTTGCTTGATTCTGAAACAGCACTTGAGAAGCTTAAAACACCTCTTGGATCTGCTGTTCCATGAAATATCAGGCAAACGTGGAATTTAAGGGCTATGCATTGCCAGAGTGGTGAAGAACCTCTTGCTAATTTCTAACAGCCTTTAAAGAATTTCCATGGAAATAAGTTCTGTGCATTGCCTTAAGTTAGAAGTCATAACCTGACAGCACAGGCTCTAGTCAAGATCAAAAAGAATCCACCTGAGGCAGCAACACAAACATGTCCCACCCAGCCCTAAATCTATCACCTTCTATCTACTCCTGCCTATAACCACTACCAGATTGGTTAGTAGGTGCTGCATTCACCTATCTTCATGTGCTTGATATGTTAAATTAAGTTCCCTGGCTAAGTCCCATTCAATCTAATGAGTATCATTTCCACAGAAGAATAAAAATTACTTGGGAATCAAAGCTGAACCCACAGAGAGCAAGGAGAGCTGAACTGCTTCCCATGGGAAGTAGCTAGGCTATGCTGCTCTAATAGCAAGGCACCTGGTGCCAAGCTAAAATSGCATAGATCCCTCTGCACTCCTGGCAGCTCGGGACCTACCTACAAGTAAGCTAAGCCACCACAGGGAGTATAAATACACAGCTACCTGTAATGGAGATGAAGAAGCCAGTGTCACAAGAGATGAAAAAACTCAGTTAATAAAAGCAGAATATGGAACCACAGACACAATMCATTTTTCTACCCCACACCATGGGCTAAGTTCAAGTTGCAGAAGAGCCAGAAAAGCTAGTTTCATACAGTCCATTTCCCTCCCCCAAACTTGTGGAGACACAGCAATTCACACCCCATTTCATCACTGCAGCGCCAGGAAACACCCAGTGTGACAAAAGCAGGAGGAARGAGGTGGACAGCGCTGGCAGGAACAGCAATGGACTGTTTACAGCTGGACACCCAGCCCCGAACACTGCCAGGGCACTGTGCCAACGCCACAGTTAAAAACGAGAGGAGTATCTGGGGAAAGAAGGATTTTGCTGAACCTGGAATATATTTGATTCAGCTAACCCAAAGCAACCTTGCTCTTTTTGTTTGCAAATAGCCTCAGAAAGTTTTGRAAAACACAATATTCAAGCTTCTAGGATAAAGTGTGTGGATAAAGCGTCTTCAGTATTAACCTACAGACAAGTTTGCGACTGGATCAAACAGGAAGGGTCATCGTTTGATCACATCAAGAAGTGTTCTCTTTCAACACTTGCTACAGTCTACTTGCACAGGAAGTTCCTGTTACGGAGCGTCACAAACTTTCAATTCTGTGGATCTACAGGTTGTCCAGTCATCCTGGCATTGCATGTTGGCAATTAAATTAATTTTATGATCTTAAACTGGAATATAAAGTCACTTTCAAACACAGCCTTGACATTTCCTTAGTACTGAAAACTTTTCCTCCTCTCAAAAAAAAAAAAAAAAAGATTTCTAAGGAGCAGTCAATATAAGCTGGGAAACAGCCTAGATATACCAGATGGGAAAGTGACAAGGGCACGAGGTATTTTGTTACTTAAATTCAATAGGTTAATGCTATTTCATTTGTAACTTACAATATAAAACAAACAAACAAAAGAACACCCACCCACGGAGACAATTAAATTCTGCAAAGTCCATGCTGTTAGCAAGGCAAGGGCAACATAGGCATCAAAACAAGAGAGGCTTCTCTTGTGACCTTCCTTAATGATCATCTAAAGTGTTCAACAGAATTTGGCCCAATTATTCTGGGTATTGTATARACCTAGGCAAAGCAAGCCATTACTTGCAGCTCCAGAACCTGCTATAAACAGAGTAATGGATTTAATGGATAAGAAACACAGCAACTTTTCCAAAAAGTGGGAGGAAAGAGTTTTCAAAAAGCTTGTATATAGAAATTACTTTCATTATTCACATATATCTTTATCCTGCAATAACCCAACCAATACGCTAAACTAATATCCTGCAATAACCCAACCAATACGCTGCAGCTATCAAAGAGACCATGTGAAAAGCTATCACTAAAATATACAAATGTCCACCCCAAGGGAAAAAGCTTCATTAGATTACCCATGACACTTTCGACTGAGACAGGCTTCATCAGGACAGCATTACACATCGTTTGGTAAGTGAAGTTACACAGCCACCAGTTGCCCTACCCTGTCATGTCACTTTGTACATCAACTAGGACAGTCTATTTATAAATACAATAAAATATTTTGGTAAATGGTGTTGGCTGAATGTGAATGCACGGAGGGAAGGAGAGGGAGATAATTCTTAATTAATTAACACTGGTTCTTACATGTCAAGGTGCATGGATTTCAGGTGATGACACCTACCTACTTTACGTATATCAGTGTCTTACGGCTATTTTTAAAATAGAAATCCTTTCCATGACTACCCCACATGAAGCTGAAAGGCTGTAAAAGCCTTTCTTGAATGTGAACACTGACGCACAGCCACTACAATGTGAAGGTGTAATCACGTTTTGGAACAATACACACTTCCACTATCTACTGACTTAGCAAGATCAGCCAAGAGGYCTCCTAAGAATTGTTACTAACTCATTTATTCACTTTGAAACAATCCTCAYAAGTGCCATCACTTCATTAAAAAATAAGTAATATTTTTGTAAGAACTGTCGCAAGTACAAAGATGGTCAACACTCAAAAAAGAAAGATATGACACCAAACCTGAGTTCTCATAATTGAATGGTTTCCTCTCCTCCCACAGACACATAATATATGAACTTCTTTCTTACCACTTCCCCAAGGGAGGCAGCCACCATGTGTGTTGCTGGAGTCAAGTAAGATRTAGAGCCATGGTGCAGCATGGATTTCACATTCTCATAGGTGATAAAAAATGCAGCAGCTGAAATTSAAGAATACATGCAGTCTGTTAACTGCTCCTCCATCACAGAACTAGCACAAAAACATTTAGAGGTGGATTTTGTCACCTATTATTCTGCAACTGTAGTCGAAAACAGGATATTTTTGCCCCAAAACAGTACAACAGTATCAACACAATCTGTGGGATTATTCCTTCAGACKTTCATGCTCCTGGCTGTCACTCACAAACCTCCCATTAATATCAAAGACGTCAGGACTTAAGGCCATATTTAGTATTGAGATAAGGAAAGATGTGTTAATTAGTCATGAATGTCCGGTAGGTTTTGAAAAAAAATGGTATCTTCCATATTCATAGATAGGAAGGGTAGAGAGGAGGTCRTTTGTTTGAATTGGATTGATGGTCTTGTCTTTATTACTTGGAAAAAAAAAAAACACAACCAAAACACCCAAATCAGTTGATTAATTGAAAAAAAAAAAACCCACACCAAAATCATCAAGGTACTTGGTACAAGTCTGCTACCCCGCAATGTGCAAAACTGTTTGAGTAGCAGTTATTAATAACTTCTTCCTAGCTATCATCAGTTCAATATTTTGCACTTTAGCGCCATAAAAAAATTCTTCCAAGCTTCTGAAAAAGTCCCGTCCAGTGAACAAGAAACATACAAAACTAAACTGAGGATAGCAACATGAGCTGCGCTTATTCACTGCAACAGTCAACTACAAAGGCACTTGCACCTTAAGGGTTACTCCTTCTCTCCTTCTCCTAAAGATAATTTCAGTTCTCAGTCATACGTTGGAAAGATAAAACTAGAGTTCAGATTTTGAAGATGTAAATCCTGAAAAAACTGACATGTCTTGCGGGAGAACAGATTTTAATTGTAAAGAAGGGCTATGTGAATTGCCTTCTGCTAATCAAAAGATGCTTATCACCTCAAAAAGAGATAAGAGAGCAGACAAGATAAAGAACTGAATTTTTTATATCATCTTATGAAGGACATCAAACATCTGAAAGTGTCAGTGAATTTGTCAGCAAAGTTCTCCTAACATTTACTACTGACAGCATAGCTTGCTGCTTTTTTAATCCCTCCCTACAAAGACAAAATGGACAAAGGCATTAGGAATTTTAGATGCCTTGTCTCTGCAGGGACTACAAGCATTTACTTTTTTAAAGCTTCAGTTTGTTCATTGTTACATTGTTCATAAAGCTTCATTCCTGATGTCTTCTCATTTTAAGCATTGTAGTTGTTTCCTGGGAGAAAAAGATGGGCATAGCATCCCCAGGGCAATTAGCTCAAAGACCTCCAGTGCTCAAGCACTTTGAATTTTGATTCATTTCCAATGCCGTGAAAGAGTGGGTCGTGACAAAGGTGTCCAGGGCAAGCAGGACTCAAGTCCTCTTTGGCACCTGGAAATGCTTTAGGGTGTCCCTATAACTAAGGACAGGCTTATAAGACATACCCAGGAACGCGTCCAAGGAGTAAGGGCTACTTTTCAGAGTAAACATGCATAAGCCTTCATTCCAGGCTTGCTCAAAGAGTTTGTTCAATACTGTACAATTCTAGAAACTGCTCTTCACAGCTGGACATGGACTCACAGAATCCAAACAGTCACCTGCAGGAGAGGATGCCACGGACATGAATGTCCTACACTACATAAGTTCCCRCTTAAAGACGACAAAGAAATTTACCATTTGGAAAGGATCCTATAGCAGTGGAAGGAACACCAGCATAGATGCCACGAAAACCACCAGCCTTCCTAAATCCTTGAGGACTCTGCAGTCTTGTTTTTACAGTATCCAGGGGAAAAAGGATCAAGTCAACACAGACACCAGCAACTCCACCAGCCTTCAAGACAAAACCATGGAGTAAAGTGCATTAATATTCATAGGGATGAAGCTGTGATGCTTATGTGAGTAACTGAGGCATGCCTACACCAAATATTTACTGACCGTATCCTTTCTGAGGTCAAATTATAAACTGATAGCCTTACACAGACCTCAACAGCTTCTATAGCTATAAYAAGGAAGCTTCAACAAAAGAGAAACTAATAGATATTACAACTTTTAAACCATTTTTAAGGTATTTTCAAAACAATCTCAGTGTTTTGAATAGTGCAAGCAAAGCAATGCAACACTTACCCACTACCATAAAAGCAAAACAGTGAATGCCACTTATCAAGATGACACAGCACAGAACAACTGACACCTCTAGGAAGTTGTGTGATAAGACCAGGGAAAGACAAAAGCATCCCACTTCCCCCAGTAAGCATCTCTAGAAAGCACACCCACGTTTTTCTAGCAAACTTCTTCATTTAAAGTGTTACCCCCCTATTTCCTTTGCTGAACAAATCCTAAAGTAAAACTGCTTTATTTTCTTTTGCTGACAAAAGCCTATAGGAAAAAAAAATCATATTACATAAAGATGTTTTTAAAGTCATAAGGAAAAAGGGRAAGCTTTTATCAAAATCAATTCTTAAAACCAAACCCTAAAAAAATAGTTTCAATCAAAGCTCAGTCTAAAGCTCCATTGTCTGTGTTTCTAGATGACTTTTTTTTTTTTAAACAGTTTCCCCAGGGCATCGCTGATCTGTAGAAAAAAATTACTTGTCAAAAACAGGGAGAGGAGATGGAAATAAATAGAAAAACTCATTTCAAAAAAAAGAAAAGAAAAAATATCAATAGTTAGCATTAATCCATTATGAGACTTAATTTAGATGTAGTTAGTCAGAACAGAAAACATAGTTTGAAGTCTACCTCATATAGAACAGCACACAAGAAACAGCTGCAGAGTTTTAACTCTGCCTGAAAACAAATCAGGTGTGTTACTCTGATTTTTTTTTTTTTTCAGGGCCAACAGAGAATTCAGAGATGTGTTCACTATCTACTACTAAAGTTTTAATCAATAAGTTAATTACTYTTTTAATCTAGTTGGCTATTTTGCATGCATTGATTTTTCTTCACTCTTTTTCATCAAAATCCTTATCTGCTCAAAATAACATTGATCAGATTTAATCAGATTTAATCTAGCCATCTGTTAAAACATGAATCAAAAGTTACTAATTGCTTCTTTAGTTTTTAAAGTTCTGTATCTTAAATGCCATTTACATTCATGAAGCAGCTAATAGAGCACCTGCCAGAGGGCGACAATACCTGCGTGCTTACGCCATCTGCGGCGAAACAGTAATGATTTTTAGATAATAARACAACTAAAACGCACCTTCTCCCCCACCTTTCAGTAACAGTAGCATTATCAGAAGTCGAACAGCTGAAAAAACTTGGGAGTTGGACATACCCTTAAACTTAACTCCAGCAAAACTACTGAATAAAACCAGGACCTAATTCAAGTGCATTGAACCATGATCTTGCGGATGGCAGCCGCCTGCCCCTGGAATATTTGGGGCAGGGAGCCGAACTCTGCCAGCAGGCACAGGCCTGCAGCTCTCCTCACGCTAGCGCAGGGCAGCGTGTCCATGCTTTTCCACATAGAACCGAGAGCGAGTGCTGGGTTATTTCCCTACTTATGGAGACTGGGAGCTTTACCCACTTGCATGCGACACTGCTGGGAATACTCGTTGAAAAGTGGCTTTTAGGGCGGGAAATGCAGCCCAAAGCAGACGCTTCACCGCCCGCACACCCAGCACCAACGGCTGGGCCGGGCAGAGCCGGAGCGCCGCCGGGCTGCCGCGAGGGTCACGGCCTCTCCACGGCCCGACACCCCCCGCCCGGGGGCGGCTGTTGAAGCCAAGAGAAGACGAACCAAGGCGCACTCCCGCCGCCCCTCAGCGCGGCGCCGGGCCTGCGGGGCCGGCAGCCGAGGCCGCCGCGTCGCCTTGGCAACGGGCAGGCCCGAGCCCGCGCACTCACCGCCAAGGCCGCCCAGGACTCCCGCGGCTCCATGCAGGGGTGGCGATACGGGGTGGCTACACGGCACGGCACAGACCGGCTCTCCCCACCACGGGAGGGGACTAGACGCCCCGCTCCAGCCGTGCCCCGGGCGTGCACACGGGAGCAGCCATGTTGCTGCCCCCAACCCGCGGTCAGGCGGGAGGGTGTCGTCACTGCGCCTGCGCGCGGGTGCTGCACATGCGCACGGCGGGCAGCGACGCYGCTACCCGCAGTCTCGCCCTTCCCTCTGCCCGCAGCGCGGGAAGGGCGGTGCTGGGCGGGCGGGGCGCCGGCCCCGGGGCCTGGCACTGAAGTGTTAGCGCTGTAAGGGCGAAAGCACCCATCAATTATCACTAAGTGTTAATTAGTTATTACTTAGTGGTGATTTGCTGTGCGSCAGCAGCCGTGCTGCTCCAGAAAAGGGGGRAAGAGGGGCTTCCTGCTGCCCCCGSTCCTGAGGGGTTGGTGGGTGCTGTGGTGGCCACCGTGGTGCCTTCCACTGGCGGCTGSGATCTGTTCAGAAAGCAACTCTAAGTCCACTGGAAAAAAAGGGCGTTTTGAGGGGAAAACATCTCTGAAGTCACTTGGGGTTTTTCCTCAATTCATGTCTGCACCTCAAACAGCCTATGCGTGGTCCTCCATCCTGCACAGACTTTCCATGGGCAGTTCCTGTGAACAGCAGATCGGAGCACTGCGCAGGGAAATGGATAGATCCTCCTGGCCAGGGTCATCTCTCCTGCCCATTCCCAGGAGGTGTGTTAGCTCTCCCTGGCAGGGAAAATGCCATTTTTCACTCCCATCCCATCAGAAACGCTTTTGTATTTGTGTCTCTGAGGCCTCTACCCCTCTCCACAAAGGGCATTCAAATCTGCAGTGGTTTCAAAAGTTGCAAAGAGGATTTTGGCACAGAGTCCTCACATAATCCTCACCCAGCAGGAAACCACACTTGAAATTACGGGAAATACGATTCTAGGGGAGGGAGAAGGGGTCAATGTTGGAGAGCACTATAGTGCACGCAGAGCTGGAAAATCGGCAGGCTTCCATTCAAGATTTCCTTGGCTGCAAGCATACCACTTGGGATGACTTTTGGACGTAGCAGCTGAGGATGTGACGATGCCTCATGTTCTCAGCATCAGTAACCGCCTTCAGGCAGCTCAACTCTTCATCAAACCGCTCAGGGTGTTTGCAGGAGGGAAGCACTGCGCTGTCCTGTCCTGTAGCATCTGCCCTCAGTAGTGATTGACACCAAAGTGGAGTTGCCATCTCCAGCAAATTTATTACGGCTCTCCTGCAATGCTGTGATTTTTTTTCTGAACTGCCTCAGTCCCCAGAGACAGGCGATGTTAGAGTAGTCTTCATTTAATTTAGTCTTCATTTTCATTTGAGTGAAAAGCTCAAAGCCCTGCAGGCAAAAATAGAAAGAAACTGAATGTATTATATTTCTCAACCTCCTTTGATTTTTAAGGCAGCTCCTTGGTTTTCTGGTCCTAACTTAGGATTTTCACGATAATCTGGTAAGTTATCAGCACTTTATTTTAATTTAGGCTTTCTTGTGTTTATCGAGGATCACTTCTTGGTTTCATATCGGGACATGATCAAACAAGTGGACTTCTTTGACATTACTAGCACACCTGTGCCCAGTATGGCTGTCTGACCACCTTTCCTCCAAAGCCTGCGCTGTGCGTGAAGCATAAAGCAGGCCAGTTTGCTGTCCTAGGAATTAATTCCTGAAAACTTTGGTTCCGATTCCTGGAAGAAGCAGGAGCCACAGTTACGTATTTCAGCTGTAATATAGCAAAGACTGGACTGTGAGCAGTTATTATAGTAACACCCAGCAGAGTACCTGGCTTTCTGAAAGAACCCTGCTGTTTAGACAGAAATAAAAATGATCTGAAATCTACCGTTTCCAGCTGGTGTTCTGGTAAGTGGCTCAATAAACACAGAAGCTGAAAGTTCCTCAGTTTCCAAGTCGACATCTGTCATTAAATTAGGTACTTTGGAGCGATATTGAGGGAAAAATCAGACATCTGCAGTAAATGAAGCATGCTTTTAGAGTTACTGCTATCCCCATACAACTCACTGATGGCAGCAATTAAAACGAGACCTTATTCCCCACGTGTGCCCAGGAGGTCTCTCGATGTAAAGGTTCTTGGGGTCATAGCAAGCGTTTTTCACGTGGTTCGGTGCAAAGCTGTCAGATACAGTCTGTGGCAGTGACTCTTTTATTTATCACCTTCTGTGAGAGGAACTGCTGCGGCATCGGAGAGGTCACAACCTCCTATTCTTCCAAGCCACTGTCCCTTCTTAAATGAACAAGTCCTGCTTAATGCCGCAGGCCAAACGTTAATCTTTGTGCTAAGTCCTTCCGCAGACTCCCCCAGAGCTTGCAGAGTAAGTTGAGTGAAGAGAGAGATTCGTTTTCTCACATCCTTTCTTCTTTGTGAGAAAATGCCGCCGGTGTTCCCCAGCATCTCCACCGCAAGTGAAGAAGATGGGCTGAGCAGAAAAACCTAGCACAGGCAAAGGAAATGCCTGATTGTGCCTGAATGACAGATGCTCATGGTCCCRTATCTTCACTCAGCCCTGTTTCAGCTCATTTGCAGTCCTGCACCTTCTCCCAAACTCCCTTTCAGCTGTGGCTGAAGCTCAGGGGCTAGAGGGCAAGCTGGGGAGGCTGAGAAACAGCCACATGGTACTTTTCCCAAGCACTGTGGGTGCAATACCCTGCAGCAGAAGAGAGAGTAGACAGTTGTGCCCGTGCTGCTGCCACTGCTGACTCTGCCAGCACCGCAGCAGCTTGGTGGCCGCTGGGTTTTAGCTTAGGCCCTCCGTTCATCTCCTTTTTCATTCCCTGCTCCTCTCTTTCTCTGCCCTTCCCTGCCCATGGCTGCAGGCTGGTAAGAGTGCTTTTTAAAATGACCATTATGCCTACAGCACCTCACCTGCTTCCCTCAGCCTTTGCAGCACATAAAAGCCTTGGCAAGAGATGAAAAGCCTTTTAACTACTGACAAAGAACATACCTCATCTATGGATGCACTGAGTGGGATATGAGCTGCCAACAACATCCTCTAGCTTATACTCTGCAAAAAAGAGAGATCGTAAGGAACGAATATCGGCCACTAATCGGTCCTCTTTGTCAGGGCTACTTAAGCACCATTTTGAATCAATTTCACATTATTAATCCTTCCGCTRGTACAACAATGCACATGTACAAAAATGCCTGTATGTGTATCTGTATGCATGTCTATATGCTTGTTCACGTGTACTTCCTTCCCCAGTCTCTCGCTCCTATAGGACGTCTGACACCAGCAGCAGAAGATATGTTGATCTGGTCATAACATATTAAGGCTGCTGAAGAGCAGATGTTAAAAACAGACTTCTTGGCATATATCAGCCCCTGGCGGTACCAGTCACACACATGTTCCAGTTTATTTATTAAAGCAATTGCTCTCCTCATTCTGTTTATTATCTTTCTCCTGGGCAATTCTGATGCATTGGAGCCAACCCCTTCCAGTCAGTCAGCCCTTCCTGGATAGTCATTTTTGCTTCAGCTCGGACAACACCCTGCAACTCTTCCTTCCTGAGAAACCGGGCCCRTCCCACTGTTGTGAAAAGCAGATGGAAATTTATCAGCTGCAAAAATTTATCCTGGCATAAACATAGTGAAAATAAAGACTCAAGGATCCTTTTAATTCGATAATAAGCAGGTACATAATGGGGCCAGGGAGGCCATCTGGAGGGGGAATTTCAACTGTATGGCCAGCACCCAAGAGGCTGTGATGCACCACGGGGGCACAGAGGGGGCCTGTTAATTCAGAGTCTAGGAATAAAACATAAACTTTTGGCCATAAAAAACTTGTTTGTCCATTTTATTACAACAGCTGCAGAACTGTGAAATTAGTGCAGAGCAAAGAGCCTTCCCCAAGACCACACCAATGCATAGGAGAGCAGCGTGGCTCCGTGCACTGTGACACCGGTCCTTCCTCCTCCAGGAGATGGCATTGTCACCAGCCTCCTTGAACACCTGATGTGCACATACTAAGGCAGGGCTCCTGCCATACTCTCGCAGAAGCACAGGCTTATATTTTGCAGTTTATTTCTGCCAGGGATAAGGCAGCAATGCTCTTAGCCACAGCTTCAGCGTAATGAAAATCGACAGCAAGTGGCCAGGGGCTCTCTGCAAGGAAGCACAACCCCATGCCCAGTCCTTACCCCTAGCACTGGTACTTACCTCCAGCTGCCACCCCACTGCCTGGTGMCCCATAGCCCCTCTGCATGCTCAGGAACTGTGTTGCGGACCTCTACCCACTTCCCTGGCTGTTGCATGTGCTTCTGGAGCTGCCTCCTTCGGAAAAATGAAAATGGATTAAATATTACCCTAATATCCAGCCAGCAGCGGACAGCTGGACCTGGACGGGCAGCAGTTTTTCCAGCCTCTCCTCATTTTGTCAGTCTCCYTTTTTCTGCCTTAACCCTCCTGCAAACTACAGGGAAGGCTCATTTAATGTGGATTTTAAAGCATTTTTTGCCACTCAGACACCATAAGCTCCCCCTCACACTTACAGTAGCATTCCCTGTTCTTAAGAAATCTGGCAGGTTTTAGAAATTTTGCTGAAATACTAATTGCAGTAAATTTTTATGGAAACAGATGGGGGAACCAGACAGTCAGAAATTTAATAACTCCTTTGAGTACTTTGCAGCAGAAACACTAGTCCCCAAATTCATTATGGTAAAAAGTGATTAATGAAGATATAGATTTTGCATAATGATAGAAAGCCTTAAACTGTACAACTTTCTGATGATCCTCATTTATTCTGCCTTATTGGCTGCCTGGACRATTGAAGATGAACAGTCTGGGAAAGACAGAAAACGTGCATTTTAACCACTGGGTAAAGCAAGTGAAATAACAATCCAGTAGCAACGTAGTGACCTTTTCCATGTGAACACGTCTTCCAGAGACTCTCTGCAGTTAGTCTTACAGCAAAGCTGAGTTARTCTAATATTTCCATTTAGCACATAAGAGAAATGGAGGAAAATCTTAATTATGCCTGCATTTGTGGTTATAGTCCAAACCCCTGACACTGGAATCACTCACATCTGTTCTCAGCTCATTTTGTGGGCTGATGCAATGACTTAGTTGACTCAGGAAGCAAAGTTAAGAAAAAGTTTGCAGCAGGATGGCCCTAAGCTGCCCAGAGAGTTGTGCATTTCCAAATGGTCCCAGAGGAGCATCCCTGACATTGCCGCAGAGCRGCTGGAACCGGGACACTGGGTTCCTTCAGCCACCGAATTGCTTGAGTCATTCTGGTGATTTAGTACCTTCCTCRGTTTAAAAAAGAAGATTAACAGACCTGGTCTCTTCCAAAGGCTGCAGCCAGTGTTAATGAAACACGGAGTGGGTTGTCCCTGTCCCTTCCTAGGAGAAGGAGTGGTCGCAACATTAGTGCTGGACCCACTGTCCCTCCCCTTCCAACCAGTATGGACCAGCAGGAGACCAAGGCCATCCTGGTAGAGGCCCAGCATGACCCCTTGGGCTATTTTGCTGGACCTGTRTAAGGAAGGACTCAACTGAAATTAGATTTCCGTGAATTTCATGKTTTTGGAGAGCTGGACATTGACCCCTCCCTGCTCCATAGTGATGGATGGATCCTCCATCCCGATGCCGTGGTCCAGCAGTGCCCTGCAGCGACGGCGGCCCTGGCCCCTGGGAGAGGTGTGTGGCTCCGGCTCAAGGGTGACCCTCACCTCCACTGCTCAGCTCCATCAGCCTCCTGGCAGAAATAAATTGCAATTGTTTCTGTACAGACAAGGAGCAATATTTTAGAAAATTWGTTCATTGCCAGCTGTTTGCTCAGCTCAGAGTTTTTATCAACTAAATTCCTTCTCCGGCTCCCAGGGAGCATGGCTGATGGGAAGTGCTTGCAATGACCTATAGAGCAGCCACCATGGCCAAAATGATCCATCTATTGGGAGATGCCACTGAAGAAAGGAGCTTAAGGGTTTACTTGAACAGCTGAACTTCAGCGTGTAAACTACAGCTATTTTTTAAATGTAAACTGTAAAAAGAATACAGTTTGCTTTAAAAAAATGTGCTGTGTGTTTGGCACTGTATACTTGATACAATTCATTTTTAGTATCATTTAATTCAAAGAAAAGTCTTTCTCAATCTGTTTTGGCTACTCAGAGAAGGACAAAGAAACCAAAGTGCATGGACAACAGCATAGGGAGAGGGAGCAGAGGGCTGAAGGGAGTACAGACTCTCGTAAGGACTAGCTGGGCACATGTTGCCTGCCCCAAAACTCCTGCACATCCCTTTTTGCCACCACTCCACACTGCCACCTATGTCCTGTGAGACCACATGAAGTCCTCCTTCATTTTCCCCTTCTGCAAGGCCAGGGACYGCAGTGGAGTAGACAGAGGTGACTGCTCCATGGGGAGTCCCATCCCTAAATCCAAAACAGAGACAGGGGGTGTGTGCTGCCCCATCCCCGAGGAGGTGGTCAGCAGTGAGGGAGGAAGGCTGCCTGACATCAGTCTTCCTTTTYCATTTTCTAGTGACTGAGTCATCGATTGCAAGTCAAACCCACAGCGATGCCCCTGGAGGGAAGTGRAACAGCAGCTCCAGAAGAGCAGGGAACGGGGCTTTGTCCACACCCAGCTGCATTCGGCAGGTTGTCCATGCACCACAGGGACACAAAACCCAAACTACGCAGCATTATTTGTATGGGTGAGTGGCTTTGACAGCTTGGTAGCTCCACTACCTCTTTGCAGAAGACTCACCATGTCTCCAGCAAGCCAAGGCCTTTGAGGGGACACATGTAGCTTTTCCACCGGCTGAGGACCCATCGGCCAGCGTTGCCCAGCTGAGCTATCAGCACCCTGCAGACCCAGCTCTCCTCCTCGCTGCTGTGCTGTGGCTCATCACTTAGCTGTCAAAATGCTGCGGCTCATCACTTAGCTGTCAAAATGCTGCTGTTGCTGACAAAGAGACAAAAGTTGCTGTGTTACTCAAGGACTGGGTATTTTGCAGGGCTACGGTTGCATGAGGTTTTCAGCCAGCAGCACCAGCGTTTGAGTGGTCTGTCAGAAGAAACTAAGACAAACAGGGTTGTGTATAGCAGGTTTAAAAATGCAAGATCTGGAAAAGCTGCAGAGGTCCATGAATTGGAAGGGATGGAAAAGCTCTGCAAAAAAAGTGTTGAGGGACTCAGTGCCCTGTACTGCTGTTGGATGCTCACCTGAAGTCTTACATTAGAGCAGCATCAGTCCAGCACAGATTATACCTCAACCTGGACAAGTGCAAACCCCATCCGTAGGCAATGCTTCATTTTTAAATTATAATCAAGMACAAGATGTGACTAAAGCATTTGTGAGCCTAAATGTTGGGCTAAGGCATTATTGGTCAAACAAGGCTGGGATTACAGSGATACGAGAGCGTGATAAAACAGGATCCTGGGAGTCTCAGTAGTGCCTAAACATTTTCAGYTTCATAAATCCTGTCAGTTGCAGAGACTTAATCTTCTTGGGCATTTTAGACTATGCCTAGAGGCATCTRTGGGCACCCAAATCCCTGGACCATTGCTATAACAGCCACTGAATCCAGCAGCCAAGAGTCCAAGCCCAATAGTCAGGACGTGATTTGCCATTGCAAGAAGGTGTCTTTTTATCCCGATAGCACATGACCCCCCTGGACAGCCGTGCTGCTGCTCTTCTGCATGAGGCTCCCACTGCCTTCTCCCTCCATGCACCTCTAAATCTTTACTGAGATACTTCAGCCTCGCCTCGGTCCTGCCTGCAAGACGTCTTCCGTGTTTTCTTTGACATTGTGGAGCACAACCCTTTGGTGGGAGGCAGCCGAGAGGTCCTTCCCAGGAACAGCGGAAGGAGACTGATGACAAGAAATTCTTGTTCACCCTCCTGTGCCTTTCCAGGGCCCTCTTCCTTTTCCTTCTGTTTTGCAGTGAGAGAGACTTGCCAGCTCTTCTCCTCTCAATAGGATTATCARAGCTGGCTTCCGATGTGAAGTTTCCCAACAGGGAAAGTTTCTGATCGTTTCTTCGTATCATTGTGAGACGCATTGCCATTCCCAGCCGATAGCTTATCATTCGTATTCTGTTGCAGAAAAAACATTATCTAAGGGAAACACAAAAGCATGGGAACACAGGCTGTTTGTACATGGGGAAGGAGAAGCATATGACATGTGAATTTGCCAGATGTTACCACTCTAAATCTTATTAAAATATGCCCTGTACTGACCACGGCTGCATTATCTGTACTTGGAAGGAGTTGGAAGATAAGAGGCATTTTTACTGACAGCGCTATAATGGCCTGACCAGGCAGCCTGGGAGCAATTCCCTGACATGGCATCAAAATTTCTTGAAAATGTACAGGCTGCTGACCTGGGTTTTGTGCAGTCATGACTGCTGCTTCGTTTGACAGTATCCTTCCTTCGCATCTATTCAAACTGAGACTGTTTTCCAGAAAATTACACCAGCTTCCAATATGTATGTTCGGTTTATAAAGGGACCTGACTTTTGCCCAGCTCAGATGATGCCTCAAGGCATATTTTAATGCTCTTCTGACAGTGTCTTGTGTTTGCCTAGTTGGAAATATTCCAGGTGATTAAAAAATTACACACTGSTGCTTAAAAATCTATTCTGTATGTATTTATTTCACATATTTTGGCTTTAGAGRAGGCTGTATCAATTGTCCATCTCCCCTTTTCTCAGTTCCTCCCATCTCACACCTAGAAGTGCTTTGGGGCACACTGTGGGGATAGAGAGGTGTAGAAGGGCTTGAGCTCAGTCTGCCCACACTTTGGGCTGGCTTGGTCCACAGTAGGTCAGATGCAGAAGACTAAGAGCCACGTCAGCTCCTCCCTGGCCACTCCTGAGGCTGTGCTTTTTTGTGCGCAGCACCCAGTCAACAGGTAGGGAGAATTAATGTCTGTCCATCCTCCTCCATTTGCGCTAGTGATGCTCTCCAAAAACGGTTCATGTCTACCACCAGCCCAGGCTCTGGGTCAGATCTATGAATCTTTTTTAACGAAAGTTCAGCTCCCTCTTCTAGACAAGGCAACTCCTCTGCAGAGCATCCACCCTTCTGGTGCAGGCAGGGCCCGTGCAGCTGCCTGCGGGCGAGATGTGCCGGCTCCTGCTTGGAGATGCCAGCAGAGCTCTGCATTCAGCTCCCCACTGAAGCACCTCCAGGGCAGATATTGCAGCTGCCAGACCTCCAGCATCCAAGTCTCTTCTTTTTGCAGGGGGATATCTAAGTCTCCCATGCCAAGACTTGAGCCCAAGCTCTTCTGATGTCTGCAAAGCCAGAGAGTGCCCTTAAGTGGTGCCTGTTTATTCCTTATTGCCTTTTATTCTTTACAGGAAACAATATGGGGAGGCTGTGCCAGAAATACAGATATTGTAATTATTATTTTTATTATTACAGAGTATGCACAGGAGCTTATTATTTTTAAGTCAGGTCAGCTCTGTACCCTGCATTGCCTCAATTTGGAAGTTCACACTTGAAAGGAGAGAGAATTGCATCTATACTTATCGTCTGTCCTTGTCGGCAGGCGCGGGGCTGCGCTGATGAGCTCTAATCACACACGTGAGTCCAAAACAGGGAGAGGCGGCATTTCTCTGTGCACAGAATAATCAACTCTGAGTTAAATGCAGTGCTTTAAAGTGATTTGTATCCGTTCTCACCCCCACCTTCTCAGTCTAATTAACTCCTCTAATAGAATTAATCAGCACACTAAATACGAGACTCACTAACGACTAAAAAAAACATACCACTATCTATTCCAAAATACAATTACACTGACAAACTCAATTACATGCCTCAGTCACTTCTGAAATTACTCGCTGATATTGGACTGTGCACAGTTTAAGTTTCATTGTTGAAAGAAATCATAAACACTTTCTAAATCATACAATGTTTACAGAAATACACAGAAGCACAGCTTTTATTACCCATGTGGCAAAATTAATTTGACACATGGAAAGCAAATGAAGAGAGCTGGAGGACTATTCAGGCAGTATTCTTCCCACTGATACAATTTACACTGGGGGAACATCTAACACATTAACCTTATTAGACTCTGATGAGGGTAAAAAGCATTTCAAAGGGAGGGAGGAGGGATCCGAATCAAAATACTTTCTGCATTTGAATGAGAAACATCAATTTCTGCATTTCTAGCTGTTCATTTAGTACAAAAAGTCCTTTCACTAAGTAGATTTTTACTCTGAAATCAGGAAAACTTTTGCAGCAGGGGCAGTCCACAATATGCAATTATGATCTTGGCTTTAGTCTTTTAAGTCTGTGGTGAACTCTTCAGCTGAAAATAAATTCCAATCAGACTTGATAATGCGAGTTTAGCTTAATTTGCAAGTCAGAAGAAGAAGAAAAATGTTGCTTGTTTTTTTAATAACCAAGTTTATCAAAGTTCATCTTGATCTGAAGATACAGAGAGGCTTCCTGAACTTTTTCTTTGTCTGGTTGTACGCAACACCTGCTTCTCAGTTTAATTTCTTTTCAAACTACGATACCAGTCAAACAGTAATATTTGTAACCTACGGGATGGAGCCACTCTTGCTTGCAATTGGCCACAAGTAGATAAAGATTTGAGCTCCAGGCTGGCAAAGTGCGTGTTGAACTTGAAACGCCAGTATCCTACTGCAAGCAACAACCTCCCATACTTAGCGAGAGCTTACATCCTTGCAGAATCAGTGCAACAAACTGGTTTATACCTGTTGAGCCTAAAAATTACAGTGGCACTTGCCTAGTAGGGATTTTTCATCTCAGTAGAGTAGGTTAATGAAGGAACTAAGGATTGTTGGTCTAAATTCCCTTTAAAAAGAGCCTAGCATTTGGGGGAGTGCTCCAGGGAGACAAGCAACATCATGCTGGGTCTCACTTTCTGCTGAACCTGAGGGAGACCTGGGACCCATCAAAGGGAGGAGGGCCCAGGAGCCCCAGTTTAAACCAGAACATTAGAGGTGTTAAACATTGGGCAGATGCATTCAGAGACCTAATACCTGCTGCACGGGCTCTTTGCTTCTGGCACYAGGATGATAGTGGGAAGTTGTCTTTGCACGTGCAATTTTCAATGGACTGATCCCACATGCTGTGCTCTGCTGATGTCCACCCTCCTGGGCTCCCCCATGCACCCACCCTGGCTCCCCTGTTCTAAAACAGAGGAGAAACCAAAACAGTCAAGGAAGGTTGTTAAATGCAAAATGATGATTGGCCTGTGTTAGCAAGAAAGTCTTTCTCCTGTTCCTTAAAAACTACTGATGCTTATCTCACACTGGGACAGTAACATTCTAGGGGCAGGACAACAAGGGGAAGGGATCTCCAGAGGAACCAATCCAACACTCTTCTGGGGAATATTTGTCATAGTTTTGRCTTTTTGACATGCCCATTTACTTCACAGCATCCCAGTCACCCATATCCATGCTCTACTCTCCTTCCTGCTAGACTTCCCTTCATGTGCAGCCTGACAATTCATACCCATCTACTATCCGTTACTACCTTCCTCTGCTTCAGGTATTTAAAGGTAGCAAAGTATTAAACCAGATTTGATTCTAATCCACATGTTTGCAACCCCATAGCCGCCCCTATTAGAAGTGCTATAGCATGCCCACACAGTTTCATGGCTGAAGATGTATGTTGGGATAAAGACAAATCGATGATATGAAACTGGGGCCTCAAGCAACGGGCTTCTTTTGCTGGAACTCAAGAATAAGACTCAGTTTGTGAACTAATAGATTTTATACTTTCATCAGAGGAATATCATACATCAAACTGAAGCCTTTCAGGAAGATTGGAGGTGGGTAGCTATTCCACATCCAGGCACCTTCTTTATTAATTCTGCACATTTCTGCAGTCACCAGTGATGCATTAGATGACACTTGCAAAGGATTACAGACCTGATACAATATTAGATAAAAATTACAAGTGAGAAGCTATTTTACTGCTATTTATTTTCATCAGCTAAGCATCGCTCTCCTAAATGCCATTCTAGTTTGGTCGATATTGGCTTTTCAGGCTGCTGAGAAGATTCGTAATTCTTTTTTGTTCGTAGCTTATGTATAGAAATCAATACTGGTTTGCAATTTGTTGAAACCRAAATGGTCACGTTAGGAGTAACATATGCCTGATTTCTCCCTGCATTCTATTCCCAGTCCCTCAGCAGAGGGAGAATTGGATTCATTTCTCAGTCAATCTATGATATCTAATAATTAAAACCAGTTATTTCCACATCCCACATGCATTTTTTATTAACCTCACACTGAAACATAACTGAACAAAGCAAGCAGGAACATGGCTCTGAGTCTTCCTTAACATCACTGGTATCAAAGGGAATCCTCTCTTTGATTCAGGGAAAGCTGGAAGAAGCTCCCTTCCCAGCTAGCACATCTAAAATAGCCTGAGTATTGGTCAGTGGGGAATGAAGTCAACTAAGTCTCTTCTGCCTCAGTGTTGCTATTGAATTCTTCTGTATTCTTCTGTTCTTGAAAGTTTAATGGCATATGTGGATTTTATTTTTTATAAATATACCTGCAGTAACTGTAAAATAAGCCTTAAAAATTCTGACTTTTCAGTGGAGGAGAAGCAGGTGAAAGGGAATGTCTTAGAGTGTTGGGGCTTGGCGATGGAAGATACAAACTAAAGTTTTTAGCCCACCTCCTTCAAAGAATAGGCTTGAACTGAAAGCAGATTTGAGCCCTAACAACAAAGMATGCAAGTCAGTGAGTACTTCATGATTTATGCAAAGTAGAAGATATCAATGTAATCTCATATGATAAAATTACCATGGCTTCATGGGTTACAGTTTGACCATTCCAAATGTGAAATAGGACAACTTCACATAATAGGCTACAAGCTAGGACATTTCCGTGGTCTCAGGTGACACTTGCTCATACATCTGCTCCAAATCAAGAAAAAAAAAAAGATACTAACATGTTTTCAACATCCCATTGACTCCAGTCATTGAGATACCTAGGGACAGGGCTTCTCTTTTGATCAGAATTTGTGCTCACGCCATCAGAAACGGATATTTCACTCGTTTTCAGGTAGATCAGTAACAGTTAACTACAAAATTATCAGACTCGAGATYTTCTTCTCTGGAAATCAGCTGGGAATTGGTTACCAGCTTCCAAACCTAACTGGAAAGAGTTCAGCTCTGAATAACATTTCCACATTACAACTGATTCACCTCAAATCTTGTGTTGCAAGGAGCAAACCCCACTGAAACAGCCACCATTTACTGTCACTGCAGTGTCAAACATCCATTGAAATGTTTCTGGACTGAGACTACCATCTAGTGTCCTGATGACAGACTGCGGCTTCTTTGGGGGAAAAAAAAATGTACAATGCACTTGTTTGTTCACTTCTATAATTACATTATCATAAATAATTCCTCTCCTGAGACACATGTACAAATAGGAGAGACTGAAGGCCCCACAATGCCATCTTACTTCCCCACCTGAATTAGAATAGAAAAGTCAACTAGGCTTATGATCTTGGAAAAAAGCACTGAGCTGGTTTAGTATTAGCTATTGCAGGAAGCCTAAGTGGTATGTTTCGTTTCCATCTTTTTCCTCCAAAGGKCCAGTAAAATAGTTAACACATTAATGCTCTTAATAGCACACCTGGGGATATTCAACAGAGCCAGCACAGATCAAATGTGAAAGCTCAGTGCTTCGCAAGGCATMTCTTGTTGCCTTGGGAGCATCTTCAGCTCTCCTTGGAGAAGCTCGTGACAGCTCTGCTGGACCAGCCACACTTCAGGACACTTCATGCTTCCAGATGTGGGGGTGATGAGCATGTTTAGAACCTCTCCAGGTTGCCGGAAGAGTTAGTTTTCCTGTAAGATGAGTCTCCCAAACCAAGATCCTTCTTGGAGCCCCAGCCCTGCTGCTCAGCTGCCCTGGCTGCTTCAGCAGGAAGCAGGTGACTTCAGCAATATTAACCTAATTGAGTGACAGTCTTTGCCTGCTGTGCCCACCCTGCAAAATAGAGTCCAAAGAGATATCAAGTGATCCTCAAGCCCTACAAGGCTGCCTGAAGGGGAAGAGAACTCTGTTCTGGCCAGGTTGCTGCAGGGGAGACTGGAAAACGGCAGTGGAAGCCACTGAAACACTGAATGTTTTAATAAAAAYTAAATGCCTTTTCCAGCTTTTGACTTTTATTGAATTACCATTCACTGTCTATTACACTTTCCGATATAATTCCAAAACAGAAAACACAATGAGAAGTTCCCCTTTGACCTACGAAAACTCTTGTGCCTTTCCAAGTGAAGCTGCCTTAAAATCCTTCCATTCCCCAACTTACAGTTTCAATGTGCTGTAACAGCATTTTCAACTAGAAAAATATAGCATTAGGGACTRTTGAGGCAGCTCTGCTTTACTGCAGCTATTGAATGAGCTGTGACAGACTGCACCATGCCAGGCTCATTATATACATCTTCCACTGAAAACACTGTAGTTCAGAGAAAGCCTTTAACCCACTGACAGCAAAGAGCCGTTACATTGCTTTTGGTGCTGAAGCTATAACGCTATCTTATTTCTTCAAATTATTGACACAACTTCACAATGTTGTAAGGGGTCTGGACATCCTCAGGCTGCTGTATCAATGCTCTTGAASCATTTTTAGAGCACTTGCCTTTCATTTTCAGCATACTTAAAATACGTTCTCCAGCGGACTGGGAGCAAGTCTGAAGTTTCTCTTGCAGCTCAGACATCCAAGCTGTAATCCTCAGCACACCAAATCATCCTTCTCAGACTGATAAAGCCATTTGAAAATTAAAACTACTCAGTAATATGGGCCAAAGTGAATTTTGCTACCCCAGGACAAGAGCTGAACCGTTCCTGCCATGAAGAGGTCAGGGTAGAGCAAATGGACACATCACTAGAGAGCAGAGCCCTCTGCTCCTTTGCAGTGGGAGAGAGGAAGGTGATCGTTCCTGGCAGAAACCCTCTGCTGCTCCCTATGCTAGAGCCAGGACTGGCATACATGCAGGAAATTGGGGTGCAGGAGGCTCGGGCTTGTCTCCTGGCCCTGCAGAGGGAAGGAGTGCCCCTGCCTCAGTTTACCCCACCTGGAGAATGGGAAGAGGTGGTTCTGTAAAGGACACAAGACTCCCAGGTAGGGAGTGCTATAAAGAGGTTTGCATAGATTTTTATTAAAAAGAAATAATATGTAAAAAGACCTGGCTGATTTCTGTGATCACTATTATGTTTGGTTTAATGCAACTCCAGGATTACCACAGCACCTGCCTCAAATTTTGTCACAGCAAAGACAACAGGAGAGGYCATACAACAAGTAGCCTGGTGTTTCTGCAGGGGGGACAGTCTGTCCCCAGACTTTTGTCCTGTTGCTTTCTTAATGAGATGCATGCCCAAATCTCACCACAGGCTTAAGGAAGCCAATTGCCAGCCGAGACCAGTGTCAGAGAGCAGCAAAACTCTCTGGTCAGCCAATATTGAAGAAACTTTTCAAAGCAAAGAGGGGCAGAAGCAATGGCCCCTCTCACTTCTGGTCTGGCCAGAAATGCGACAACAGGGAGAAATGACTCAGGACTGACACGTAGACAAGTCCTTCCCTCTACCATTAAACTGACACTGTTGACATCTAAACCTGATGGCTCTTTTCTCTCTCAATGCTAGTTGTATGGCAGCACCAAGAAATCCCTTTTAGAGGAAAGTAGTTCTATTGATTTAAGAGAAAGCCTTATTTGACAGATTTGTCACCAACATTTTCCTGTGCCACAGATATCCAGCAATCAGAGGAGCCTGAGAGGCCATTCACAGACTATTTCCATCAGCCTGGGGTTGATATCAGCAGACTTTTTCCTGTCCTTCTTTCTCTTTCCTTCCACCTCTATAGTGCCCTTGTTACACAGACCCACACAAGACCCCACTCCTGCAGCTCCCAGGGCCCCCAAAAGCCACACAGCTGCTGGGGTTAGGCATGCCAGGAGATTACTTTAGAGCTTAAAACCAACAGGAGATCTCAGGCTGATAATTTAAAGAAAATTGATACAAAGGAGGGAGAGAGTGCACTAATCCACCTGTGGCAGCAGAACCCCTCTGTGAAACGAAGATGACAAGTGTGCATGTGCTATATTAAGTGGAAACTACTTCCCTCCACATAGAAATATATGCTAGAGGGTTTTTTTCAGAGCCTTGAACACCCTGCAGGAAGTCTGTTAGGAAGAGGCTTGCAGAGGAARGGCTGTGTCTTCTGACTTTCTGGAAAGGGAACAGGGCAGGAGAGAAGAAAGAGGCTCAGAAGTCAGCTGGTTACTGGGAGATGAATGCTGAGCTAGAAGAGCAATATGATCTAGGTAGAAGGGAAAGCTGCGGAGGACCCTATGAGAAAACAGGATGAAGGGGTAGAGCAGGAAATGGGGAGTTTTTTTGCTTGGTCAAATTTGTTATGTATCTTACTTAAAAAATGCTATAGGATGTTGCTGGACTAGAATCACCTTAGGTGAAGGTGGGCTGGCTGTAGGGATTCCTATCGCACCTAAGCTCTGTTAAGTTAGCACCCAGTCTAGGCAAGAAGAGCACTGAAATCCATCTGTTTGGACTTCAACAGAGCATTCACCTGATTTGCAGCCAGTTGGACATCCATTAGCAGGGCTGATAACATAGAGATGAGAGGAGGAACTGTAATATGGTTTGCAAGTTCTCCAAAAAGAGGTATTGGTGGTGTGGCGAGTTCAGAGGCAGAGGTCCCTAGCAGAGCCCCAGGAGCTATTTCAGCCTGAGAASCCCAGAGGAAGAAGGCTGGAGCAGAGCTAGGGGCAGGCAGCCCTGGGCTGGGGTCAGGACAGCCCGGAGTCCCTGCCCTCGGTGCTCCTGTGCCACATGAGCAGATAAACCCGAGGTGCTGGGAAGGGCAGGCAGGATAATGTTGTCATTTCTGCTCCATGTACAGTTGCTCACCACACTGCAAATATGGTTCAGAACAAGCCACCTGTGTTGATTGACTTGTGAGTTATTTTCTTTAAGCTGCCAAGTAGGATTCAGAAATGCCTTTCTGCGAATTTGCAGCTGGAGGGCCGAACCTCTGGGTGCATCTCTGGGCTGTGTCTTTGCATTCACTCTTTTGGTGGTGAGTGCTTGCCAGCCTCTCGGGCTCTGCTTTCTGTCTGTCTCATGTAGGAGGAATAGATATGGAAAAGTAAAACAGGTAAGCAAAGCACAAAACCAGAGAAGAGATGGGGGAAAAAAGCCCTGGACAAATAGCTATAGCAAACCATGTTAATTAGGACTGAGAGAGGATCCACCACACACCTATGCCACATTTCTAAAAGCTGCTGTAGGAGAACACTGAACTCTGCTTGAGTCCCCATCCTCTTGCTCTTTTAAGTGGATCCCTGCTGATAACAGGGCTTAGGCAGGCAGCTGATGGCCCTGCTCAGAAAGTTCCTGCCACAGMTGTAGTGGGATGGGAAAATCAAGTAGCAGCACCTGCTGTCTCAGTCATGGTGGGGAGGAACTGGGCAGATGCCATGGGAGGAGGCATAGAGGCTTCAGTGATGCTGGGCAGGATGGGATCATAGTGGGAAGGAGCTTCAAGGATGGAGCAGGAGCAGCCTGGGGAGGACACCTTTCTGTCAGGGGTGAGGGCTGAGAGCAAGCCAGGCAGTAGTGAAAGGCRTTAGGTGGCCCTGGAGAGAGGGGGACCCTAAAGCTAGCCCTAATATGGGGCATGGGGATGGAAGTTGTCCATGGGTTGGGATTTTTCTGCATTTGCTCCATCTGCACTATAAGGGGGATATAGTTGTTATAGTGGATCTATAGAGATATATATGGCTTTCTGTGCTGCTGTGAATTTCTCTTTTGCTCTTCAGTTTCAGCTCCCCTTGTCTTCCTTCTCTTCACAATGATGCACAGCTTTTGGATGGACTAGTTTTGATTGGATGGAGATGCCAGAASTGTAATATTTACGACCATGGATATTGCTCTCGCACTCTGGCAACGTGCTGTGCCCCCCAAAACTAACCCTACTGTCAGTCAAGGGCAATTTACTGAAAATTTTGAAGCAGGGACCATCCAGGTCTTCATCTTTGAGCTCACTGTTACTGAGGAGTCTTGAGAAAGCCCTTTGGTGACATTATTCAGAGTTTCAAGCACTTTGCCATGCTCTAAATGCTTAAATGGGAGCTGGATCAGGTCCTCAACATGTTTAAAATTGTATCTGAGCTGCAGGGATTGCTTTAACTTTCACAGCGAAGACTTGGGATAGATAAGAAGAGCAATTATATGTTCCAAGAGTCAGAACTAAATGTTTTGACATTGTGTTTCTTCTGTAATTTTATTTACTAATCCATTGCCCCTCRGTTAATAGCTTTCTCCTTGATTAGCCTGTATAAATCAAAACTTCATGGCTTTATCCCTGACATGCCATATATTCTGAATTGAGGGTGATGAATCGTGCCATGGGTTGATGTACTCTGCCTCCTGTTTAGAAAAAGTCCTGCTTCAAGGAAACACCTTGGCTTTCAAATTGAGTTGTCAGTATACTGTCAAGATTTAGAGGAGGAAATCTGAGGATCCTAATAATGTGCAGCCAGGGATTACGTAGCCCTGAGCAGAATACGAAGCTGCAGAGGCTCACTTAGTCCGTGCTGTCGGCTTTCTGGGCGTCTTGGCTAATGCGTGCAACTGCCTTGCTCTGCTCTGCATTTGCTGCCTTTCTGCCCCAAATCCTCTGCCCACACCACCTCCTTTGCAAGCAGTGCAGGCAGCAGCTGCCTTTTTTTATCRTGGCTGACCCCAAAGAGGTGGCCACAGTAGCCTGTGGGCTATGAGGGCTGCTACAAACCTGTATCAGGAGGGCACCTGTGGCACCTCCCAAACTAGTGCTGTTTGAAATGCYGAGACTTGTGAATTTTCGTTGGATCTGCTGTTTTTCCTAAGGCAGGACGATTGCAGTTCGGGCTCCAAACTTGAGCAGCAAGGAGAGAAGCCCTAGTTCCACTCCTGGACTCGGTCATTACTTTTCCTACCAAGCTGAACTGCTCCCCTAAAGAAAAGCACTACTTTCCTTGGCCAGTAGATGCAGCTCAYGCTGCATTGCAGTCTGTTTTGGCATCACTCTGGGCTTGTTGCTGGGCCTTGCTGTTAAAAATTATTTCCCTTGTTCCTGTGTGTGTGTGTGTTTGGGGGGGGTTGAATCTTTATCTTATAACCTTCCTGTTTCACTGCCAAGTCTCTCCCCYCCAGTTTCTTCTCTGCTGCATAAACTGTATCCATTTTGAATGCCAAATCATCACTCCTCCTGTCTCCATATGGAAATATATTCAGCTGCGATGCTTTGATGGCCCTCTCAGAGCTAATGGGGAGGGAAGAAATCAGGTGAGTGAATGGGGAACACACTGATTTTTCAGCCTCAAGCTGAGTACAAAATTTTACACTGAGCTTTCCACTCCCTGCAATTTCATTTTCCCAAATAGTTTTTATGCTGCAGGTGTTGCATGTCAATGCTGCCTCTCAGTCGACAGATGTCCAGGGGAAGGAGCCTCCAGCTCCCACTTTCAACGGGAGGGAAACCTCAGCGTAGGGCCCGGGAGCACGCGATGGGGACAGGGAAGGACTAAGAGCTCTGCTCTGGTTTTAAGTCGCACCCTGCCTAACACAGCAGGATGAGAGCGAGTGTCCTTGGAGAAACAGGGAGTCCACAGCCAGCAGCTGCAGCAGTCAGAGCCGTGATTAAAGGCTGTTTGAAGTTGTCTGAGAAGAGCTGGAGAGCAGAAATCAGGCTGCCATTGCAAAAATCAGAGTCACTGAAAGCTGGGGCTGGATGTCAGAAAGGCAAAAGGGCTGAGGAACTGAAGGAGTGAAGCTGCAGTGGTCCCTTCCCTTCCAGTAGCTTCGAAGCTCAGGATTCACGCGTGGTGCGGGGGTAGCAGTGCTGGTGAAAGGCTGGCCGAGGCTGTGGAACTCCAGCTTTCCCCTGGCCGATTTCTGTGGGAACGTAGGGGCTGTGGTGAGGGAGGAGGGTCATTCCCCCCTCACCTGCCCTAGCACTGCCTCTGAGCATGTTTTCCAGAATGACATAAAATATTCCCTATTATCCTCTGCTTCAGTGTGGTTTTCTTCTTGAGGATGTTCTTTGCTTCTCACCCATGCCCTCTCGGTCTGGACGCTCGTTCCTTCCACTTCACCTTCTGCTCAGCCCAGGGGTGCGGGAGGAGAAATAACAGCCCGAGGGGCTCTGGGCTCTTTCCCCTTGCASATTTGAGCCCAGCTCGCTTTGCTTGCTGGGTTTTTAGCTGAACGGGACCTGCACAGAAGACACCCCATCACCCCCAGGTGATGGATGGGTGCCAGCCCTGGCCACTGTTGAGGCTGGATCAGCTCTGACTGTCCTGGGATGCAGGACATGCTACCCTGGCTGTCACTGGGATCAATTCCAGCTTAGTAAATACTGTTTTCTTATACCAGGAGGTTGTTCGCAATGATGATATTTTGTAGTTGTGACATATAAGCAGCCAGGGTGCTAGAAATTACCAGCAATGGCTGTGGGCACTTGCAGAGAACTGTTGGGAAGGAAGACCTACAGGCCTGGTGATTTTATTTTTCTTTGAAGGCGGTGAGATGTTCCTATGAAGCAGTTACCTCCTGGGGGAAGCAGCAAGGTAGCTGCGCTATTACTCCTCTCCTGGGGTTGGTTGTTTTGGGTTTTTGKTTTTTTTAGGAAATCTGAAATAATTTCTTCATAATGCACCAGATGAGATGGCTCAGACCTGCTGTGAAAGAAGCAGAAAGTAATGCTCACAGTTTGTAATATTTCTTCGAGYTTCTGCTTTTGCACTGAAAAATGGGCTTCCTCCCTTTAAAATGCTTTTAAATGACAAATCCACAGATGTTCTCTCCAGCTTGCTGAAACTCAAATTGATGGCTGTGGGCTRGCTAGCATCTTCCTCCCTTGCTAGGGGCATGGGGATGGTGTGGGCACCTCCTTGGGACCTCTCTGAGGCCAGTGTTGCCATCCATCGAGCTCTCCTTTCCATCACAAATGGGGCCGAACCAAGGGAAAAGCTTCCTGAGACTGAGCTTTGGGAAGGAGAGGGCAAATGTGTCCTCCAGCGTTACCTGTCTGAAATGACTTCCCCATCCAGACCTGCAGGAAGGGAGGGTGCGCAGCAAATGCYGCCGGCTTTTGGGGAGCTGAGCTTCAGGGCTGGGGACAACAAATAACTGGGGAAGTGGCTGCAGCCGTATCGGTCATCCTGAGCACGCTAGGTCAAACCCTGTCCATTGCAGTAGGGAAGTGGAGCCTGGCTTTTGGGAATCCAGCAGTGCTGGTTTGTGCAGGTGCCACCGGTCCCTCCTGGCAGAGCCGGGTCCCAGCCCGGCACCCAGGCTGTCGGCACGGGGCTGTCCTGCCTCTCCTCTCCAACAAGAGTTTGATTGGTTTCATTTCCCATCGAGGAAAAATACAGCAGAAAAACAGAAACAGATGTTTTCAGACAATGTCTAGGGCTCCTGGAGCTTCAAAGAGCTTTTTGATTGCRTAGGCTTTAAAAAACATATAAAAGAGAGCCTTTCACTGTATTTTCACTAGGGCAAAACCCTCTTTGAAATTTGTATGAGGAGAGATTGTCAGACTGAGCCAACATGGGGAAAGCCTTATTGCTCACAAACCACATTTAAAATCCTTTTCACTATATTTTTTTTTTTTCATGTGCTGCCTTGGAGGCACGTTCAGTTCCCGGGCAAAGCAAGGAGGGCTGGAGCTGGCAGAGGGCTTGCTCCCCGCCGGGGGTCGGGCAGTGCTGAGCTCTGCCCRGTGCCCACCGGGAGCCCCACCGCTCCCCCTCAGCTGAATCCAGGAGAGAAATTGCAGCTCTACCAGGTGCTGCATCTTGGTGATTCCATCTGAACTTCTTTAACCATCTCCTTCCGACCCACAGGACATTATGGTGACTGAGGGAAGTCCCAGTTCCTCTGGATGTGAGTGCAGTTTTCATCCTAAATGCAATTGCCGGTACAGCTCCATTTTGGGGGGGTTGTTTTGTCTCTGTAAGAGCTGGGGGATTGCTGTTAYTGCAGGGAGGACATGAAGACGTATTTCTCTGCATGGTGAAGAAGTCTAGGAAATCTCTCAGGTTTGTATTTGAAAAGTCCCTTTTTCTGATCATTTTGAGAACTTTTCTCCTACCTATATGGGGATCTGAAACAGCTTTGAATGACAGAGAGCAGGCATAGGGCTGCCAATTAAAAGCCCCATCACTGCACGACCGTAGGGAAATCCTTTCATCAACTTCGGATCACTCCTCTGTCCCTTCTGCACAAATCTCACCTGCAGCTCTACACATCCTGCACATTGCAGGGGCCTTCCCAGAAGTTGCTTTTAAATGCCTCATTTTCTCTTCTCATGCCTGATAAGGAGGAAACATTTCTACTTTGATTGCCTTAAGCTTCCCCTTCTTGCAAAGAATTCTCTAGGAAATGGTATTTTTTGCAAAGTTACCTTCTGAGTGAATTTTATTCTTYAGTAACAGAAATTCTATCAAAACTGAGCATCTTTATTTCTTTTCTACAGGCTTTGGACCATGCTCTCTGACCTCTGGGAAGGCTCCTGGGAAGGGTGCTGCTGAAACAGGTATGATGGGTGAGCTGTGAACCTGGCCTAGCGCCTAGCRTGGTAGATGCCACCACTGTGCCCCTGTTTGCCATCTCTAAAATGGGGGCAATGTTAACCTGCCTGTTTCCTTACCCAGACTTGGGGCCC
>JASVER010000022.1:7452686-7527696 GCA_030449065.1 Oceanodroma leucorhoa
AACAGACATCGCAGCAGAGGAAAACACAAGTGACTCTTTAAATTACTGTCTCCTGGCCACCTTGCTTCCCCGTCATTTCTTACCACACTTCATCCCCCGGCGCCTGGTGCAAGGACAAGCCTTTCCTGGGCAGCCCCCGTGCAGCCGGGTCTCACCGGGCAGCCGCTGCTCCGGAGAGCGATGTAGGACAAGGAAAGGGAATGAGCTCGGCTCAGGCCGTGCTCCTTTTGAAGCACACTCAGGATAACCCAGCCCTGGAGTGACGCTTCTCCATTTGGGGAGCTGACTGCCATTTTCCTCTCTCCTCTGAGGAGGCCGATAAGCACTGTGGTGGTATCTGCAAGCAGGGCTTTTGTTCAAGCTCTTTATCAATGAGCTAGTGACTAAATGAGCTGATGAGTAAAGCACTGTAGGCCCTGCYGAAAGCCCTGTGTCCCTAATGAGCCAGCTGGAGTGTTGGGGTTGACAAGTTCAGGTCCAGGATGGCCTTTCTCTCCATGGCCACTCCAGCAGCGTGAGACGCCAGCGACCGGAGTCCAAAAAGCCGCTTTTCCACCTGCTTTGCCTCTCCCAGGTGCTTCCTGCTCCCTGGGGAAGGGGCTGTGTTTGGCCCGGGGTCCCCCGGATGGTTTGCGTGCCGTGGGGCTGGCACGTGGCAGGGTTGCGCTTGGCCATACACCCTTCTCTCAGCATCATTAATTTTTGTGCTCTGTATGTGCATCCCATGGGAGCTGGCTGGTCAGACAGGCTGGCTTTTACCCTGGAGTAAGGTCCTGAGTTTGCCTCGGCCCATGGGAGCCTGTCCCTTGGTCCTGGGGAGCTTCACAGGCATGTTGGGTTTGGGGGGTTATTCTTGTATCTCCCTGCCACCATAGCCAGGAAAATGGACAGAGATCTGCCCTGCAGCAAAACTAGGGCTCCCCAAAGCACCCCTGTTTATAAAAGTCATGCTATTCTGCAGCCAGCTAAAGCCAGATATTGTATAAATGCTCCCGTATGTCTCACAGGGCTTTCCCTGCCCCTTCCCGGAGCCACCTGACACAGCTCTCCCACAGCACCGGGGGTCCAGCGAGGCCGCAAGCCTTCAACAGCAGATTGCGGCAAAAATGGTAGTTTGGAGGTTTTTTACTCTCAGCACAATTTCTCACAAGGATAGCTTTTAATTTGATTTCTTTTTGGCTTGTTTCCTCCTGTGGTGTACACACATCTTGTAAGCAACGAGGAATTTGGATGTCACTTCTCATTTCCCCTCAGCCGTCCCAGTCCAAGTCCTGGTTATCCTTTTTCCCTCAGTGTGGAGAAACAGAACAGCATGTTTGGGACCAGCTGTGAAGCTCTCAGCCAAAAGCTGAGTAGGAGATATCTTGGGATGACACCCGGTACTTTGTGCCATCCCTTACCCCACCACCAGCAGATGATTTTTGGGTGCCCAGGGAAAGAGAAGCCGGTTGCGTTAGCTGCCCTTTCTTTCCCTTTTTGTTGCACTCCTGGGGAAGTGCCACCAGCCAGTATACTCATCCCTCCCCTTCTTCCTAAAGAGGAAGGCTTGCAGGATCAGGCCTGGCCCCCATGTTGTGGATATGTCCCTGTCTTCATCTGTGGGCTAGCACTGTGTCCCCTCCAGTGCAGTGGATCTGTGCTTTATAGCCAGCCAGTTTGAAACCACAGCATGGATATTTACTGCTTCATTCCCCAAGCGTGCTCTCCCTCACCCTTCCTTCCGCCCCGTCTCCTTTCCCTCCTGGCAGCTGCCTGCGTGCTACGTATTTTACAGCTGGAAGAAGCTGGTAGGAAGCCGCTCGTACCTGTGCAAAACCAGCCCTGGCTGCAGGGGGTTGTTTTGCCGAGGGCAGAGGAGGGAGGACCCGAGGGGAATCATGGATGAAGATGGCAGATGAGCTCTACGGTGCCAGTCTAGCTTGAATGAGCTTACACTRCTGAGCATGGGCATTGCTCCTATTCCTGCATGAAACATTGCAAAGAAAGCTGAATCCATGTCAGACATGAAGTCAAAACTCCCAGAAACCTATTAGCAGCTCTTAGGACGTGACCACAGTCCTCTCCTGATATCCCCCTTGCAGACGTCCCCCGCCGGGAGCAGCGGGCTGGCTCCCGGGCTGTGCTCTTCCTGCAGCCCCGTCTGGGATGCCCGAGTGACCCGGGCCAGTATTTCTCAGCCACATGATTTTATATTTTGGGGTTATAGCAAGTTAAGTAGCCTTGGCTCCCAGGAGTGTCCTTCTAGTACCGTGTTTGTCCTGGCTGTGTTTTGGCAGGCCCAGGGGGGCTCCGCAGGCAGGACGGGAAGCGCTGAGCAGCCGGGCTGAGCACCGTGGCCGGGTGCCTGTGCCATGCACGCGCCTGGCTTTGCCCGCCACCMGGAGCAAGTAATGCCCAGAAAAACATTCTCCATAAGAGCTTTCCACCGCAATCTTAAAAACGTGAGGGATGTACAAGGAAATATATTTATAGTGACTAAGTGCTGGTACAGGGAGTGCACAAGGTGATTAAAAAAATTCTCYTCTCTACCTTGCTGAATAATCTGGACAAAACCTGGCATATTCTCAGGGACTGCAGATAGTTTAATATCTGGCTGATRATGCTAATTTAATTACATGCCAGCAGGTGGTGCCCAAGCAGAAAAAGGAAACAATTTAATACAGTATTCTCACCCGATGCGCAGTTGCGAGTGCTGTTTCATGCCCTGCTCGAGTCACGCTCCAGCCATTCAGACAACATTTAACAACGGAATATTGGTGTTTTCGTCTTTTCTGTCTCATCCCATCTCCCCAGGCAGCCCCCAAACCCTCACGGCTTGTGAGAGGGCTGGGAAATACCAGTCGATACCAAGGAAAACAGTCTTACATGCACACCCAGTCCAAAGGGGCCGCTTGGTCCCACCTCAGTTGAAATTGCAGGAGGGGACARGTCAGTCCAAATGAGTTGGTTGGTAGCCTGCAGTTTTTCCCAGCTGCAATCACTGCTTCCAGAGATTTTTACCAAAAAATGTGGAAAATAATGAGCTTGGGCCCTGTTGAATGTTTTATGCAGGAGGGAGAAGTGACTTCTCTTGGCCTCCTTTTAAAAATACAAGGAAAGGGATTTTTGTGTTATCCGCTTTCTTCTGCAGAAAAGACATGAACCTACTCAGCTGGTTCCCGCTAACAGCACATACTAAGCAGATGCAAAAATATCAGGTTTATGTATTCTGTAGTTCTGGCAAGTTGCTGATCTGAGTGGTTTTTGCAGGTGCTAAAACACAGAACACAGGCACTGCCTCTGCAGGGCTTGCAARCTCTTTAAAAGAATCTACAAACCCCTGCAATTCCTTAACTTCAATGAAAAATGAGAGTGATTTCTGTCTGGATTAGGACAGGAAACCTGTAAAGGGCACTTCCATGATCCTCTTTCCCTGCACTGAAAATGAAGAGTGGAGCTCTGCCACTGCTGTGGTTGCACTGCCCTGTGTGATACGAAGATGGTCGCACTCAGCCCTGCCTGGRCAATGGGAAAAGCAGGGCGATATCCAGGCAGCACCAAGCACCTCACAGCTGAAAATCAGCCTTGTTAAAATGTAAGCCGGCTGCTCAGCGGGAGGCAGTTGTGGTCTTGTTACTCCTGAAAACGAAGGCCAAGGTAACTAGGTAATGCCTAGCAGCGACTTTTTCCTCTGATCAATGAGGGTAAAGGGCCTGAGCCCCCCAGGAGCAATCTCGGCTGCAGGAGATTTTCTGCCGGTTGGAAGGCAGAGTCTCTCCTCTCCCTCCTCTTGTTGAAATTCCCGACACGAGCAGACAAGCCTGATTAGAGTCAGTATATACTGGTCCTTTAGGAGCAGAGCAGACAGGGAAGACTGTCAGGGAAGAGATTGCTTCCACTGGTAATTTATGCAGTTATTCTCCTTTTTTTCCCCCTATGGAGAACATAAAACACTTCTGCTAGAGAGGAGATGAGCCACTTCAACCGTCTGCAGAGATCACGAAACACRGATCACTCGGAGGCCTGAGAGCAGGTTGGGCCCTTTGCTGGTGGTGGCACTACCTGCATATTAGCCATGTTTCTCTCGTTAGAGTGGGGATCCCAGTCATTTCATCCTCGAGAGAGCTGAATAAAATAAAAACCGGAACATCACAGGGTCCAGATTCATATCCTGGGGAGGAGGTGAAAAGACAAGGGTATTAAATGATGAGCTTTTTTGTTTTACTCCTTGGTAAGCTGGTTTTCTGATCCCTGCTGAAAATACGCAGTGCTGTCATGGATCAAGCCTGGTTCCTGTCAGTGCTGCAGATGGTTTTGCTKCTTCTCCTGCTATATTAAGGCTGACAGTCATGTATCACTGAGAGACTTGCAGAAAAGATCCCACGTGTTGTGTGTTTGCACTGGGGAACCAGTGGAGGAACAGCAGAGAAAGCACATGAAGGGCTTGTGGGCAATGGTTTGTGCTGCTTTACTGGCACACATATACATACGGGTACCAAGAACATGGTTTCAAAGCTCGGTGGTGAGCCTCAGCTTACCCCATGACGTGCTCTGGACCTCACTGAAACCCCAGGTGCTCCCACCGCTCGGATACTGGACAAGCCCAAATGTAGTCCCGGGCATCCTCGCAAATGCAAAATGGGCAGTGGCTAAGTGTTGCAGAAAGGCAGCGTGGTTGGGTGGCCCCAGAGACTACCAAATTCCCCCAAGTCACAAGAATATAAAGTATGTCTCTGGCATGGGGAGATCCTTTGTTTCATGCCTAGTGTCCTGCAGCATAACCCTCCCCATTGCAGCAGCATAACCCTCCCCAGCTGATCCTCGGCTTTCCCAGCCTTATGCAGCACACCTGGTTATTAATTCAGGTCTCGTGCTGTCCCTGCCATTGCTCAGCGGTCGGTCCACGATGTGACACGTGTGCTGCTGGGTCAGATGGCCACGTGCCAATGGTGCCCGGCAGGGAAGGGGACGCCTGCCAGGTCTTCATCTTCAGATCCTCTCTCAGACACCATTGCTTGCAGTGCTAATACACAGGCAATACCTCCGAGGAGATAATTTAATCAYGTCTCAGAAGGTACCCTTTCCACTCCTTTATTCCCTATAGAAACAGAGGCCAAGTGTTACTGCACAAGTCAAGACAACCGCACAGTGTGTTCGGCTTATCTARGAGATAACATTTTATCAACATGCCAAGAGCTACAACTAATGAGGCACAGAACAGAGGAAGCCGAGTGTAGTAACTGGTACGTACCATCTCTCCAAACACTGATAGCAGTCCCTTGCAGGGAAGAGCACACAAAGAACTAATGAGTAAGTGCACAGGAACCGGGCAGAGCCAGCAGCATCCCTAGGCATTTGGTCTATTCTTAACAGACCCTACAAATTGCCGTTGTACAGTCAGTAAGAGCTTACATGGCATCTCAGTCACCTGTTTTAATTTTTACATAAAATTTAAGGCTTTCTGAGCAATCAAAGACTGGACCTTGAGGGTCCCCAATCCCAAAGAGAGCTGCTGSTTGGGCCATAAGCAGGTTTCTGCTGTCAGCCTGGGTCCTTTTCTTCTCAACCTTYCCTTGACTGCCAGCCAGTCCCTTTGTTTGTGGAAATATTAAGGACGGTGCAGATGGCCAAAGCATTCACAGGGACCCAAATCAGTCACTGGTACAGGGGGATTAACACATCCCAGGACAGCGCACTTGCTTTTGAGAGCAGACAYACAGCAAAAGCCTTGACATACTCTGGGAAACTTCTGCTTATTTCAGCCTCTTCTCCCAGGGCTGCTCGGGAGGGGCAGGGGTTTCCCAAGGGAAAGAAGGGGGCTCCAGTGGGGAGCAGGGGTTACACGTGGGGCTTGGAAGTACCAGCAAGTGGAAAGCCTCAGCCCAAGAGCAGTGTGTCCTTGGTAGGCAAGAGGGAAACATCTGTTTCGGTAGGAGACTCCGCTCTTGCCAAGAGCAGGAGGCTCAAGCAAGAGGGAAGAAAGTGTTATGTGGGCAGAGAACTAAATCTCTTTTATAATGCATGCCTGATAGAGAACAGGCTTAAGGTTTAAACATAAGATGGCAGAGCCAATTCTGGGAAGCACCTGCTCTGTCACACCAATAAACTTCTGGGTGGGCATTTGACTCCTTAAAGCTCCTGGGTTTTTTGTGGGCGATGTTATCTAAGAAGAAAAGAAGAARAGCCTGATCACCCAGCTATGGCTCCTTTTTTTTTTGTTTTTCTAGTTAACAAAGAAATTATTTTCATTTATTACCATTGACTAAATGCTCTACTTCATTACTGGCTGCCATTTCTCACAAAGAAATAAAGCTGAACATTAGCCATAATTTAGCAAACTGCTGGAGATTGCAGTGCTGAGGGCAATTAAGCCATGCAAAGCAGTCAATCCCTTTGCCACCCCCTCCTGCAGCGGGGCCAGGCCGGGTGTTAGGCGCCGAATCTCTTCCCAACTTCGTAGGGCCAGGAATCAATGCAATCCACTCTCCCCGTATCTGCTCTGCGGAGAGGTTTAGCTCCAACTTTAAAGCAAATGCGGCTGTGAAAGGAGAGCTCTATATCTTTTTGAGGCACATTTTACCTTGTCAGTRACTATACCATTAACATTGGCAGCTTCCCAAGCCCTCTCGCCTTTCCAATTTAAATAAAACCAGAACAACAGTGACGCTGGAAGGAAAGGCAGCTGCTGTCAGTCTCCCTGGATCGCACTCTTCTGTCAAAGGTCAGGTAACCATGCCGGTCAAATCACAACCCTCCTCCATCCCAAGGCCTCCGGTCACAGTTTTGGAAAAGCAAAGCAAATCTTTGCACAATCCATCACACCTGGACTCAGATTTTTTGTAAGGAATATATTTAGTATTGATATAACACATTTTCAGGGACTTCTTGCCCCCAGGAATTCTTGTTGGGGCCAAGAATTTATTAAGGAGTTTAAAAAAAGAGACATTTATACCCATAGGAAGGATATCCAGGAGAATAGTCAGCRTACACAAGACTGCAGACTTCCAGAAAGGATATAAACACAGTCAAACATTAATAAACAATAAGCTGCTTTCAGTCTTTGCTGTTTCTTTCCTACCATGCCTTCTGATAGGAGGTAAAAGCTTTCATTCAGGGAATTGGGACAGATGGTTATTGCRCCTAAAAAGAAAGAAGGAACACCAGTTTCTGGTAGAAATTCAGATAATGTCAGAAACATTTGCAGACAAAATTTATCTTGCTGGAAGTAATAGAAGTTTTGCCTAAGAGATAGCAAAAATCACAKAATCAGAGAGTGGCTGAGGCTGGGAGGCAGCTCCGGAGGTCACTTAGTCCCTGCTCAAAGCMGGGTCACCTACAGCAGGTTGCTCAGGACCGTGTCCCGTTGGGCTTTGAACATCTGCAAGGATGGAGACACCACAACCTCTCTGRGCAACCTCTTTCAGTGTTCAACCACCCTCACAATAAAAAAGTTGTTTCTTATGTTTAAGTGGAATTTCCTGTATTTCAGTTTGTGCCCGTTGCCTCTTGTTCTTTCACTGGGCACCACTGAGAAGAGTCTRCTTGTGTCTTCTTTACTTCCCCCATCAGGTATTTATACACACTGATAGGATCCCCCTGYGCCTCCTCTTCTCCAGGCTCAGTAGTCCCAGCTCCCTCAGCCTCTCCCCGTATATCAGACGCTCCAGTCCCTTCGTCATCTTTGTGGCCCTTCACTGGACTCACTCCAGCATGTCCATGTCTCTCTTGTACTGGGGAGCCCAGCACTGGACCCAGCCCTCCAAATGTGTCTCACCTGGGGTTATTCCTGCCCAGACACGGGACTTTGYATTTGTTGGCCCATTTCTCCAGTCTGCCAAGGTCTTTCTGAAGGGCAGCATAACCATCTGRCATACTACCAGTCCTCCCAGTTTTGTATTGCCTGTGAAACGTCTGTCCCCTCTCTTCCCTTAAGTTCCCAGCATCCCAAACACCCTCATTTTTCATCAAGGGGGGACACTCTCAATGTGGCTGCAATTGGAAGAGGCTTTCAGCAAACCCTTTTTCAGGTGCCGCAGCCCTTGTTCCTCCCACGGACTCATCAGTATTCCCACGTTTCATCACCCCAGGTCTTCTGAGCTCTGATGTACCTGTCTGATGGGAAGAGAAAACAGGGRAAAGAAAAAGTGCAAGGGCTGTGTAAGCAGAGAGGGAATTTGGAGAGTACCTCTAATTAAGTTATTGGTGAACAAAGCCAAACACTTTTACAAAATGAAAAGCTCATCTGCGAAGCTGGCACTGAATCCAGCTTCTAAAATTAGTCCAGAGAGGAAAGACTGATAGATAAAACACCAGCCAAGGAAAAGCCATTAATTGCCAGGACAGGCATCTGCTTTCTCTGCACTGCAAGCATTAACTGTGGTTAGAGACAGGAAGAGTTGGATTAAGGCTACCAGAGATGATGTGAACCACCATCCTTGAACTGAGATCCCGGGAGAACCAAAAGACCTGGAGGTGAATTAGTAGCAACAAAAGGTCTTTCAGCCTACTGCTGAAAGGGCCACCTACTGCTTCGATGAGACTTAGGAAAACCAAGGACACTTCGAATTAAGATTAAAGATGTAGCCATGGAAGATGAGCTCTTYTGCACAGCATTCAACCAAGTACCTTCTTGGACCATGATTCCCAAAACCTGGCCATGAGATAAGCTCACGCTTCTCTTCTAGGAYTTGGCAATGCAGCTGCTTCCAGTACAAGCAACATGGGTAAGGAGCGCTGGATTAGTGGCTTGTGTGTCAAACCTAATGCTCACAAGGGAAATGGATGGACTGCTRTCATCTTCTACTAATTTATTATTATTTTTCCCAGCCTGGAAACAGGGAGAAGAGCTGATTATTCACTGCTCTGACCCTGCATGGACCCATTTACCAACAGGGTCAGCATTAATTCCTTCCCAGAAAGGAAGGAAGCAGCAGTAGACTTATATCTAACCATTAATTAGGAGTAGGACGAGTTTGTCCTGTGTTTTCCACAGATACCACTGAAGTTTTGGGCTATATGAATAAACCTGAGATAAAGCTTGTTGCTGGCCTGCTCTTCACAAGTAAACCATGCTGAAGGGACCAACATCAGCAGTACCAGGTGGGCGGAGTAGAGTCATAGCCTCTCCTTGAAGCTCCTGGACAGAGCAACCAAAAATGAGCTGCTTCTTCCCTCAGGCAGTGTATGTCAGCACTGGGTGAATGCTGAGCTACCGGCTGGCCCACACCTTAGTCATGCTGCAGGAGGGCTCAGCAATACCTGTTCTTCCAGATGAAGGGTGAGATTGCAAGCCAACTCAGTGAATACTTCCATTTACAATAACCAAAGGATGAAACCTATGTAATAACCTTCCTACAGGTCATTAACTGAAGATAAATGCCATGCAATTATGAATATATCTGATATTTATTATAATGGCACCGATTATAATGAATTAAGTCAGTGTTTAGGTGAGTTATTTCCATAGGTAATTTAGTGTAAGTTAAATTTTCCTTTACCAAATCTGTTTTAGAGCCCATAACTTTATCTTTAATGCATGATGTGTCACTTAATGACAGCTTTTGGCTGTATATTAGTGAGCTCCAGTTGATACAATATTTCTTCCAGATAATTTTCCTAGTAAAGGAAATACAGAATTTGTATGCAATTTCATGCCAGGTCTTGAAGGAGGGGCTGAGAGTGAAAGTGTATGTATATATTTATCTACAAAGGAGGTGAAGGTGAATATTTGCAGAGCCTTTAGAGGCATTCCCCCAGCAATGCCTCTGCTTGCACGTGGTCAAGGACCGGTGGATTAAAGACCATGGGTGTATAATGGGGCTGAAAATAATTCTTCATCAGTGTCAGTGATAGTGGTGCTCATATGCTCTTTTCTGAAATGTAACCACCACAGAGTGAAACCATGAGGATGATCTTATGTCTAACAGAGTTTAGGAGAGGCTGAGAGATGGATAGGGTTGTGTGACCTTCAGAAAACAGAATTAGTTCAAGTTTAGTAACTTTATTCACAGCTATCTTCAGTGTAATTAAACTGCGATCAAAAGGGACATCAAGAAGTGATAGAATACTTAAAGTATATTGTTGAAAAAATGACCTCTCTTGCTGACTACTGAACTTTGGTGAGACAGGCCACAAACACCAGCTAGGAGCTAGCTATGGGATGGAATTGAAAATTAAAACATAAAACTGAGAGTCTTCAAAGAATAATGAGGAGGACATTTGGGATGTGCAAGCACACAATAGGTGCAGAGCAAGGGTTTCAAAAGTCCTTGGAGGGCCTTTCTTGGACAGCATAGAGAAGAAAAGGCACTTTTTCTGTCTCCTGCACACCAATATTTAAGAATACTGATTTGGTTGAACATTTTCTAATGCACTTCAATTTCTTTCCTATCAAGAAAGAAATGTAGTTTAAAAGGACTGCTCAGCTGCAAATGTCTTCTTACAAAGAGATTTAAAATTTAATCTTTTTGGAAGAAAAAAATAAAGCTTTTTAGCCTCTGAAGTTACTTTCTAAATCAGAGTGCTGGACCTCCAAATGAAGCTAGTGGAGCTAAGATTTGTACTTGCTGCTGAGCAGCAAATACCAGCAAGGTAATGCATTTTGTTAGGCCCTGATGACAGGAACAATCTATTAGGAAAGCCAGGAAGGTCAAATGTGACATAATGAAACCTCCCAGCAGGTCATCTTTTTTTGCAGCCTTAATGCTCCTTTCTGCTTCTGTGCTGGGGATCAGACACGCGGTGGTGTGCCCGGCGGGGACGGTGCTCATGGAATGTATTCGGAGATGGTGTCGGCCAATCTCGACTCCGCGGGGAACTGCAAGTCCCCTTTCCATAGTCTCTCATGAATAATAGATACGATGAAAAACGTGTTTCAAAAATTGATCGTGACCATGCTCTGCACTTCGGGGTTGCCAGCCCAGAGGTCAGGTTCAGCTGTTTTAYCTGTTTGGCTGTCAGCAAGGCGTCCTCTGACACCCTCTGCCTCAGGCAGGTGGGACGCTGCAGCTGAATTTTGTGCCTCTGAGCTGCTCCTCTTTCCCTGTACTTGGGTTTTTCAAGATACCTCGAACCTTTTGCAAAAGGGAATTACAGCGTCTTGCCATTAGTTTGTGTAAGTTCATACAAAGCTCCTGATACCATAATGCCTTYATGGAATCATACTAGTCTTACACAGAAAGCTTATTTCATTAAAAAACCTACATGGGCAATGCCATGAAGATCTTCTTCATGGCTTGAGTTCCTACTTTGACTCTTCTGCAAAGCCACGGCCTCAGTACAGCCCTGACCATGGCTGAGTTATAGGCTCAGCAACAAGGGAGCACGTCATGATGCAGCTACGCTTCCAGTATGGAGTCAGATCGAGTTTATCACTGCACTGATGAACCTGCATTAGCTATGCTGTTTATTGGAGATGCGCATCCAAAACAGATTCTATTTCAATACAAAGAGCACCAGTCACTGTGGCAGTGGTCTGCACTGCTTCTCTGCCAAATGRTTCACAAGTGATTTCTTTACAAATATCTCCCTACCCTCTTACCTGAAATCTCTCTGAAATGAGCAAGGAGGTTTCTACACTGTCACCCACCGTCGTGGTCAGGTTCTTGCTAGGACTTCTGATTGGCTTTGGGTGTAAAAATTAGGATGACTGGATGGTAAAACAAATTAAAAGTTTTTAACATTAGTGTAAAACTGTTGAGTTTTCTCAACAGTTAGTGTAAAACATTTTGAGTTTTCTGCCAGCCRGAGCTCAGCATGTTTAATTAAGGTGTGTGAGCTTGAAGGAGGCTAATCTTTGCTGCTGAGGCTAATTTTTGCTGGTTTATTAGATAATACAGTAAAAGACAGATTGAGACTCCTTTTTTCCTATTTTCTTTTCCTTGTCACCAGCAGTAGGGGGGGGGGCAGATAAAATCCTTTCACACGAAATCATCTTAATGAAGGACCAGAATCAGTACAATTAACCGGAGGCACAGCTGTACACCTTGCTGCGCACGCCCAGGTCCCACTCTCCATTTCCCYGGCGAGGATATTTCCAGAATGACTGCTTGGCCTAAAGTTCATAATTAAAGCTGTAAATATTGGCTCACTGCTAAATTTGCCTGCACACAGAGAGAGAGTAGGAGGGAAAAGGAGGAGAGTCTATCTCCCTCCTGGGAAGCCTTGTTTACTYGTATTTTGTAGGTTTTCTTATGGTGGTGGTGCTTATCAGGCTTGCAAAGAGACAGGTACTGAGAGCACCCCTGTATGGAGATTTTTTGGGGATCTGACAGTCATCAGCAGCGCTGGCTGTTTTCCCTTTTGCAGCAGAGCCCTGCAATACAGAAATATCGGTGGAGCCAGATGTCTTCACACAAGGTTCCCACGCCRGCAGCGAGATTTGGGGGCTGATCAGGGACGTCCTGTTGCCACGAAGCACAGTCAAAAGATTCAAAGTGAAGCGCTTTGCTGTGCAATGCATCATCCCCACTGCCACTCTTGCAGCAGCGCCCTGGGAAGCGCGGGGTAGCAGCAGGTCTCCTAGAAAGACCTGATCCCTTAGGAGGTCAGGGGATACTCATGAATGATTGCGGTTTAATTCCAACGAGCAATCTGCTGCCTGTAATTAATAGCTGCAGTTGCATGTGTTTTCAGCACAAAACTGGTGAACAAATCCCTACTTGCCTGATTCTGCAGCGTGTACAGGGACTAGACGGAGCACAGCCCCTGCCAGGGATGGCCCCGCTCGCCCGTCGTGTAACCCAGCGCATCCCCTGCAGCGGGCAGGGCTCTCACAGCCCTGCAAATCCTCCTCTGGAAGGATCTTCACATGCCCCAGTTATTGACAAAATGGGGCATGGTAARTGGCCATGGTAAATACTAGCAGCTAGCGTTTACCACATTTGAGGGTATAACACACTTTCTGATAGACCGCTTGAATTTTAGATTTTTTTTTCCCCAGAGAAAATGTCATATCTAATTTACCAGAAACTATGATCCTCTCTCACATACTTCTGATGATGGGGTTGCTTGTATGCAAATCCCTCCTTATCGTTTGTCCATAATCTGTCTAAATGTGGCAGAATAAGGTTTTATTAATAATGTTTGCATGCCCATGGCACGGGGCTGAGTCTCCGCTTGCAGTATACAAAGCCAGACAAAGATATAGAGCATGTCTATTAATAAACGTGATAAATCCATACGTTTGTATGTGCACGTCTCTGCCAAAGAGACAGCCCTTTGTTGAAATAGTGATTTATTGCTATTAAAATTGTGTGATTAGCCAAGCTTGGAAAGCAGACCCAGAAAATCTCACAGCTGCCTACTCACATGATGAGTTTCACCAAGCACGAAAATGGAGGAACATTTTATCAAGTCAGAACTTTAGAGGAAAACATTTAATTCCAAGGTCAGTTCCTGATGATGCGGTTGTGGATTTTCAGTCACAAAATTACTACATGATTTATAATGAAGTTTCTATTTGAAATACTAAAAGATTCACACACACACCAAAAAAAAAAAAAAGTAAGTCAGAAGAAATGCTGTGATGAAGCCAAATTGTATGGCATCAATCAGCCATCTGTTGTGCATTGTGGTTTCTAATGCTCAAGGTGAAAACTTTGGTATGCTGAAAAATAGAGAATTCCGACATCCACTCTCCCTGCCGTAAACACTTTAAGCATAGTCAACATGAGATAATATACGCTGGAATTAGCACTGGGTTCAGTCGTATCGTGAACAAACCTGAACACCTGATAGCCAAGGTGGGGCGTTCAGCCAGGAGACATTATTATTTGTGGATGTACCAAGTAGGGCTCTGTAGTGAAGATCTGATGAGTGTTGGAAAGAAAGGGAGAATCCCCTACGTTAGTGTGAAAGCTGTCCTGCTCTGGATAACCCCGCAGAGCCCTGGAGCGTGCCATGTGCTTTCTGCTAATCTTTACGTACATTAGTAAATGAACTTCCATTTGGAGCGGGTCCTTTATGTGACCACCCACCCTTTGGTGCCTCATTTTATTTATCTCAGATATCGCAATAACAGAATAATATGAGTCCATCCAACTCCTCATCTAATTAAAATTTAGTGAAACCTCTTTGGGTGGCTACCTTCACACTCCCATTTTAAAAGGCTTCAAAGGCAATGTTTTCTTTACTTTTTCTCCTAAAGGATATTTTCCTCGTCACCTGTGCCAACTCAGAAGAAGATGTGGGTTTTTTACTAAGAGCTCCATTTCTAAAAGGTTGCTCTCGCTGCATCTTCTCACCGGAGCTCAGCTCATCATTACGGTCCCTTCTTTTGAGGTGGTCACTGAGACAATTTGGTCTTGGAGGAGTGAGGCCACCCAGGCTTCAGAGGAAGGAACAAGGGCTTGTTGGTTCATAATGAGCAGCCCAGGCCTTCATCTTCTCCATTACACCTATGAAGGAGCAGGGACATATAAACTATGCAGTAATTACCCGTATACATGGCCGGATGAGGAGTGGAGGAGAGCTTTTGTGCAAAAATGCAGCTATTTTTCATTTGCCTCTTCAATGAATGATCTTTTTTTTTACACAGGACGCTCTTTCTCTGTGAATATCTGAGAAACACAAACAGAAATCTGTATGCTGATTATACGAAGATCATCAAGGTGCAYTGGGTGGATGATGTGTTGGCTCTTAGAAAAAGATAGTGATGGRTCTGCAAGCCTGTGTTCATTTGACATGTTGTAAGTCTTGGGGCCAAGGTCAGCAGGTGCGGGTTGGGTCAGATTTCATGAACATAACTGATTAAATCCTGCCAGGCTGCCGCCAGCCAGAATCCTGCAAGAGGATGCTCCTTGTGCCAACTTCTCTGCTTGAAAGCAGATTGTGAAGCATAAATCTGAACCCACAGCTCTGTGGTAGATTCAACCCATTTCATGGGGTTCGGCTCCAGCCGCTGGGAGAGGTTGCAGTCACGGGGTGCTGGGCTCACCATCTGTGCCATCGCCCCAAAAATAACAGACTGTTACTAGTGCAGCCCATGGTATTGCAAAGGCTGGCAGCCCATGGCTCCACAGCATCCCTAATCTTATGGAGGGAGCCTCATCTGCAGCTGGTGAAGGTAAAAATCAAGATTGAGGGGACTGTACTGTCTGTCCCTCCCCTGCCCTTCTCCAGTACCTGCTGAACCCACTGGCCAGCATCAGCCAAGTTGAAGAGCAGTGAGGAGACCTCAGAGGTGCTAAAGAACTTAGGTTTTAGGCAGAGCAAAGCAGACCCAGATTACTGCAAGAGGAGCAACCACAGCAGGAGGCCAGCAATTATCTGCTTAATTTGGCTTGGGCACAAGCAAACGAATGCGGGCTGCTGGCCAGGCAGGGAGCACGTCACAGCTGGCACAGCGGCCCCAGCCTGACCCGCTGGAGGTTAAAAGATGGGGGGAGCTGAGGGTTACCACGGCGCAGGGGTGCTGGGCAGGGGCTGTATCGGTCCCACTGCTCGTGGGCTGATGTACCCCGGGGCTTGGGTGAGGTCCGTGCCAACGTGCTGCGCRACCCACTGTGCAGCAAGGTAATTCCGAAATTCTTTGCTCAGAGTAASAGCTGAGGAAGGATGCTGCGCTGGAAGAAAAAGAGTCAATTGCTGTTCGATCAATGCAATGCCCCAGGCTCTCGCCCCTGCGGTGTGCTTTGGTTTCTTCGTTGTTTCTCCTGATACCCTCCTACGCGGGTGAAATCGGACTGAGGCCATCAAGCAGGGCAGCGTCACTGTTTGGCTTTCTGCTCTGATCACTTCTGTCGCGCTCCTCGGCGTGGCCTCTGCTTACCCCTTCACGGCTTTGAAGACATACGGCACTATGAAGTCAAGTCTTACCCCGGGATATGGTGAGATGGACAGGGGCCTCTCCATTTCTATCAGTGTGGAAGAGCATCCTCCAAGTGCAGCATCCCGGGAACTTAGCAGTGCCAGGCACTGTTTGGAAAGCCTGCAAGATGTTAGATTAAAAGCAGATGCCCCAGACACAGAGAGAGAGGAAAACTATTATATTACTACTTCAAAAGGAGCTGATTCTGCAACTAATTAACTGTTTTTCAGGTGACAGCTGATTTTTATTTTTTTTTAATGTACCCATGAAAGTGTTACATTGCAAAGGCCCTGAAAATATATCCAGGGTTCATGAGCTGGCAGAGAAAAAGGCTGCCYAAGGTGGGGTTTGCTGGTGAACGGCGTATCACAACCACTGCACAGAAATGCAGCAGGGCACTGCGCGGCTGCAGTCRGTGCCAGCCCTGCGCTGCAGCACAAGAAGGGCTTTGGGCTCGGAGCAGTGCTCGGACCCGTTTGTGTGCCCTGAGCTTCCTCCCGGTTTGCRGCAGGGTCGTATTTACTGGCAGACCACCAGCTCCACGGCCAGCAAGCAGCTTGTGGCTGGAGGGCACGGTAGGCGTTTGCAGGAAAGCAGAGCTGATTTAGCTGTTTTCTAGTGAGTAGCATTGATTTTGAGACAGAAAATCCCCCCTGAAATCCAGCAATTATCTGGTGCCTGGGCCAGGGAGCCAGTTTGCTGTGCGGCGGTGAAGCCCAGAGCAGTCTCCGAGCAGCTCCACGCAGCCTTGCGGAGCGGTCCTCCCTGCAGAATAACAGTACAGGCAATCTCCCAACCAAAAGCCTTAATGATGGAGCTGTTTTTTTAATGGTTCCCTGCACAGCCGTTAGTCCTTAAAGAGGATTTACATCACAGCCAGAGAGAAATGGTGGCTTTTAGTCTCCTGGTTGCTYGTGCTTTTCTGCCCCCTAATTCACAACCCTTTGTGTCAGAGGCTAAAATCCATCCCAGTGCATGCTCTGAGGTGTCCCCTTGTTCCCTCCACTTGGCCAGGCCAAAAYCACCCTTAGGTGCTTCCCTCCCACCTGCTTCCCGAGTCTCCTGCTTCTGGGCGGGTGGCTGAGGGACCCGGGGGGGGGTGTGCAGGAGCAGAAGGGCTGCAACAGAAACTGTGAAACACATTAAAGCGGTGAAGTCTCGCTCAGCGATCTGTGAGACGGGAGCCAGAGGGAGCACGAGAAATGCCGCAGTAACAGGCGGAGGCGATCCTTTCCCGAGTGCCTCTAGAGAGGGCACGTGCAACAGCGGGGCTTAAACTCAYGTCTTCTTGCTTTGTTTTGCTTTGTGGGTGGGTGAGGGCTCAGCCTTGCCACTGCATTTATGCACAGGAGACAAGAAGATGCCTTGTTGCATGGAGACGTACCCAGGCACAACGTACCACAGTAGGAGTGCATCACACGCAGTCCCAGAAGTGCCGCCGGCTAATATTAAATGACCATGAGGGCACTAACAGCAACGCAGCAGCATATGGGCTTTTCTCCCTGCCCAGCCTCTGCGGCCGTCGTTTGGCACCTCAGCCAGAAAGCTTGGCCCGGGGTGTTTATCGATGTGTGATGGGAAGCAGAGGGAGGGTCCGCAGTTGTTCTCCTTCCCCCAGGGTGTATATGCAGAGACCATGGGACTGGGGTCACCGCGGAGGGTCGGTGCCAAGCCCGCAGCTCGGAGTGGCACCGGAGGACTTCGCGAACGACCCACAGACACTGCACAGATGCGGGGAGGCTGAGAGCAGAAGCAGAGCTGCAGAAAAATATCTGCTGTGTCTGCCCACTGAGGTGTGAGCTATTAGAATTACACAGGATGTTATTTTCCCTCTTGCAAGTCATGCCTGAAATCTGGTCTCATAAATGAGCTTGTTTTTATTAGAGGGAACTTGCCTTTACTGGGTTATAAATCTGAATGTGAATGCTAATTTTATTGCCCTGCATCTAGAGGATAGCAGAAACACAAACATTACAATCCAGATAGCATGGCCAAAAGCACAGACACCGCATCGAGTGTGTTCCTGAGGAATTTCAAGCAGGACACAAGCGCTGCCTCCTCCCTCCCTGCCCGGTCGGCTGCTCTGGAGCTGATGGAGGYGAGCAGGACCTGCCTGGCAGAGCTCACAGCATAAGTCAAAGTTAAAACGGTGATGAAGAATCGGTAGCCTTGGGTGGTGTGATCCCATAGTCTAGGTATTTTTCGGAAATTCCTGTGGCACTTGCTTAGGGTCCAGGTTATGGCAATAGAGCAGGTTGTCTCTCATATTCCTCTCTGCTGTAACAGAATCAGCTGTAGCTACTGCAGCTCCTGGATTTGGGCGCAGAGTGCTGCATATGAACCTGCACTGAGCACTGTCCCGTGCGGGGAACGAGCCCGGCGAGGCTCCGGAGGAGGCTGGTGGCATTGGCTGCTTCACGSCTCTCTGACACGTTGTTTCCCCACGCACAAATTAAGTTGCTCATCTCCTAAATTAATTGTTTGGAACATGTTCTTCGGTGCAGAGCTCCGCTGGTGAGGCTTTAGCTACATAAGCAAACAAGAAAATTACGTGGTGTCAGGGCACTGTAAATAGCACAGACTTGCACAGAATAARAGCTCTTGGAGGTGCCTTGCCTACCTTGCTGAGAGAAGTAATTTCAAATGTAGTAGATTACTCTGTCCCTAGCACTCCAATTACAGCTGAGTCTACGCTAGAAACTCTTCCTGGGAAAGCAATAAGAGTTAAGAGTTTAAATTTTTTCGCCAGTTCTTTTCTGGCAAAAGAAATTTTATGCTGGCATAGCTGCATTCACATGACTTTTGCTGGCGTAGAAATGTCATGAAAAAATGGCATCCCTAAGGAGCATTGCTGTGCTGGCAAAACTTTTATCTATCACTCAGTCCTGGAGATAATTTGTGACTGTAACTAGAGCCAGTGTTGTTTTGCTGGTGTAGCTTTGTGCTGGTTTTGGCTGGGGTAGAGTTAATTTTCTTCATAGAAGCTAGTACAGGGCTATGTTTTGGATTTGTCCTGAAAACAGTGTTGATAATACAGAGATGTTTTAGTTATTGCTGAGCAGTGCTTACACGGACTCAAGGCCTTTTCTGCTCCTCACCCCACCCCACCAGTGAGCAGGCTGAGGGTGCACAAGAAGTTGGGAGGGGACACAGCCGGGACAGCTGACCCCAACTGACCCAAGGGACATCCCACACCATATGGCGTCATGCTCAGCATATAGAGCTGGGGGAAGAAGAAGGAAGGGGGGACATTCGGACTGATGGCGTTTGTCTTCCCAAGTAACCGTTACGYGTGATGGAGCCCTGCTGTCCTGGGGATGGCTGAACACCTGCCTGCCSATGGGAAGGAGTGAAGGAATTCCTTGTTTTGTTCTGCTTGTGCATGCGTCTTTTGCTTTCCCTMTTAAACTGTCTTTATCTCAACCCACAAGTTTTCTCACTTTTACTCTTCCRATTCTCTCTCCCATCCCACCGGGGGGGAGTGAGCAAGTGGCTGTGCGGAGCTTAGTTGCCGGCTGGGGTTAAACCACGAATGTCCTTTTTGGTGCTCAAYATGGGGCCTGAAGGGTTTGAGATAACAACAGATTTGATTGGAATGTGCTAGATTGAATTTATAGCTGTTATTGCTGTTTAGCTATTAATTGGCAGGCTCCTGTGCTTGCCGTGGGGCTTGCTTTCCTTACTGTATATTAAAGTCTAATGCTCGTTAATGGCTGCTTTTTGCTTTTGCTTCTTGCTGTACTGCTCTACTGCTTATCACCTTACTCTGCGGTGCCTGGGAACATTTTGCTAACAGCGATGGYGATGCGCCTGGGCTGGCAGATGGCCAGGGCATCGCTGCTGTTCCTGTGCTGCTGTACTGGGCAGGCTGGAACTCCAGTGGGAACTCGAGTYGAAGGGACTGTGCTGTGGATGAGTCCACGTGGGAGCAGGACACCCCGAAGCATCTGTGGCCATTGATAAGTCGACATCAACGCAGGTACATCTTGAAGCGTCTGTGGCCGTGGTTATGTCTGTGCCGCAGCAGGTATACCTCTGAARGGATTGTGGCCCAAGGATAAGTCTATGCTGGAGAAAGTACACCTCGAAGCATCTGTGGCTGTGGATAAGTCCATGCTGCAGCAGGTACACCTTGAAGCATCACTGGCTGTGCATGAAGTCATGGTGGAGCACCTCAAAGCATGTGGCCACRGATAAGCCCTCGACAGAGCAGGTACACCCCTGGAGGGACTGCAGCCGTGGGTAAGGCCATGTTGGAGCAGGTTTACTCCTGAAGGGACTGTGGCCGTGGGTGAGGCCGTGGTGGAGCCGGTGCACCTCAAAGCAACTGTGGCTGTGGATAAGTCTACCCTGCAGCAGGTACACCCCTGGAGAGACTGGCTCATAGATAAGGCTCTGCTTGGAGCAGGTAYASCCCTAAGGGACTGCGGTCTGTGGATAAGTCCAACCCAGAGCAGGGGCAAGGGGAGGAGTTCATTGCAATGTTAAACCCTACGGTCTGGTCCAAAGGGGCCAGGGGTGGAGACTGTAATGGAAAGAACAGAGTTGTTCAGTGGCTTTTGTTACTGACCGTGGCACGCAGCAAAGTGCTGCATTGCCTCATGTGGAAAGTGGCTCAGCCATTAAACAGGGTACAGATTTGTAGTTCTTCTGTCTCTTGGTATTTATTTCCAAGGCTGGTTTTAAGAAATAGCTTATTTAAGTGACATTGGTTCTTTTGATATTAACTTGGGGAAAATAAAAAAYTGATGTAATTCCTGCGAATGTGAGCTAAGACAGAAATTGCTTTGAGCAAAGGCACGGTGCTGTCGAACTCCAAAAACAGCCTGAGATATATGGATATAAGGTAGGGGCTGGCTGCAGGTTTGTGATGGCCTGATCCTACCCACTCTGTTCAGGGGAAATATTTCTATGGTTTTCAATGAGATAAAGGTGTCCGAGATGTTTTCACCAAGACAGCTTGTGGCTTCTGCATTGTACGTGCTCATGTTGCTCTCTTGCTAAGTGCCTCTTGCACGCAGATCTGCGGCAGCTCGTACATAAGGTGCCTGGCTGGCACGTGTGCGCTCACTATAGTCCCTCGTTCCCAAGGGGCCCTGGAGGCACAGCGTGGTCACGTAGGAAAGCCTGGATGAGCAAACTGGATGAAAATCTGTTCATCTGATGATTCAAGCGAGTTCAGCTGCAAATCAGCAAGACATGTCGCTGCAGTGAGGTTGTAGTTAGCTGGGGTATGCGTCACTCAGCTACTCTACAGGTCTGATTTTCTTTCTGGCATTATAATAGGACACATTTGATGCATGTTTCAAAGCTGTTTTCACTACCTGAATTYGCAATGAGGAAGGTCATTTTTTTCCCACTAATATACCCCTTACAGTTCGGAGATGTGCGTTGATCCAAGGGATGTTGGTCAGTCCAGCTGYGAGACATCAGCTGATCTTATGGGGCACTTCTTTTGTTGCTTTGAAGACCTGTGCAAAGGTGCTGAACTCAGCCAGGGGAGAATGATCTGAATGTCCTAGAGACCCATCTACCACTACAATTATGTAACTCACCCCAGAAACCCAGGAGAAATGATTTACGCTTCCATTTAGAKCCTATTTGTAGCTGCTCATCCAGAGGCATGCCTAAGCCGCCTCCTTCCCCATCTGCACTTCAAATGTCTCAGAATGCAAAAGTGTGTGGAGCAGGATCTTCCTCCCAAGAAGTCCTGAAAGCCATCTTAAATTATCGTCCTTGCGTGAAAAATGAGTCACTAAGAACCACAACATACTCTGCCTTCTTTGAGTAGTTTTAAGCCAAGTTTTCATAGTATTTTTTTTAACTTAATCTGGAGATTTGATATGCACTTACTAAAATGATTTCCCTTTATAACGCTGTTTGTGCTCATCCCCAGACTTTATATATGTTTGAGGGGAGAGGGTTGGAGTAGATAACTATGATCTGAATACCTCACAGGTTACTAAAGTGTTAATGACTTGGTATCTTTATGCGGCATTTGCTTCTAAAGCCTGCAGACAAAACCAGGGCTCCACTGTCCAAGGCAAACATCACACCAGTCCCTGAGAGTACGTGGCTGAGCGACCGCTTCCAGCCCCTTCTCCTTGCTGGAGAGGGGGAGCAGCCATTCCAGCAGCTCCTGACTTGGCTGTTGAGCTGCTCTGCGGTTTCTCCTGCTCACCCCTCTCAAGGAGGTACCAGGTCTGCGTAGGATGGGAAAGACCTGCCTTGCCCTCTGTAGGTGCCCAGTTCAGCCCAGTGCTGCCAACTTCTGCCACGTCTCGTGAGGAGAAGGGCCAAAAACTGAGGACTGAAGCCCACCAGAGCAGCAGTCAGACCAGCCTCTCGCTGGATCTGCCAGGCTGAGTTAGGGCAGGGGACAAGTCAAGTAATTCCTCCAGCCTCACAGGCGGGGAGACTTCTGGTCCAGAAGTCCCATCTCCTGCTGGCCTGCTCCATGTTCTAGCCACTGGGCCACATCATCCGTGCATCCAAAATGTCTGCTCGGGGGCGGATGCTTCTCCAGGTTCAGCCGTCTGTTCTCAGCCTTTGTTGGCATAGAAACACCCTTTCCAATTAACCTTCTGCAAAATATACATATACAGAAATATTCTGCAAACAAATGATCTTCTCTTTTCTTTCTATCTTTCTTTCTTTCCCCTTTTTCTTTTTGGCCCGTGAGAATGAGGAGTCAGGAGAAGTGTGAATCTGGGTCTTTTTAATTTTGGAGCATTTCAGGCTCTCTGCAGACTGTTGTCAGGCTGTGTAGCTGTTCCCTACTGATAGTAACAGGCAGACAAAATATTAAGCAATCCAATTTCCCCTCACATTCAGCCCTGTCCTCCGCATGTTTTAGAGAAGAGRATGAGAGCTGGGCCTAATAGCTATGTAAATTGCTCAAAGCAGGAAACAATCAAGTGAGGATTAGTAAACCCAGGGCTTTTGAAAGGTTAGGACAGATCCCTTACAAAGGAATCTGAATTGCTGCCAAATGCCCCATCCTGTTGGAAAGAGTGAGTCCTGCGTACCTGCCACTGCCCGTCAGTGCCAGACTCTTGATGGGCTCATACTGCCTTTGCCAAAGCTGGAGGAGAAGGTGTCCTGGGCCAGCCTCGTCCCTTGCTGAAGCTGCTGAATTCAGAAGTCAGGAGGGCAATCCCCGGACTACACACCTCCTCTTCTCCTCCTGCCTGTATCCAACTCCTTGGCAAGGCCCATCCCCAAGGAGTAACCGTGACATTCCCCTGGAAAAAAAGGGAATATGGTCCTCCTCCACATATTGGTGGAAAGGAAAAGTGCTCAGCTGCTGAGGCTTGGCCTGAAACCCATCAAGGGAAGGGCTCCCACTGATGAGCAAACCTGGTTTACTGRAGGGAAGGGAGCAGATGAACACTTTATCCTTCACCCCAGCATCATGCAGCCTTGTTTGTTCCTGTATCGCATTAGTCACACAGCTCCTCTTTCAGACGAAGGCTGTTCCTGCTCCCAGGATGGATCTGGACACGAGCAATGTCTTCAGGATTCACAAAAAGTTAAACCAGCAAARCTGAAGTCTAAAACAAGTTTTCCTAGCTCGTTCCTAGGATAACAACATCTTAAGCGTGTAGTAGCCAGCTGTGCCTTTGGGTTGAAGAAAGGAAATAGTAAGAMGAGATTTGCCAGGGGATACAGAAAACAAGTACACTCTTCTTTTTGCTCCTGTGAAGGTTCAGGTTCACTGGTGTGCCTAAAAGGTGGAACAGAGGAAAAGGTCAGTGAAGATGATGCCTGTGGCGTGAAGGCTGAAGATGTGTGCAACGAATTTCATTTCAATACATTGTTTTCTAGCTGGTCTTGGGTATAAAAAATAYATGCATCAAATGTGGCTAGTTACTGACTCTGAGAAAACAAAGCACGCTGCAGTTTGTGTCCCTGCCCAATTAACTAGTAGAAAATAGGATGTGTGATAGCTTGTGTGGCATGAGGGGCTTGAAATACCATCTAGGTGATGCCAAGATGCARTACACGGAGTGAGTGACAGGCGTTTTTAACCCGAGTAGCTGCAGGCAGAGTGCTGACTGTCTGGGGTGCCCACAGAAGGGTGTGAAATTACAGCCCATCATGGAGGTAGGATGACATTCCAGCATGCTGCCATTTTCATTACAATCTTTGTCAAAAAGATGGATACAGRTGCTGTGTACTGTTCTTGGTATTAAAATAAGAAAGAGATTTTTTTTTCATCTTCTGTTCTCATCTTAGCATTAGCTATCAGAGTGAGCCATCAGTCAGACGGCAGTGCTGATAGATCTTCATTTTCACTGTATGCTTTCACTCACTTTTGTGACAAAGATTACTAGACTAGAAAATAGCATGCCATTAATCCATTCCACTGGCAATATTAGGACTAAAATGGAACGGGAGAAACGGYACAAGATGTGCTTCTCCAACGAACAAAGATAGCAGCATGAAGGAATGAAACAACTCAAAATGAAGCAAAGTTTGGCTGGGAGGTAAAATCCAAGCAATCCATACCACGCTGTGTTCGCCTGTAGCCCTGCTGCTTGGGTCCATCATTTGGAGTCTTGGTTCTGTGGTTCTTGTACTATGTCCAGCACGATGGGGCACCAGTCCAGGCTGCACCCAAGGTGCAACTGTGCTGTAAATGCTGAAAATAGATCCAGGCTAATATATCTAAGTAGGTATGCCTGTGACTCAATGAGGCTSGAGGATCTAGCACGGCTGTAAAATGTCTCATGGCAGGGTTTGAAGGGTGTGTGACCACAGATTGTGTCCTTCCTTCCCCCTTTCCATCAGGGACCTTTTTAGCAAGGTTATCTGTGTTTCTTTACTTCCATCTCTTCCAGGGTATCATAAGACGAGAAAGTACGGCATGAAAGTGCAGCATCTTTGCAACACAAGAAGCATTTCAGCCAGCAGCTCCAGTTGGGTGCTACACCAACCCGGTATGTTTAAGGTACGTGGATGAAGTAGACAAAAGCTATGTTACAGCATCCTCGGCAAACATCACGTCCATCTGCCTTCATGCCTCTTCCAGCAAGGTCAGACGCGTATTCAGCAGGCTGACTAGGACTGGCTGTCAGCAGGGGCTGGGATAAGGCTCAGGCAGAGCAGGACACATCAACTGTTGTCAGCACACCCTCTCCCTGTGAAGTCTGCAGCAAAGAGTCTCGGAGCTATAAAATGTCATTCGGCTGTTACCAGCCTGTCACATTAGCTTCCTGATGGTACCTAGTTCTTCTCATCTTTCTGGTCTCACAGATCACTTCTAAATCATTCCTCTAAATATATAAATTGTTGATTCTAATAAAGAGAGGGACTGTAAACTTTTGAAGAAGAGTTTTTTTTAAGCCTTAGGACTCATATCAAAAGATATGTGATCCAGGAGATCTTAGGTCTCCCTCCTGAGGTCCAGGAAGAGTTAAGGTATGAACTCTAACACCCTAAACAGTAAAAGACTCACTTCCCTCTGAAGGTCTTTCTGCCCATTCAGTCACTCACACTGCAGTATCCATGTCTCTCTCCTGCTGCTTTTATAAACAGTAATGAGGGAATAATGTTGCTGTCAAATAACAGATCATTACACTATATTTGTAGGGAAAAAAMCACCTTTGTAACAGACAATGAGTAATGCCATTGCATTGCAATGCACAATGTCTGAGCTAGAGATCAGTGTGGCTGAGAATTTCGTGTGTGGGCAGCCCTAAACGACAGCATCAGATCCAAATTCAGCCCAGATGTTCTTCTGTGACTGGGTCGGGATCTTTAGCGCTGGAGATGAAAAGACCTCCAGCTCTAGGGGCAGTGGCTGTTAATGCTGCTCCCCTGCTGCTTTCTGCCTTGTGCTGCCTCCTCAGCTGGTGCAAGTCCACTGAATTCATCGAGGAAACACTGGGAAAACTGAACAAGACTTTCCTTTGATTTGCTTGTCTGGCCATCTCCTTTGCTATCTGTTGAATTGTAAACACTAGACGATTTATGGCTTGTATTGCCATCTGCCACTCCAGGAAGAGGTACTTCCCAGCTACCCTTAAACTGCAGCGTTGCCCACCCTGTCTCTACCCAACACCATCCCTAGCCTTGCCCCATTGGCATTCGAAGTACTGCTGGATGGGGTCTGCTCCCACCATGCCTGTCTGGAGGAAAGGAGATGCACTGGTGTCCTTCACACATTCCTTTTCTGGGTCACTGGAAACTGCCTCAGGAGCTGGAGTGACAACCAGAGCTGCAAACTGGGCAACGGGCTCTCTAACCCAGTTACTTCATGCAAAAGCTGAGTTGACGGGCTCAAGTTTGGACATCTGTCATGTCCATCTTCCTCTTGCCGCTCCATTTCCCTGCACTGCAGGAGAACCAGGGGTGCTCAAATGAGGGACGGATTTTTTAGCAAAAGTTGCACAGCCAAAGTCTTGATGCTTTTTTCTACACAAGATAGGAAGGTCAGCCTAGAAACAGGTGGGGGCAGTGCAAAGTATGTGTATTTTCCTATTTCTACCCCCCTTAATATCAAAACCCAGCCCACCAAATGAGCCACCAGACATCTTACTCATTTGCAGATCCTTCCTCCAAAGGTGAATCTCTATATACTCATGGGCATGGCTGTTTCCTTCCCTCCCTGCATCTACCTTACTGCATTTTGGCTCTTCACCCACTGGAGTCCAATTCTGAAGTCAGTAAATTTCTTTCTATCAGCAGCCTTTGAATCAAYCCCTAGGAAGGTACAGAGAAACAAGTTGGAGCTTCATTCTTTATTTTAATGGACGTAAACTCTAGCAAATTTCTAAACTTTGCTTTTTTAAAACACAGGATGATAAGAAAGCTTCTTAATGGAGAYGTACCCGCATACCTTGCTTACACAAAATCACCCATTATGATCCATTAGTATGTTACCAGAGTGAGGACTRAAGATCTTGATCTTGTGTCACTTCTCATTTCCAGGCTAACCTATAAGCTTCTCTAGAGATAGTTTTGTAAACATACATGACAGATTGCTTAGAATGTGTATTCATTGCTTAAATCAGTATATCCGGCAAGCAATCCCAAGCACAGAGCAGGGAAAGGCTAGCAGGTTAYGCTGTTGAAAGCCTTGTGGGATTTCTCCGAGCTCAATGCATTTTATGTCATGTAATTGGTATGCTGGTAGCGGATCTGTTATAAAGAAATAGGCTTAAACATTTTCAGGCACACTTTMTGTATGTAAATCTTTGCCAGTAATTATCACATGTAACCGAGGAGTTTTGCTAATGATCAAATAAAATAAATGATCCTGTTTATTTCTTTCGCTCTGTTCATTATAATGTTTTGATCTCAAAATCCAATTACAGATAGTTTGGCTCTGTGCTAAGTTTTGCTTCCAACCTCTTTTGTAGGTCCATTCTCAGAACTGTATTTCAGTAATCTGTTGACAACACCGCAGTTTCTTCTGGACCACTAATTTATAGGCAAGGAAACAAATGGCTCTTGCAGACAGTAGGAGCAGCGGAGTAAGCAAATCAAAAAAGCAGATGGTAAGTAAAGCCACTTAGTGTGATTCAGGTTCTTAAAGAGAATAAGTTCACTGCGCTGAGCAATTCCAGTATGTTATGAGAAGCATCTATCCTGAGCAAAAGGTGGGCAACACACAGTAATGACACCTGATTGAAATTCAGAAGGAAACAGCAATGCAGGCTTTTACAGCAAAAGTGGAGAATCACTGGATACTGACCATAAATTATTTTGATGACTAACAAGCACAGTGTTTGGGTTCTTTTTTTCATGAATCAAAAGTCCATGTTCAACGCTATTTTTTCCCCCTTAAGTGAAGAGCTGTAGGTGAGAAGTGAAGATCCCCCATGAAATCTTGCATCCAAGTTCTGTGCAAGCTCTCATAGTTTCTTCAGCCACAGGCTTACAGTTAGGGCAAGTGCAGGGCTGAAATAGCAAAGCACTGGGCTGGCAAAACCAAAGGGCAGAGGTCATGCCTGTTATTTCTCCAGAGCATCTGAGTCATCTGTTTATTCCAACCTATTTGCTGTCCAAGTGCTCCTGCAATTACCCCTACCCCTTGTGAACAGCCCTACAGTTAAGTAGCCAGGGAGTGAGATGGCAAAGGTGAGCTACYAAAATATTCCCTGCAAACAACCCGTACCCTCTCTCCTCCCCTTCTGTGGTAAAGAAAGCTGGAGAGAGGCAACAGTGAAATACAGGTGTTAGTAKGAAAACAAAAGAGTTAGCTGTAGAGAAAGAAGAAGAGAAATGATGGAGAAATGCAGGTAGTAGAAAATCCTAGAGGGCAGAAGTAGAGGAGGGCATGAAGAGAGACTGCTTCTGGGGCATGACTAGGAAAAAATATCTCCTTAATAAGGCAGAGGCAGACACCTTCCAGCCTCAGCATGTCCAGACATCAACCCTTGCGATCAGCACATTTCTGTGTCTTACAGCATCTTCTTCAAGTCACTGGAGATGTTCCAGCTTTCTGCTCATTATCATTTTCCTCTCTGAACTGGATGTGGCTGAACTCTGAAATAAGGTAGCGTAGRCTTCTCAGCACAGGGTAGTGAAAAATCATGCCAACAGGTAGAGGCAGGCAGAAATCTCTCACTGGCTCTTGTTTAGGATGTGCACAGTCAAGGATAGGGAGGCTCTGCTGGAGCCTTCTCCTCTTTCCAGCTGCATGCCAGCCTGTGGCACTGCCTCCACCATCCACCCTGGGCCAGGCATGGCCCCACTGGTTTTAGGAGGTCCTGTGAAGGTGACCTATCCTTGCAATGCCTGCTAAAGAACAATTTTTATCCAGCCAGAAAAAAAGGTGACAAGTGGCAGCTARAAAGCTAGGAAGGGCCCTGCATCCTAGAAAGTCCCCAAGGAGCAATGGCTGTAGGAAGGCAAAGCGGAGCGGGGCTGTTAATGCAGGRTCTCAATTACAGAGACCCCCTTTGAGTATTTTTAGCACCCAGAGCATGGCAGTCCTCGGCARCAGTAATACAGCTGTCTCTCAGGCTACCCGAGCAGCCCTGATACCCAAGGTAGGTATGACATTAGCGGTATGTTTGGTGGTGGTGGCTTGCATGGCCTCTCTTTGATGGGACATCACTCAACAGCAGTTCCGGCAGTCAGCATCACTGCCCTTGGCCCTGGGTTGTTCAGGATATCCCCTTTTCCTGCTTGACTTGTCTGTACCTCAGACCTCTCAGAGGTTATTGATTATTTTTTTTCCCATTCTCTTCTTTCTCAAGTCCTCCCAAGGTGGGGGATGATTTAAACATTGTTTTTAAAGTTTTAYGGTGACACAATTTAAAAATGGCTTTGATGGCTCTGATCTCTTGGCAGGGATGGGAGAACTTGCTTGTGGCTTCTGCAGAGAAAAAATATCGGTGTGCTGATCTTCAGGATCACTTCCTTCACCGCAAAGGTTATTACTCCACGCTGACCACCCTGAATGCACAGCATTGCTCTTCACTAGTATSGGCAAAACCTGGAGTCCTTGGGGGTCTGAGGTAAAGCTGCAGGATATGGTGCAATATTAAAGCTATTCTAGTGTTATTACTTAACCAGTTCCTGTGCAGCTACATTTCCTTGAGCATTTTAGCGGCAAATTCATCAAGTTTAGAGAATCTCAAGGGGTCCCAATGGTTTGGCTGTGCAAACAGTGATGGAGAAAATGCTTAAAAGCCTGGTTAGCTCCCACCAAAGCAAATTCCRTTGAGATTGGACCATGGTCTGGTCCATCCGTCCCAAAGCCCCTTCTATAAATGTGAGTCTGTCCACTGTGGTGGCCTTGTGCATGTATGTCTGTTAAAAGATTAGGCATTCAACATATCCATACAAGCCACTTCAACYACTTTTAGCATTTCAGAGATGTCCACCAAAGTGTGTTTTGCAACCGTGATATTAGTTTCTTCCAGCCAAAACYGCGTGCCATACCTGGCCGTGGCTATGCTCAGTGCTAGCCACATGATCCTGCGGAAGAGGAGAGTACTGCTTTCAAATATCTTGAAAGTATTGAATTATTGCAGGATTTAATGTTCAGTAGATGAAATTACCCTTTCAAGTGACCTCAAATGTAATAAAGAACCAAGACTAGTCAGTGCAATGGTTTTATTGCAGAAAATCACAGAATGATGTACTGTAGCAGCATAAACTTGTCATAAATTACCTTGAGTAATGAACCATGAAAAATACCAAAGGCATGTAAACTGTGTATTTCTGGGGGAGGATGCCTGTGGTGGGTAAAATACRTACATAGATCCCATAAGAAAATTGTAGATGTGCTTTAGTTGGATTTGTTATTTCCTACTGAGACTCAATCATACTGCATTGACCACAGTGATGTCTGTGGCAAAATTCCTGTACATATCAGTGAGTGTAGAGTATCGTCGTTATAAATTAGTGGAAATGACTGGTCCGTATCAAAAGGTGTGATCAGGTATCAGAACCACCTGCATTTTTTTGGTTCATGCTTTCTGTGTCCCCTACATTTTGGGGTTTGGTTCTGGTTCAGTCATTTAAACCCTGCTTCATTGACTTAAGTCCTGCTATTTCTCTGGAAAATATATGGGGCTATCTGCACAGCTGATATAAATATGCRCAGTTCCATCACTTCAGTGGAGCTACGCTGATTTATATCATGGCTAGGAGGTTCTTCGTGAGATTCATCAGTGTAACCGCTTCATATTAACTGGTACGAGGGAGGATAAAATGCACAGTGACTTTAACTTCACTATGAATCACTGTTTTCCGGCAGTGGGACTTCTCACTGAGAGATACATTCTGCATTAGGAGTACATTTAGCCATTTTTTTAGGACCCTTGTTGGCCAGGTCAGGCTATCCCTTGTATGAGGGGATTTAATCTCTTTTCAAAAGGGCAGGCAATGGTATGACTACCGCATGCTGCAGCCACAGGGGGTTTTCTTGGGTTGATATGCATAAGTACACTCGCAGCCTGACCCAACTGCACAAGTGTTTGAATGATGATACTGCAAAACCAAATAGGATGTGATAGAGGGAAAAGGGCAGAGAGGATAACATCCTATTTGTACCTTAAATAGAGCTACATGTGTGGAGAAAGTTCACTGCTGAGCAGGAAGGGCAGAGAGCCTAAAAAAAGATGCTCTCATCAGCCGGCGTGTTGCAGTTGTGCATGAGGGTTCAGAAGGGCGGCATGAGGGTGTCTCTGCAGCCTGTACTCCTGGGTCTTGCTCCTCATCTCCAGCTGAGACCTACGTGCACTGAACTCAAAGCGACCCCTGTATAATGAAGGGAAGTTCTCTGCATACACAGGAGCAGCTGTGCAATGGGTGTCTAGTTTGGAAAGGCCTGCAGGACACCTACTCTCCGTGCCACCACTCACCACAGGCCATGGGTGCTTAGAAACTGGAGTTGTGTGAGAGCCCAGCTGCAACCTGCCACCGGCAGGTGAACTCCTTGTCAGGGTCCTGGGTGCTGGCAAGTATATATATATATATATATATATATAAAATGCACTGAGAGGCCGAAGAGGAGATATTTACTTTCCCATGCCATGGTTGTGTAAATTTGGTGTAAGCCATGGGCAGCACGGAAATTTAGAAATGCTGAGTGTGCACAGTTAAAGTCCTCAGATGACTCCTGCTCTTGCCATTACCTGCTGGGGAAGTGCYGGTGAATATTTTTGTAGAGTTAATAGGGCATAAGGCCATCTCCCAGCCCTTTCAGATAGTGTGTAATAAAACTCAGAGGCTTGACTCTTGAATTAGTTAACTGAAATGAGAATAATTTTGGATGCAAATATATTGTAATTGATATATTATTTTTATTTGTAAAAGATAAAGAAGTGAGTCTGAACTAACATATCAGATTTGAATTATCTCACAGCTGGGTGGATTTGATCCAGTCTATTGAGGAGATTAAATTCAGCATCAAGTCCAACATTTTAATTGTTATTAAATATTTGTATAGCAACTAGAAGCCATAGTTGATAGCAAATTGCTAGCATGCTAGTGCTGCATATCTGCAGGAAAATCCCCAACTGGAAGAGGGTCATAATCGAACTAGACAAGGTGGACAAAGGATGCACTGTCGGGGCAGATGGGAATGGAGGTACGGAGGAAGGGAGTCACTTGCCCAGCGTGACGGAGGAGGCCTGTGGCAGAGCTGGGGTCTGAAATCAGATCTTAATCTAACTGAGATTAGCCTAAAATAGTCTCATTTTTTACTACGAAGTAGCCAATCATCCAAACAATTTTCAACGGATGTGGTAAATTAACAGTTAATTAAGCTCTGGAACAGCTTATGAAGGGATGTGGTAAATTCTGTGCTYATTGTAGTCTCTGCGTTAAGGTTGGATTTCTTTCTCTTAGACGCGCTCTGCATCATCCACAAATTCCTGGATTAAATCTGGGAAGTGTTGGGTACATTTCAGAGGTCTTTGTTATGTGAGAGCTTGAGCTGGGTGACAGTGATGGTACCTTACGGCCCCCAGATCTATAAACCTGGGGGATCTTCTGAGTCCTGTGCAAGACCCTGACCATAGGCTGTCTGAACTYCCATTTTAAAGAAAGTTCAAATCTTAGACTTCAGGTCAGGGCTGTTGCTAACAGTAACTTGAACTAAATGGGTATAAACTCCCATTTTTCCAATCGTAAATCACTGAAAAAGGAAAGAAAGCTGAAAGTTTATAAGACTACATCTCATTTGAGAACCAGGCAAAAGAATGTAGAATTTTATTCCTGTTTTTATTCCCTGTGAAACAATTACTGTAAGTGACCATAAGCAGACAGCAAAGTTTCGRGCTTACTTTATCTTTGAACTTCACCTCACGACTCTGAGGATGAAGTGTGAGAGCAGAGAGGTTGGGACATGGACCAGGCACATCACTGYTGTCTGCTTGCCAGAGAGCCATGAAAAGTAATTCCTATTCATCTCTCTAATCCCCACGGCACATGATGAATTACTGGCATTAATCTATCTGGCCATAACAGCCTCAGAGCTCACAAGTCATACGCTCATGCCACTGCCTTTTGTAAACATATATTTTAAATATGCATTGATCGGGTATGCASCGTTATTATTCATCAAAATGTTCTCGTCTCCTAACACTTAATAACAATAATAAAGATTAATGCTAAGCTCCAACACAGAAAAAGGCTGCACGACTATGTATTTATTTTGCAAGTTTAATTAAGGCTGTTTGTTACAATAAAAATTAATGTTATTGTCTTCCCAAGTGCAGCACAGCCAATATGAAATAACTGGATTTCACGCTGCAGCTATCTGAAATGGCACTGGGCTGGAATCAGTCAAAAGGAGATGATACCCTAGATGTGCTTGTGTTTATATCTTTTTGAGTTAATGAATGATAAGAAAACAGAGTTACTGTGGTTTTCTTTTGGTGGGGGTAAATGGGTGGTCTGAACCACTTTGTTTCATCTCTCACTCTGTGAGTGCCACTATGGCTGACCTTAGATAAATCACCTACCCTCTTAGGACTTTGTTTACCCTTCAGGAACTTGTTGGATTGAATCCAAAATTAAGGAAGGGCTTTTAAACTACAAATGAAAGGGGGAAAACATTGTTTACAGATATGTTGTAATTAGTCCTTGACGTTATTTGAAGCAGAAACCTGGTCTTATGATGGGCTGGAAACTGCCAGGCAGTGAGTCAATGCATTTCTCTTTCCTCCAGCGGCACCGTGGTTGAGAGTGACGTTGGCCAACCTGAGCCTCTGTGCGAGGTTGGGAGGACTCAGGGGTGCTTGCTGTGACTGGGGGAACCAGCACTCCTCTCTGAACTCAACCAAAACCACATGCTGGGCTTGATCGATGCATTTGAGGAGAAGGAGAAAGCTTCTGTCTCTGGAGAGCTGCTCTCCTCCTTTCCCAGCCAAAACTTCTCCTTAAGCCCCCAGCACTGACTCCAGCCACTGGGTCTTCTACCGATTCCCCAAAACACCAGCACAACCACGAGCGGCCATTGCCCTTGCACGTGGTCTCCTGCGCCTGTGCCAAACCACCGGGTGGTTTCGGAGAGCCCCGGCACCCTCCCCTCCATGCCCACCCCCAGTAGGACCAACTTTATCTAGTGCCCAGCCAGAGCCAGCCCATAAGGGCTGTCACACAAGAGCTCCCAGCATCTCATTCTCCACAGGATTTTGAAGGCAGTGGTCTCTGCTTCTGAAGCTTCACAATCGAGAGAAATGGGTAAAAACCCTCACGTTTTCCATATGTCTCTGGAACTGAAGTCTCTGGCCTTTACCCTTGCAAGGAGCAGATGGCATATCCTGTTACTGCAAATAGGTTTCAAAGTAAGATGTATTTGATTTGCTTTATTTAAATCAATAACTCTCAAATGTACTTTGGATTTGCCATCTTGATACGCTCACTTGAAATTGGTGTGAGTATATTAGGTTGCAAAGAAGCAAGGATGGTCACAATAAAGGACACCAGACATAAGCTGCCACTTTTCTCTTCCCTTTTTTTTATTGTGCAATGCAGCGTCTGTATCTCCCAGTGCTTTAGCTTCCATCGGTGCTACTAGCCCCTCTCCTTCCCAGCGTATTCAGATCTTGAATGCAAATTTGCAGCTATCTCTTACAGAGTAAGATAATCGGTTTGAAAATGTTTGTTTGGCTGGAACTGTTTTCTAAATGCAACGTTCCTCTGGGCAAAACTATCCGCTGGCTCCTGAATAGCCGCAATCAGAAAAATTTCAGCAGGTCTGGCTGTATCCAGCAGAGGGCAAAGCCACCCGCCACCAGCCTGGGCTGTCCTGCAGCCCCTTCCCGCCTTCCCGCCGCTGCTTCCCTTAAAAACAAAATGAAACATCCCCAGACCCCAAGGATGGCGCATGGAAAATGCAGTTTGGAAAACAGGCCCCTTTGGCAGATGGGTCCCTGCGCACACGGGACAAGCCAGCASTCTTGGTAACTGGGCAGGGTGTTTTCATCATCTGTCATTTATTAGCTTTTTCTCTGTGTGTTGCATTTCATAAAGTGTGAGGTTAAGGACCCTTTCTGCTGYGAGAGCAGGAAACAGAGACGGCTCTTGCTGGAAAGAGCATGAGCTGTGAGTAGAGCAGGTAAAGGGGGGAAAGCATGGGGAAGAGCATGCCCAAAGGTCCATCCAAGGAGGAGCAGCGTGTTTCAGTCCCTCTGCCATAACCTGCCACCTTACAGTACCCCTCATTTTATGGCTCTTTCTTCCTCTCCTCCCACCCCAGTCACCATCTATATACTTCTGTACATGAATAGCTCACCATCACTGTGTCTGCTCACTGAAACTTTCTAGGGCCAGGCTGACCCACTGCCGCCGTTGAGATCAAGAGGAGCAAATGACGTCCTGCTCGCCGTAGAAGTGTAGAAATTGGGCTACAGTCCACCTGCCTCAGTATCCCATCTCCAGCTATGACCAAGAGCATTAGAGGATGCTCAAGCAAATTGTGCTAGGAGCGTGCTGAGTAATTATCCTACAAAAGGCCTTGTCCTAATCCTAAATTGTCAGGGATTGCCTTGCTCTGCACAGCAGAAGATTTTGATCCTTTCCAAAGCTCTTTGTATAAACTGTTGCTAAAAGTTATTCCTTCCTCAAATCTGCTGAGTTCTTGGCTCAAAAACGAGATCATTTTTATCTGTGTTTTATAAAGTTATGATCAAATTCTAATCAAAACACTAACCCCAAGGTATTTCCAGACGCCTTGCCAATAACTAACAGAGACAGAAAATACGATTTGATACCTTAGAGCTCCTCCAAGTCTGATTCTCATCGAGATGAAAGCCTTCGGGCAACTGAGAATTTGGCTTCTACGCTGCTGACAAAAATCTAATCAGAAATAGGGGTGGGATTCCCAGCGGTTCCCGAGAGATCCTTGCCTGGCTATGAAATGAGCATTTAGGGTTTCATTTCTGGCAGTTGTCTTTTGGAAAAATAAAACCTGACATTTTAATGTGGGCCCTTCATACAAAAGGAGTTTTAGAAAGCAGAGAGATCTGCAAAGCCACATACAAAAAGAGGAGAAGGAGGGAAAATTAGACTGAGGAAACATCTGCTAAAGTTTTCCTGTTATTTCAGGAATGTTTGTATAACTCAAGCATTCCCTAACTCTTTTCATATCACGGACAACATCTTTGCTAAAAGATTGTCTCGTGTCCCACTCCCCATCACATAATCTCTCTCCCCGCTTGTGTTTGCTTACACAGAAAAGCAATATCAGGAATGTACTTAACGCAGCGGAGTTTTGTTTTAATGGGGCTGAGCAGCTGGAGACGAGAAGGGCGTTGCAGCTCGCTGCTCTCCAGCACACTGCTAGCAGCAGCTTTGCCAGCCACAACTGGAGACCCTCTGAATCTCTTCATCTCCTCTTGCAGCTGTTAAAGCACACTGAATTAGGCGGTGCTCCATAACCTAAGACTAAAGCCCTTTACGTCTAGKAGAGAGAAAACACCCCCAGAATTGAGGCAGCCTTGTGTTTCTTGTTATAAAGTAATGCAAAAGGCTGGTCTCGTTAAACTTTTAGTAGCAGTTGGTTTTAGATCTGTGCATAAAGCGTGCTGAATACTGGTTTGATTATTGAATTTGCTCAGACCTTGCTGAAATTGTAATAGATGGAGTGCATTACATTTAGGATAAAAGGTAAAAACTCACTTGGATTGTCCTGGTGCCATCATAAATGAATCATCACTTAGCTATTAAGACCCATGCTTGATCATGCAATTTAGAGCATATTGAAAAGAAGCACTGGCTGATTCATGTAACAATATCAGAGCACAGCACAGTTGCCTGCTTGTTTGCAGTGAAATATCCTGGAGGTTGGACGGACTTAGATGCACTTTGGTTGCAAAGCTGGGAGAGTGTTCCTGCTGGATGTATCTACCTACCTCCAGGGAGACTGAAAATCTCTCTTCTGTCCAAGCAGAAGGAAAAAAAGTAAGGAAAGCTTCAGTCATACACTTTGGTGGTCACCAAGGGGTAGGCTGTCCCTCTGGGTGATCTGGTATCTGTTGTCATCTCAGATTCTCACCCCTCCACTGGCAGTGGCCATGCTGTCACCTGCAACGTGGACACCTGCCCACTGGACTATGGACAGAAAAGACCAAATTGTCTCAGTTTCTTGAGCAGCTTTCTGAAACGACTCCCCTAGCTGGGTTTTACACAGTAACGTGGAGACTTGGTCCTGTTACYAATCCTCTGAGGGTTTTCCCCTCCTCCATGCCTGTACAAGAGACATAACAAAATCCTTCCTGTAAGGAAATGATTTTTTTTTTTTCTTGCTCAATCAGAAACATATGATATTAACCTTTGGGGAAAAATACATCAAGTTTTACATTTGCTCCTACAGTAACATTAGGAATTGATTTTAGGACAGACTACAGCAGTACTACTTAATACTTTAGCAGTACTGTAAAAATAAGTATCAAGTTACTAGTATGGGAATCATTGCCTAGATACCATAATAGCAGGCAATATGGGAAAACCTTAAATAGACAGTGATTATGTATGTAAGTGAGAGCATGTAATTTAATGTGGGAATGGTTGGGCTTAACACCTGTATATAGTCCTTAAGTATGTTCAGCAAACTAATTTCCAGAAGCCTAAATTAATAAATTGTGTGGTGTTTTTCTTCTCATTAGACAGACTTGACTCCTTGTTTCTATTACCATTACATGCCAAGTAAGGCACTTCTCTCCCTGGGGCCCAAGGACTGAGTAACAATTTCACATACAAAGCCCTCCCCAAAAGCTGCCTTTCCTCTGCCCCCCCATTTCCAAGTGGGAGCAGTGAGGTGGAGGGGGCTCGTGCCTGAAGAGTCCCATCCAAAGCTGTTCTTAAGACCACGGGCAGTGCAGAGGCTGCAGCATCAGGCTGTCTGGAYGAGGAAGAAACTGGGTCTCTCTTCCTGTAGATGCCAAAATATCCTGCTTATATATATAAAAAAAAGAACTAATGCAAACTTACGCCTCCCTTAACTCCCACATGTTTCAAACACCAGAAAACACTGTCTGCTAGTAGTTGTAAGCCTCTTTCTAGCAAAGACACTGTCCAAACCCTCCTTCTCTTCATTTTTTCCCCACTGTGACATTACCTATGTGCTCTGTCACATGCAGACAAGCAATACCTGGCAGATCTCCTCTGCTCACACAGTTGCCTTCCTGCCTCATGTGTAATATTTGGGCAGTGGTTCCTGTTCCAGCTCCATAAGGAGCTAAATATTTATAAGGAGCCTATATTTATCCTGAAGTAGGGTAGTTTGCCATGCCACCAATTTCAAGGAAGCTTCCCACAAACCTCAGTGTAATGTGTAGCGCAGACCCTTCCACTGTGAATGTCATAAAAATCACTGCAATGTGGGATCAGCCACTTATGTTGTACAGCATAACATAATGTGAAATAGCATAACAACTCTTAGTTTCCTTTACGTGCATGTGTATGGATGTATCAATGCACACGACTATTTCTCTTTAGAAAGCRAGTTCTGTGAACATGAATGGAATAAAAGTAGTAATTCACTGGCTGAATTAGAGCCTTTGGGTAAACGACAGGGACCCACTGAAGCCAAAAATATTTTGCAAAGTTTTCTCCCCATTATATGTCTCTGACAGCACTCCTCTGAAAATGAAAGCGTGTGCTAGATATGAAAACCAATTAGTGAGCATAGAATAATCAAAACCTTTCATCTAGGAAAYATTTTGCTGTATTTATTTTTTCCCACAATCAAGTAATCTTTAAGAAGTTGTGTTCTGCTTTCTGTCAGGAGTGAATTAATAACCTCCATTTCTTCTTCCCTGCTTTAGAAAGAAGGTTTGTGTCAGTAACAGATCAGAGAATGCGCAGAGGTTTCTGATCAATTCGCGGCTGACATTTGTTTGCATTGTTTCAGAATTCGGTCATTTTATTAGATATCCTTCAGATATTGCATGAAATATCCACCAGAGCCCACGGGAGAGCTTGCAGCTTGCCTCTGCAGGGGCTTTGTTCTCCCTGAAAAAGCAAAAACCCTTTAGCAAAGAGCTGAGTGACTATGCAATGCCTGCCCACAAGTCCTCCTCCAGCTCTTGGCCACTGATCCTAGCGAGCAGTGTGCTTATTGATTTCTTTGAGAGATGCATCTGGAGTTTTAACCAGAAAACAGGTTGGATCTTTAGATTAGTGCGCTTGGGGTTATTTACTGCATTGGCCTGAATCAGAGATGAAGGTTTTCAAAAGAATTTGGGATCTGAAAAGTAATGGCCCTGCTTATATTCATGGATTATGCCCCAGGAGGTGATTTACTGCACACCAGTTTGGAGAGCTGCAGCAGCCCCTCCGGAGGCTGGAGCCCTGGACAGGCCAGAAATATGGGAGCAGGAGGAGCTCCAGGATGCGATCCTGGCGGGGACCCACTGCGGCACCGCTCTGCGGGATGGGGTGCGCGATGAGCCCCCCGAGCCCCCTTGTCAGCACCGCACGAGTGCGGAGCTGGGGGGGCTCATGTGGTGAAGGGGGGATGGTCATTTGCTGTTAGCAAAGCTGACGGATCATTCAAGTCACGCTCAGACACCAACGGTGTGAATCACATTGCACACCTCGCATGAGAAAGCCGTTCGGACAAGCAGGGGGGTTAACAGATCCAGAGAGAATTTGGTATTATATCAGTTGTGACAGCTGCAAATTCTGCTAATTGCTATCAATTGTCAGGAAGTTTTATTAGACCAGGATGTCAATTCAAGTTTGGCCATAAAAATCTGTATTTCAACTCAGATAATAATCAATGGTACCTTTTAAATGTTACAAACACTTTTCTGAGTGGGCAGGTTGAATGCTGTGTTATTGAAGCTGCTAATCTAGCACATTACTTGGCGGACATAAATCATTGCTCACATGAACACTAACTTCTCAGTTCTTCAGCTAAAGGTAGTATTTTCTCTGGAGGCATATTTGGACACTTTATATTGGTCATTAATAATGCAGAAACTAAATAGCAATTAAAGCAAGAAAGAAATATAGGCTCTGGTTTGTAGGACTGCTGAGTAACCGCAGTCCTAGTTAGAGATAACAGATGTTGTGGGTGTTCTGCACTTCAAAAATATCYTTCCCATGGTCCTCAGGAAAATGAATGGGCCTAATTTAAATGAAGAGTTTCTTCTGTTTTCTGAAATATCATTCGGATTAATTTTATTGACTCATTAGTAAATTAATCCATTGATCCTTAAGCTCTTGGATCAATGAAATACATGCCCAGGAGTGTCTTGGGGCTACCATGGCTATTAAATTTAGTACAGCGGTTGGGCTGCTTTTGTTTTTTAATGAATTGCTTTGCTTTGGCTGTAAACAATGAACACTTYCTAGTGTGCATGGACCAAGCTCAGGGATGTGGAGGAGACAAACGGATGCCCTTGGCTGCTTGCTGCCACAAGGACAGCCACCTTGCGTCTCAGCGTGTGCCATTCTGTCACCGCTCAGCCCACGATGGGCAAAGCTGAGCACGGCTCCTCTTTCTGAACTTCAGCATTTTCTTGTTTCCCCTCTCCCACCTCCTTGCCGTGTGCCTGCCTTCCTTTGCCATCTCAAGCAGTTCAGTTCTGTGTTTGCCAGGCTGGTTTTTCACAGCAGTTGTGTGATAAGGAGTTAAGTTTTGAAGGGGTTAAGCTGTGTCCTCTTTTCTTTCTCCTGTGGGTGGGAACGGAACTCGCTGCTTTCTCACCCCATGTMGGATTGTGCGGTTAAACATGACGGGTCAAGTTCTCCGGTCTAACCTAGCTGCTCTTATCCCAGCTCTGAGAGCAGAGTGGTTGAACTGGTTTTAGGTCACCTTCTTGGCGCTTCTCGTTTTGCCTCAGCCTTAGTCTGAGCTCTGGGGAGAGATAAGGGGGTCTTGGAAGCTGCTGGGGCTGCGGGGGCTGCCAGCAGCCTGAGCAACRGTGCTGGGGTGGCGATCCCTGCTCCCCAGGCAAGACGGAGCCGGGGGGGCTGTGTGAGCCCTGGGCAGCGTGCTGCGGGGCTGGGTGCAGGTGAGAGCCCCCAGCCCAGCCACCGGAGCCCAAGGTGCATATTTCTCCCTTCAGGTGTTTYTCCCTGCCCTCCCATCCAGGTCGGAGACATTATAGTCCCGTTCGYAAGCCTTTGGTCCAGTTCAGGAGGGTTTGCAGAGCTTGGACCCATTTTGGATGTGATGCAACTCCTAGGTTTGACACGTCATGGTCTGGGTTCTGGTTTGGACTGGTCTGGTGTGAAACRTTAGGCATTGGAAAGGCATTACACTCTCTTCAAAAAACCTGAGCCTTCCTTGAGAGCTCCCTTCGTTTTCTGGGTCTCAGCCAAACTTCAGACGTTGCAGGTGTTTTGTCTGCTCTAAGGATTTTTGCTTCTAAAGGCTGCTCGTGGGTAATAAACTGCTTTCTGCGAGCATGGGCATCAGCTTTACTTTGAAAATGCCTGTTTTATTCTTCCTTATTAGACCACAAAAGACATGGTAATCTGCTTTAAGACTCTGAGTAAAGAAACCATCGTACAGGCTCTGCACTCGGTCCCCTTGCTTCCAAACCCAGTGCCCTGAAAAAAGGCTGGTTACACCTATGTGTAACCTGCGGAGACCAGTGTCCCGCAGAGCTGGAGCTAACCCGGGGTCCTAAATTGGCAGGGATTTTACATGCTCTCACCTTTTTTCCTAAGGAAAACGCTGAGGAAGTGGGGTGGTCTTAAATCAAGATATGTTGATTATTTACGTTATTTTTTCTGGTGTAAATGTTCAGCTACCTTCTATGTCTTGTGTAGGATAATAAAGTGGGTCTTTTTGCTTRATCTTTTCAAAGGTTAGGATCAAAAGTACTTAATGTAGAAGGATGGCTSTCCTTCTGTCTTCAAACAGAAGCAACAGTTTCAGGCTTTAATCCAGTTTATTTGGAGATCATGGCTGAAAACTGGATTGTGAATGTCTGTTRAATGCCAAAGTAAAAGCTGCAAATCTTTGTACGAAGCAAAAATATCTGATTTAAAATTAGGCASTTCCATAAGGAAGGAGTCCTGTGGTCTCGCTTGTTGTCCCAGCGGTGTCTGGGAAAGTTCGATGCTCTTGTTGTTGTATTGAATAGGGTAGAATAAAAGTGGCCTCRTTAGATACAAGCTCCATATGATAAATTATAGATCTAAAAATATCCATCACATTTAGATGATGTAATGAAACCAGTTTTCACTTAGGAGCAGAAGAAAGAGAAGAACTTGATAAGTAACAGTTGGATAAGATGTCTGCTGTGACTTCCGTGCTGKTTTTGCTAAACATTAAGCACAATTAATTGCCTGTGTAAAATGCCATTTTAACCGTCCCCATACCTAGGTGTGCACCAGGATCTGTGCATGGTCACAGAGCTGCAGAAACCTGGGGGTAACATAGTGAATTTTTGCTGTCAGCTCAATTTTGCAGCCTTTTCTTTTCAGAACAAGAACTGCAAAATCCAAGCTGCCTGTGGACGTCAGCTGGGGCTGATTGCAGGTATTTCTGGTCATGCATCATATTCGGTGGAGCTAAAACACTTCTAGACACTTTTCGATTGAATGTGCCTCCGCTGCCAGTGACCTTTAGAGATTTACAGATTTGCTGTCTTGTTGTCATACTTTACATGTGATTTACATTTATGGGRGTGTGCTGAGAGAGGGGAGTCAGGAACAGGCAGCTGTGTGGTGKTGGACATCCCGTGCCAAGGATGCAGTTAGAAACTCATGGAGGCAGGCTGGGTGGCCACAGGGAGGGCAGAGAGCCACGGTGTGCGTGGTTAGCTGCTTGTGCCCAAGGACAGCGGTGGTCCCAGCTAGCAGTGTGGATAAGGACTAAATAAGTCCTGGATTTTGGAAAAGCTGCTGAGCCAAACTTCCCACCCAGCAGCTTGATACACATTTCCAAAACAATCTCTTGCACTGAAAAGGGCTAAGGAGCTGTAGACACTTAAAGAATGAAAGCTTATATTAGGTGTGACAGGTACAGAAACTTGAAACTGAAGAAGCTGCCACTGGAAGCCCTAAGGTCAAACACAGCTAGTGAGATCTCACATCTCATTCACGATCTGTGTTTCAAACAACTGCTCGTTACTTAGAGTCTCGCTGGTGCTTCAGCCGGTTCCTACCATCAGCAGAGGTTCATCATTGCAGCCCCAAGTATTAACACGGGATTGGCTTTGGGTGGGATTGTCCATGCTGCTTTTCTAGCATTAATTCCTATTAAGAGATGYATTAGATGTCACACCAGATACCCAGTCTAACTGTTCTGGCCCCACACTTATAAATCCTTAGCTCTATTGGCCATATGTGGGGTTTTTTTGTCTGTGTGCCTCCTGCAAGTAAATGTTTCTGGTATCACTATCAATGTGTATCATTTGCTTCAACCCCGTGCTCTCATGCTCAGTGTAGGGCACAAATCAGCAAAATTAATTAATGCTTCTTTGAGTGCACTAATGCTTCCAAGTCTTTTAATGCCTTTGTTTAAATARGTAGTGCACGAGTAGTGTCATAGCCAAGGATGTGAACTGCTTTTTTAAATCTGCTGAAGCAATGGCCGTGGTGTGCATTGTTTATGTGGGTAATGGCAGGCTGCTGCCTTTAAATTCTAGCTCAGTCTCCAGCCATTTACTGCAGGCCAGAAGCTGTAATGACTAGGAAAGAAATTTGCTCTGYTTCAGATAGAGCTATTAAAAGAAAATTATTCTCAAAGTAATTCTTATCTCGTGATGGGATTGCTGAATTACTGCRTACTATGGGAAAGGAAATTGCAAATGTGTTGGCTTTTCTTCCCATTAGAACTATTGTTTTATTACAATTGTCATACATGCACGCACCCATTTTTTTAAAAATCTTTTTAAAGATGAAGCAGTTCTGCATTAGGTGCCGAACGTAAGCTAAAGTKGGCAAAATTAAAGAGCAGACGGCTCAGACAGGTTTGCAAAGGTGAGCGGGAATGGCAATTCCTTCCTTTGGCTGTGTAAGTGCACGTCCCAGACACAAGCAAGAGGGAGGCACTGAAGAATAACACCTCTGTACTTCTAGGACTACCCAGAGGGGTAATTCTGCCTAGGAGAGACAACTCAAACAGTCCTGTACACTGACCCCTCTCCTCATCCCACTCCAGACTGTCACCAGCGTGCAAATCCATAATTAACACGTAGCTGTCTAGTGTTGGAGTCTTCAGGTCAGTCCCACAAGCTCATCACGGTGAGAGCTCACTGTCTCCCGTTAAGGATCCTGGCTACAAAGGGATATCAGTGCTCATGGTTTTATGCTGTCCCACAGGCCAAAAGGCCTTTTTGGTGCCTTCTCATCCTTGGGTCAGTTTGCRTTTCTGGTCCAGCCTGGTTCCGGTCTCCGACCACCCGCCGTGCTGTTCGGTGGGGCCAGGAAGCACCTCGCTCGCCTTCCCTTGCCCACGCAGCCTCGGTGGATGCGGTGGCCCCGTCTGCAGACGTGCAATGCAACTGAACTGCGTAAGAAGAAACTGTTTTCACTTACCTCTGGTTTTAGACTAAAATACTAAATCTAAACGTGCTTCAATTTCTATCGCAAATGTCCAAGGCAATGGTGTGGAAATAATGTGTAGCTTACAAAAGAAATCAGAAGAAAGACTTTTCTTGACCTCTTGGGTATTACAGAACATTATTYCACTAACACCTTCCTTCAGAAGTTGCGCAGGCAGGGCTTTTTGGTGTCGTTCCCAAAGTATATACCAGGTGCTTGGGATTTATCAGACGAGAAGCGGCTGTGGGTTTGGCCGAACACAGCCGTGCTGTTGTTCCAGGTGTGTGCAGCAGCACGGYGTATGCTTGCCCGGAGGATGCTGACCTGGGAGTCTGCAGCAGCCATGACACTGAAACCTTTTCCTGTTGACTAAGGGCTTCATCGTCTCTTCTCTTACATTTAGTTTCCTTCTCTGAAAGCTTCTGCATGATAACAGGACACAAATGTGAAGTCAGGAAACCGCCTGATACGCCCCAGTTGACCAATTAATCACTGGTCCATGTGCCTGTGGTGATGGGCACTGATAAATAGCGGTGCCACTACCCTTTCCCCTTCCGACTGCTTATCTCTTCCAAAATCCCCTCTCCGTCAGCTCAGCCCCTCTCCTCCCCGGTGCGGCACAGCTCTCCCCATGGCATTGCAGCAGCCAGCTCAAGGACACAGCCTTGAGTTTCTCTCCAGAGGTCCCTCTGCTAAGACGATGGACTATTCTYATAATATAATGCCCATTTTTGTGCCTAAGCAAACAAACCTCCTATAGATCTATACGTGCAGCTGCTTGTTATTGGCTGCGGTSGGATACCCTCCAGGCCTGGGAAGCAGAAACTTGCTGAAGTGAAGTGTGCACCAACCGCTCGGTTCATGTCTCAATCTGCCTCCCGGGATGAGGACAAGGACCCACRTCAGTATGAAGCCTTTTTGCTAACCTGGCTCCTCCTGTAAATGGTGTAGRAACAGGAAACCATTTTCCTCCTCTTTAAAGTTCTGGTGTAATTTGAGAGTCAAGCTCTATGCAGATCAGAACACGTTAGTAATGTCTGGAAAGTAATTATGGCACATATTATTATTTTAATATTTACTAAGTGCTGACAGTGTAATACTTTTATTAAAACTTTAGGGAGGGTGAAATACGTACCACAAGGCATGGTGAGATGAAGATAGTCTTCTGCAATCACTCATTTATATTTCAATTTTACAGTCACTTTCCTGTGACCTACTTTTAGTCATATATTGGTTTCTTTGTGACTTAAATTATGTAAGGTGGCTAATGATTTTAATTTGAAGTTCTTTATGGAAGAATGCAAATAATATTTCTGACTAATGAAGGCACACTGTGAGCTTCTTATTGACAAGCGATTTATCATTGTATTCAAGAGCAGTGAAAGAGRTTTAGCTTTGCTAGAAGCTGGAAGTCTTTCTTCTCACTATGATCATGTAAGAGCAATATGCCAAGGGGTATCAGGAGAAGATCTCTATGTTTAAAAAGGAACCGACCAGACTAAATTAATTTTGGCATCTGCTTTTTTTYTCCTGTACAATGAAGGGAATCCGCTAAAATAATTTTGCAAAATCAAAGAAGAGCATTTTCAATATTCTTCATGTCTGGAGGTTGGATCACAGAATCATAGAATCATTTAGGTTGGAAAAGGTCTTCAAGATCATCAAGTCCAACCGTTAACCTAAGCACTGCCAAGTCCACCACTAAACCATGTCCCTAAGCACCACATCTACAAGTCTTTTAAATACCTCCAGTGATGGTGACTCAACCACTTCCCTGGGCAGCCYGTTCCAATGCTTGACAACCCTTTCGGTGAAGAAATTTTTCCTAATATCCAATCTAAACCTCCCCTGGTGCAACCTGAGGCCATTTCCTCTTGTCCTATCACTTGTTACTTGGGAGAAGAGACCAACACCCACCTCTCTACAGCCTCCTTTCAGGTGGTTGTAGAGAGCGATAAGGTCTCCCCCCCAGCCTCCTCTTCTCCAGGCTGAACAACTCCAGCTCCCTCAGCCGCTCCTCATAAGACCTGTGCTCCAGACCCTTCACCAGCTTCGTTGCCCTTCTCTGGACATGCTCCAGCACCTCAATGTCCTTCTTGTAGTGAGGGGCCCAAAACTGAACACACTATTTGAGGTGTGGCCTCACCAGTGCCGAGTACAGGAGGACAATCACTTCCCTAGGCCTGCTGGCCACACTATTCCTGATACAGGCCAGGATGCTGTTGGCCTTCTTGGCCACCTGGGCACACTGCYGGCTCATATTCAGYYGGCTGTTGACCAACACCCCCAGGTCCTTTTCTGTCGGGCAGCTTTCCAGCCACTCTTCCCCAAGCCTGTAGCGTTGCCTGGGGTTGTTGTGACCCAAGTGCAGGACCCGGCACTTGGTCTTGTTGAACCTGATACATTTGGCCTCAGCCCATCAATCCAGCCTGTCCAGGTCYCTCTGCAGAGCCTTCCTACCCTCAGGCAGATCAACACTCCCGCCCARCTTGRTGTTGTCTGCAAACTTACTGAGGGTGCACCCAATCCCCTCRTCCAGATCATYGATAAAGATATGAAACAGAACTGGCCCCAATACTGAGCCCTGGGRAACACCGCTTGTGACCAGCCGCCAACTGGATTTAACTCYATTCACCACAACTCTTTGGGCCYGGCCATCCAGCCAGTTTTTTACCCAGTGAAGAGTACGCCTGTCCAAGCCATGAACAGCCAGTTTCTCCAGGGGAATGCTGTGGGAAACGGTGTCAAAGGCTTTACTAAAGTCTAGGCAGACCACATCCACAGCCTYTTYCTCATCCACTAAGCAGGTCACCTCATCATAGAAGAAGATCAGGTTAGTCAAGCAGGACCTGCCTTTCATAAACCCATGCTGACTGGGCCTGATCACCTGGTTGTCCTGTACGTGCCGCRTGATGGCACTCAATRTGATCTGCTCCATAACCTTCCCTGGCACCGAGGTCAGGCTGACAGGCCTGTAGTTCCCCGGATCCTCCTCCCGGCCCTTCTTGTAGATGGGCGTCACATTTGCTAACTTCCAGTCAACTGGGACCTCCTCGGTTAGCCAGGACTGCTGATAAAGGATGGAAAGTGGCTTGGTGAGCGCTTCCACCAGCTCCCTCAGTACCCTTGRGTGGATCCCACAGACTTGTGAGTGTCTAAGTGGTATAGCAGGTCGCTAACCATTTCCCCTTGGATTATGGGGGCTTCATTCTGCTCCCCGTCCCTGTCTTCCARCTCAGGGGGCTGGGTACCCGGAGAACAACTGGTCTTACTATTAAGACTGAGGCAAAGAAGGCATTAAGTACCTCAGGCTTTTCCTCAGCCTTTGTCACTATGTTTCCCCCCACATCCAATAAAGGATGGAGATTCTCCTTAGCCCTCCTTTTGTTGCTAATGTATTTACAGAAACATTTTTTATTGTCTTTTAYGGCAGTAGCCAGATTAAGTTCTACYTGGGCTTTGGCCCTTCTAATTTTCTCCCTGCATAACCTCACAACATCCTTGTAGTCCTCCTGAGTTGCCTGTACCTTCTTCCAAAGGTCATAAACTCTGCTTTTTTTCCCCRAGTTCCAGCCAAAGCGCTGTTCAGCCAGGCCAGTCTTCTTCCCCRCTGGCTCATAWTTTGGCACATGGGGACAGCCTGCTCCTGCRCCTTCCTGGACTCCTTTGCCCTTCAGGACTGCCTCCCTGACTCTCTCAACCAGAGTTGGCTCCTAAACAGGCCAAAGTCTGCCCTCCAGAAGTCCAAGGTAGCAGTTCTACTGACCCCCCTCCTTCCTTCTCCAAGAATYGAAAACTCCATCAGACCATTGTCAGGCACTTCCATGGTTTCTAACACATCCATAACCCTTGCRTCTTTGCTGCCGCATGGATCTCCATCCCCTACYKCCACTGAGACGACAGACCAAAGGACCTTGCTAGCACACCATCCCTCAAACATCAGCGTGCTACTCCCAGGGCTATCTCTAGCAAGCCTGGTTTTATCCCTTTCCCCCTTCAAATMTAGTTTAAAGCTCTTTCAATGAGCCCTGCTCATCCTCTTCCAATCAGCCTTGATTATCCAATTATCAGATTGGATAATCTAATCCAATCCAGATTTTCTACTCATTTCTTTTGCTTAAAACAAATTTATCATAACCAGCCAAGTTAGGTTTAGACTTTTGGAGAATGTCCAGTCTTTTGACACTTGTCACCTAAAGCAATGGATTTCTTTATGGAAAAGCATTGGTGATAGTGGTTTAGCTCATTAATTGGCTGTCAAWTTGATTATAAGCATTAGTGAACTTGATTTAGATGCTCCATGAAGATTTGAGTCACAATGTAGGTGAACCGCTGAGGTTACAGTCCTGRAACAAATGTTTGTGCTGTGTCCAGGCTAGTCTTCACCATAACATGTGGTAACTCAAGCAATTGGCYCTTGACTATTTTAATTTAAAAGGGGACCACAGACTTGAGAGAAAAATCTATAGCAATATAATTATATGAATATATGAACTTTGAGACAGCTGAGGGACACAAAAAMCACCAAGAAGCCCACAGTCTACAAGAAATGAATAACTAATAGGTGGAGTTCCCCTGACATCTGGATTTCACTACAGCGAAGCGTTGTGGAAACCTTACTGGATTACAATTGCAGGCTCCTATCCCATGGCTTTAGCTAAAACTCTTTGGTTTTATACTTTGTTTTAATTCCTAGGTTATTAATTGCCAGTACAGATAAGAAGTCTTAACGTGCGTGAGCTCTCCTTCCGTTGCATTCCATTAGGAAGATATCATGACATTTCAGCCACACATCATTAAACATTTCAGAATATATCCAGAAAGGCAGTTGTATACACGAGACACATTATTACAGGTAATACATTTTGCTAAGCCGCACAGCCCCGCAGATAAAGAGGCAGCTCGTGCCCTCGCCGCTGGTGCAGGCGTGTTCAGGGGTGCGTGCAGCATCCCTCGCCATGCGCCTACTGATGCGCATCGGAGCAGTTAAACACAGTTAAAGACTTTTCCAACTTCTTTTTCTTTGCCTTTCCACCCCTACCCTTCCAACACCGAGGCTGCGCGCTTGCCTTTGCAGGGGAAGAAAATAGATTGCAGCCCGAAAGCCAAAATCCTCGGTCAATACGAGGATAGATGCTTCACCACCAGACCCCTTGTGTAGTTATTTTGTGAGAGTGAAGTTCAAAGGCGGTGAGGCACAAAACACTTCCAACCTCCTCGATGCGAGGCGGTGGGAAATTGAGCCCTTATTCCACGCTGGGCTGTCTGGGCAGCACTCGCATTGATGGATTTCTGCTTTCCACTAAATTGATTAGCTTTACAGTGCTGTTTCAGTGGTTGTCTGGGTTTGAGCAAGTCCTGTATCTATTACCAGCCATTCTTCTTATCCTCAGAGAACCTCTTTCAAAGTTCAGCGCAGTGAAGTTGCCCACAAGGTACTGTTATTATAGTCAATACAAATATAATAAAAGGCAGCAGGAGAGCCGACAGGCTCCTTACGCTGAATGAGAGCTCAGGAGAGATGTGATTTCTAAGAATATGGTACAGCAAATACACCCCTGCCCTCAGATATAAAAATCACCAGGCAGTCAGTACCGTATTGAAGGTTTTTGTTGTTTTTTTTTTTCCTAGCACTTGCGCATCTGAGCATTCTCAGAGACCTTTTCTGGAGCTCTATGTCAGAGTATACTTAACATCATTATCATGCTGAAGGTGAGAAGTGTCCATCAAGAGACTCCTAGCTGGGCACACGTGCTAGCATATTAATTTTCCAGACAATATAGAACCACTGCAYTAAGCCACTGAGCAGGCTTGAATATATAAGGTCCTCCATGAGTCAGAAGATGCTCTCAAGTGCTTCCGTGCTGCATGGTGCAGACSTCCCGGGGGCCAAGGCTCGGTGGTGCAGACCTGGTCTGGGTAATTAGAGCACCGGCAGCCTGGGAGGGGTGAGTCTGTAATGGGTGCCCACCTGGAGAGCGTGCTCATATAGTCACAGCACACAGAAGGGACAGAGCACTGCGTTATTGGTAATAACTGAGCAAATTGGCTTTTTTTTTATTATTATTGTTCCTTGAGGGAAGGTGAAGAGAAATTTGGATTTGACTCATTTCTCCCAATCTCCTTTCCTGCAATGGTGAAGTAAGCGATCTCTGCTATTGTGAACTGTATTAGATGGCTTATCACACACTTAAATGCAATCCTTCAGACAGGAGAAGATGTCTACAAATTCTGTTCTTTAAACATGCTTTGAATCCCGGTGGTTTTCTCACCCATCCATGCACCTGTTTTTTATGTTTAGCCACTTTAAATCGCATTACCACCAGCACTACAGCAGTTTGCTGTGCCCGGTCTGGCTGCGTTAGCCTGTCCGTCCCGCTCTCCCGATCAGAGCTGTGCATCGCGCYGGCTGCCTGCAGCGAGGCAGTGGTATTTAAAGGAAGTTTTTCTTGAGTCGGTTACTGTAGCTGGATTAAAGAACTGATATAACTAACACTGCTTATTTTGTCCTGAAAGATTTACTGTAAATTTTTTCTAAAATTCRTATTTAGAAGGAGCCTGGTGGCGTGTCATCACACATGTCTAGATCTGCAGTCAGTACTAAAATACAGGATACTCTAATGTGGTGCTCTGGGTATAACCAGTGTTGGCACAGTTCTGGGAGGAATTTTCTCCCCTTTCCAACACACACACTATTACACAACCATCCTCAACCCCATGGGATATTCACCCGCATCTGGTGGACTGGACATTGGCTATGTCTGAGGCAGAAAAATGGGATTTTGATGGGGGAATTATTTGAATGGGCTATCAAATCCTACTCCTGTCTTTAAAAGCTCTCTCAATGGTTGTGTTACTTCCTTTCTGTTTGCAAGTACAAAAAAGCAGCAACAAGAAACCCTCAAACCGCATGGAAGAGGAATAGCATCAATGTGTGACAATGCATTCACAGCCCAGCCCCGATCTGTGAGAAGCGGGGCGTTCCCACAGCACACAGCCTGGCTGGGATTAGAGAAAACCCCAGGATTTTTTTCAATCCTAAAGCTGTTACTTGTATTTGATAAATAAACAGTTGCTTTTATATAGCAGTGAATGGTGTTAATGATAGCTATAACACCCCAAGCTGCTAGCAAACAAATTGTGTATTGCAAAGGACGGGTAACGAGGGATTTGGGGAAGGGGGATCACAGCTTAATTAACTTTGCCACAATGTAGCAGCTGAGTTTCGTGAGCCCAAGACAGAGCAGATGTCAAAAAACCCACRTGTTCCTGAGAGGGCTGCAGGATGGCACATGGTGATGGCACATTTTKTGTGGCTGCACATCCCCAGGCACCACCACCCACCAGGGACCACAGCAGGACGGGGGGAGCGAGGGGACCCACGGCAGCATGGAAGGGGAATGGTGATCCACGAAGAGATCCTGGAGACAGCAATGGGCAGAGGAACATCCTGGAGAAGTCTGAACGTGGCAGGGGTAGAGGTGGGTTACGTTTTACTCCTGGTTTGATCWCACAGGAAGAATTACACTGGGATCAGCATCCGCATGGGCAAATGCTGGGTAGGGTGTGCAGCTCCCGAGGAACCAACCCCCGGCCACCGGCAGCAAGGAGCAAAATGGGAGACATCGTTTTGGCAGGAGTTTGGGGTACACACTAACCCCTGAATGTAGTCTGCTGCTGACAGTGCCCTGTAAAGGCAGCACAAATATGCAGTTTTCAATGGARCTTTATAATTAAGACCCAATATAGAAAAAAAACCTCAGTTCCTCCACAAAGTCAGGCAACTCGAAGCAGAAGGAAAATTCCCCTSCTGAATCCCTCTCTCCCAGAGCAGCTGCTTCATTTAGGTAATTTGGACACCTCTGTTCCCTCTCTGTGGGGTGCTAATGGATGGAGATGCTTTGCAGAGGGTCTGAGTCCCAGYGCAGGCTGAGACGTGTGCCAGCTCCCCTGCAGGCACTGATTTCGGGTGACTGCCTGGGGAGGGAGATTCGGGGAGCCCAGAAACCTCCYTGCTCTTCATTTGCTCTTCATTTCTATGCGTGCTGCTGCAGCGGAAAAAGCCATCAAGCCTCTTGGAGGGAGCAGGGATCGATGCCATGCAGATAAAACCAGCAGTTGGAAAACTTTGGGTGAAAATGTAATACTGTTAGTGCTTCCAGCTCGGTTTCATTCAAGTCCTGATACTGAGATTTTAGTACGATGCCAATTTTAGCTTGAATTGTCTGACAGCTCCTCTTTGTGAACAGGAGCAGTATTGACAGAACGGTACTTTTTGAAAGTAAAGTGATTTTTTTTTTTCTCCCCAGAGAAAATAGACTCCATGTGTAATGGGATGATGCTCTTTCTTTTCCTTCTGAACTAAGGCAGCTTAAAAAGAAAGCCTGATATCTGGCTTTCATTACAGTCACGGCTTTGAGTTTTCTGGAAAAATAGGTATTAGCTATAGGATCTGAGTGCACACTATTTCAGGGGGTTCCCCTTGGAGTTACTGCTCAGGTGCCTTCTCTGGGAGRCTGGATGAAACATATGCCCTGGGCAGGTCCTGGCTAAATCCTGAAGGTCCCAGACAAGAAAAGATGAAAGTCGCTGCATTTTTAATGTGGCTGTCATTAACTACCCTCTTGAGCTGAAGGGGACCGTGGTGTATTAAATGGTGTCAGTGCCGTAAAGCAGAATTTGAGCTGCAAAGGGCTGAAGCAGCCCTTCACTTGTGCAATGGCAGGACCAAGGGGACCATTCCCCTTTCCCGGGCTCTCAAAATCTGCCTCCTAAATACCAGTTTACTGTCCCCTGGACAGAGGAAATTGTTTACGCTGGGAGAAAACAAACTGACAACCCTAAATTTCTCTGCCAGGCTCCTTTTTCTTCATCATACTTATTTTTTTTTCACATCCTGCCATTCACATCATGCCACAATGAGAAGCAGTGAGGAAGGAGCTGCTATCAATGAGTCCTGAAATCACATTACGACAATAAATCACGAAGGCACCTCTGCAACCTGCAGCTTAGAAAGGAAGGGTGGGTGGGTGGGTGGGTGGGTGGACACAGTGGCCGCTCAAGACACCTGAGTTCCATCTGCCTCATCTGCCTGCGACCTGCCTGCTGCAGGGAACTGTGTCCTTAATGAGAGGCAAATCGATGGGAATATTCGACAGCCCTTTMTGTAATGCTCTGAAATACTCTTTCTAAGCGCGAGGAGATCCAGAGATAGAAAAGTCAGAATCATAATGAAAAATGTAATTAAAGTTTTGGTCAGATTGAATCCATTACATCYCTCACAAGTACCCGGTATTGATTTCAGTCTCAACCCCAGGGATATGTAGTTTGATACCTCTGAAATCCCGCGAGCAGGGGCCTAAGCCCTGCATACATGCCATTTGTATGGCTTAAACCCAAGAATATGCTTCCAACCAACTTTAACTCTGTAGGATTCGTATTTTATTGACTCTGAGCAAGCGCAAGTGAGCGGAAACTGTATCTGCCACAAGGAAGATGGCTTTTGAGACACAATCTGTAAATAGAAGGGAAAGGGCTATTTTGGCTATATTTTTGAATTGGCAGAAAACTGCAGCAGATTGCATTATTCAGTGGGTAATGTGGCCTTGTAGCCGGGGGGGGGGGGGAGAGAACTTAAGGTTTAATCATTTTGTAATGTACTTACATTGCCCATTTTAGATTTGTCAGCTGTCATAAATGAACTGCAGTTTTATCCCGGGACTATATATAGAATTACTATTTATATATTTTTGATCTGCAGCTTATGCAGTTTAAACGAAGAAAAGAAAGGGAAGAGCTAGGACGGAGCGAGGGGGGCATGCGCCCTCGGCTCTGCTCCATTCAGAGAATTCCTCAGTGCCTCCGTGCAGGAAAACGTTGCCTTCGCCTAAGCCTCAGCTTAGGTGGTTGACATTTTCAATAAAACAACACCCATTTTCAGCAAGCCGTTTAATGTAGTGGAGAGCAAGGCAAGGAAACGCTGCGTTTAAAAATACAGCCACATGGGAATGGCAGTTGGTGAACTTCTGCTTCGTGTCTCATGTATTTATCATTCATAAGCACCAAACTCCAGGAAATCCTCTCCCATGGCATCACTCCTCACCAGTTTTATTGAAAAACAGTAATATCCTTTTTCATTCTAAATTCTGACTAAAAGCCACCCACGTTACGGCTTTTTGTATACATATTTTAGCAGTTCTCAAACAAAGAAGATTCCTCCTTCGACTGCGGAGTCCCGCTGCTTTCTCTGCTGCGTCTCCTCGTAGCCTCACTGGAAATCTCRCGGCGCGTTGCAGGCTGCCCGAGCGCTGATTAATGTCCTTGCCAAAAAAAAAAAATATAGGGTTTGCAAAAGGATTTGCTGCTCCTATCAGCTCGAAGAAGTATTTGAATGTGTTTGCTCTTTTGGGGCAGCCATTTGAAAAAATCCAAGGGAAACTTGAGAAAGTAGAATGTCCTGCCGATCGTAAATTTCAAGTATTCCCATTGTCACATCTTTTAATCCAATTCTTACTCTGGAAGCAATTTCTGTAGGGAGTTTTGCCTTGACTGTTCTCTCCACTGCTACATCCTACAGGCAAAAGGATTTCTTTTCTCCAACAATAATAATCAATGTTTTTTAAGAAGTGAGAATACCCCTGTTTTCATCCATAGCATTCACCTACAAAGAGCGTGATAATTTATACAGAAAATGCAGTCTATCCTTCCTGCAGGACAGCCTGATTTATCGACTGTGCATCTGTTTCATATAAAATGCCCTGAGTAGAACAAAAACCTCCATTCTAGCAAAACCAGGACAGTCTCTTTAGTTTTCAATAAATCATGTTCTACCTGTGGGATACCTTGTTAACGACTGTACGCTAAATCCAGAGGGGGTTCTTTATTTTTTTTTCCTTTTTTATTTTTATCTATCCATCACAAATATTCTGAGTTTCCGGGGCCAGCTGAACACCCTTGTTGCCCGGGCAAAACTCCYTTTTGTTTCAGAGGGAGTTCGTTGTTAGTGAGCTCACTACATCAAATATCTCTTAGTTACACACATCTCTGCAACGATCCATTGCAGAGTGACCAGGCTTCATAAACCAGCCTGAGAGAACCATAAGCCAAAATCTGCCTTCATTCTGCTTGTAGTTAATATCTTTGCCTTTACCTACCCAACTTTTTTTTCTATTCGGGATACAATTCAATGTTGCAGGGTGCTCTGGGTTTCCATTAAGGAGCCTAAATTCTATACCCAGGGAAAATACCTGGGTCCCCACTGTGGGAAACACCTCCCTAGAGCAGGAGAAGACAGTGGGCTAAGCAGGAGAGTGAAGGAAGCGAAAGGACGAACAGAATTATGGAGAAGTGGAATGAAGTTTCAGCACAAAATGTGCTCTGTTCCCCCTTCGAGCCTGTCCTTCCCTCGCGGGGATCCCAGCCCCACGCCTCCCCTCCCCAGCCCTCCTCCCCGAGGACAGCCAGCGCAGGGATGCCGCAGGGCATTGCTCCTCGCTCCTGCTGCAAACCCCACTCTTGGCATCTTCAGCACCAACGTTCCCCAAACCACYTGAGGTTTTAGGATACTGAAGGACRGGAGGAAATCTGTGTTCCCAGTGCAGCTCCACTGAAAATGTGTGAGCCGCAGCCAAATCAGACCCAAGGGGCCCGTGTTGTCAAAGGCACTGATGCAAAGCCGAGATCATCATTTGAAGACTTATATTGATGTAACTGGGAGTGGAAATTGTTTTTTTACTGAGGGCATAATTCATGCAGCAGGATGCTTATAGCATCCAGAAGGCTTTAGGCTAGTGTTACTATACTGTCTGTGAAGTACAAAAGTGCCTAGGGAAAAGGGAGTAAATTCCTGTAAAAYACCAGCACAGTGAGCTGTGACAGAGCTGGAGCTCATTTCCTACCCTGTGGGCTGGACCCTCTGTGCATCTGCATCCCCCTTCTCCCCCAGCCTGTGTCTGGTGAGCTCCAGCCAYGCCGGTGGCTCCTCAGCAGAGCCATGAGGTCTTTGCATGCAGCTGCAGTACCAGCTCCATCTAAAGTCCATCATCCCCCTGATGTCCCACCGATTGGGTGGCCCTCCCTGAAGAGGACTCTGGGGAGCTGGAGCTGGAGCGCAATAGCTTGGAGATACGCACTGCCTCTCCTCTTGTGTTTTTCCTGGACGATGGGGGTCTTGATTTCTGACAAAGCCTCGTGTTGCCACTGTAATATAAATTACAGTGTAAAAACATCACAGATGGGATGAGCTAAGTCCTTGACCTTGTTTCTTTGCTGCAAAAAGCCAGGTGGTGCTTCTGCCAGTTTCTCTATTGCCAGTCAGGAATCAAACAGTTCCCTGTCATTAAATTGCCAGTCCTTTGTCCCTGGGCATAGAGCAAAATGAAGTCACCTTTCCAASAGTTTGCCAACTGTTGAGACACGTTGCTATTTCAGTGTTATCTGCAATGTTATTGCCTTTGCCCAGGTGATGCGTCACCAGGCTGCTGGGACCAGACCTCAGGGATGAACAGTGCAGCCTGCACGTGAGACTGCTCTAAAAAACACCTCCTCTCTGCAAGGGACCTGAAGAAGCCCTTGAGCTTGAGGACACCTTGGTTTGCTTGTTCTTCTCTTCCTAGACCCAGGAATGCCCCAGGCTCCACCTCRTCCTGCCATAAGCAACCCAGGACTCCTGGCAGCAGCACGGGATGTCCAAGGTGCCATGTTGGGCTTCTTCCTCCRAGGAATGCTTTCCAAAACACTTTGGTCTGTGGTGGAGGTTGTGTCTATGTGGTGTTTTATCAGGATAGTTTCTGCTTCAGCCTTTTCTCAGCTGTTTTGGCTGCCTTTCTGATGCCTTTGCCAGCCTGGCCAGGATTGAATTTGGCCCCGATAGACACTTCTCCATTAATCAGAGATTTGCCTCAGTGGCAGGGTTGTTCTGAGGTCTAATGAAGTTTACAGTTTCTGATTAAATTGATTTGAGATCCTGGGGTGGAAGGCCTTTTAAGAGCAATCATTTATTAAAAAGTTGGGATTTTTTGCTCCAGCAACCTTTTGTGTTAGACTAATTTTAGCATCCAAAAGTGAAGGATGAGTCATCCTTTCTCAGTCTTTGGCGATGTTGGTTGAAGCTTTTTCTCATTCACCTTAATCAAAGAAGCAATCAAAAATTGCTAATCACTTTTATGAAGGCACTTATGTCAGGGTGAAATATGTGGCAATCATATACACAGCCAGGAAGCAAATAACATTTGCTCAAAAATAATAAAAGTGCTGGACCGAGGAGATGTGGGAGACCTGGACTGCAACCCTCCTGCCCCTCTTCCTATGGTCATTTTTTCTCCCAACACCCCGGTAATTAATAGGTGGTATTCAACAGGGTGTCTCTCATTCTGCCACTTCGAACAGGCTGTCGTTATGAACTGCACTGCTGCACACCATCATTATTCAGATAAAGTTTATAACTTCATTTCTTCATATTCAATCAACCAAATCAAACATTTCACATGGAAGATTTGATTAAATGTCATTCCAATACGGCAGAGAAACTTTCAAAATTATCAAAATTGACCAATTCACTCTTCTTGCCTTTGTATGTCAAAGTTATCTTAAATCTTAATAAACCCTAATCAATGCCTACTTTATGCTTACGCATAAAAGCGACCTTTTAAGGCCCTCCCTTGGGGGACTTTAAAGGGAGCTTTGGGGTCAGACCAGGTCCTTACTCACATGGTGTTTCCTCCAAGGCCAACTGCACATTAGTTCACTTTTAGTCTTCGGAGACTGGGGAACCTTATTGCCTTTGTGCCCTGCCTGTGTTACAGCCTTTTGTCATGGGAAACTGAGCCACCCCATCGTGATTTTGGGAGTCAGCTGAAATCTTATCTCCCCAATCTTCCCTGTGGAGAAATGCTTGGGTTTTGACTGATATGTCATTTAACTAAGATAATTAAAAGAAAAGAAGAAAAGCAGTGGATTGAGGAGATGTGGGAGGTGTGGACTGCAACCCTCCTGTCTCACTTCCCTTGGTCATATTCTGCTTCCAACGTCTGGGTAATTAATAGGTGCTATTTGACAGGTTGTCTCATTTAAGGTAACTAAGAAAACTTGACCTTCTCTAACRCTCTTGCCTTTAGAGCTCAGTAATATGCAATGGATAAAGGACTGGGAGGGTCATGGATTTTTAATTTGAAGATTTTTTTCCCCAAAAAATAATGCTGATTTGTTGAAAATATCTTTTTCACTTTGGAAAGACAGGTTTCAATAAAGCTTTTTGAACACTTYGAGATGTTTTCAATGTTTAAAATGAAGGTGCTTTCCAGATATCCAGTCTGAACCATCTTCTTCATATTAAAAGGTAAAATAATTATAAACAGAATTATAATAAGGCCAGAGAGCAAATGACACATTTCAAACTAATCTAAGCAGATTCAGGATGGAACTTGTCTGAATTTTTTTTCCCTTTTCAGTTTGCATTTCTTTGGTCTCRAGTTAAAACAAAGAAATATTTCAAAATCTTCCAAGTGCAAAAACATTTCCTTGCCCAGCTCTAATTGCTCTATTGAATTATTTGTAGACGCATCACAACTCCCTTCAATTAATCAGTTCCATGAATGCTTTTTTTTCCATAATCCCTGACCCATAGCTCATTCATAGACCTGATGCTTGTGCTGATTTAATTAGCCATTTAACTCACATGGCCTGTGAGTGTTTCCTGTTTGCACGGACCCTCACTTAAGCTCAGGATTTGCATACAGCTTCTAATTCTCACTTAAAACTCACCCCTTCCAAAACCTTTTTTGCCTCTGACCTCCCATGCTGGGATCCATGTGGGAAGCCGATGTGCTTGCAGCACGAACCCAGCTGGAATGAATTTGTTTAAAAAGCTGAGAGGACTTTCACTGAGATTTTTTGGCATTGCTCACCCAGTTCTAATTGCTTTATAAATTTAATGGAGTTAATGCTGACCACTGGGTGCTGGGCTGGTTGTGGATAAGGGATATAAAGGCAGCCCAGAGTCCCAGAACCTTATCTCTTGGCACRGGGATAGTGCTAAGGAGGAAGATGAGGCGCAGGAGGGACACCTCATCTAAGTGACTCCTGTGCAGTAGGTTGGTAGCTCAGGTGATGTTCCCAGAAACTGCTGTGTGCCCAGTGAGTCTGTGGTAGGTGCTGTGGTGGTCCTGAAGAGCCTTTCTGCTCCCACAAGCCACAAAGGTGGTAAGAAACTGCTTTTTCTTTTTTGCCTACTCCTTTGTTCACAMGGGCTGGTTACTTAGGGACTACCAGAACATTAGGGCTACTAAGACATCTCAGTTGTGCATCAAAAACTGTTAGTTTTGGTTTTTTTCACTTAAACCCATGTATTTCATTGCTTTATTAACAGTGGAAAGTTAGGGKTTTGATTCTGTATGACAGTACCTCTGTCACTCTCTGAAGAGTTAACAAATAAGTTCAGAGTTAGCTGAAATCTGTAGCTTTCCTGTTCCTTTGCCAGTAGAAGTCGTCTGTAAGTATATTAAACCTTTCTCTTGCTGATTACTGCAGGGATTTTTACTGCAAGGTAAATCTGCATTTTACAAGCAGGAATACTATCTAGATAAATGTTTCTGATTTGCATCAAGGGCYATATCTGATAATGTTCCCCCCAATTGAAGGTGACAATGAATATAGGAAAGAACTTGGTCTGCTTCTTTGCACATCCCAGAACATTAATTTTTTTTGGTCAAATCAAGATCCTGAAGGACAAAATATTAAAACTGCTTAAGATGAGGCTTAACACCCTATCAGCCAAATTCCCTTTGTGCCTTCTTACCTGTTCACCCAGCAACATGCTGTAATCTGCTTTTGTACGTGGATGAGGCTATAACTCACAGAAGAGTGAGGACTGGTGTAATTCACAGAAAGAAAAATATATTCACAAAATATCTTGTCTTGGAAAGTTGCCCATGGAGTCAAACAATATATTCATACTCATATGAAGTTTAACYCTTAAAGCAAAGCTCCAGGTACTGGCTGGGTCCAGATCCTTGGCTGGTGCAAACAAGGGTTGCTCTGCTGCTGCGCTGCCTGGGGCCACGTGCAGGCTCTGCCTTCGGTTTATCCTGTGCTCCGGTCTCGGTTACTGTAAATAAAGCCYCAGCAGCCAATTTACAAAATTCACTTTGGGGAGCTCTGGCTTTATTTCTAGCTATTAGCCACCAGGGCTGTCATTTGAGTAACTGTGTTGTGGATCCGCTCAGAGCGGGCTGCGGCGGGCTGTGCAGTCGATGGCCACACCAGGGCAGTCGCAGAGAGTAAACAGCCTGGCTATAACTCTGCGTGTCATGCAGAGCAATAAAACCCTATCAAGAAGGAATCGCAAGCACCTAATGCGAATCAGATGCAGCGTAATATAGGCCACGGGCATGCTCTTATCCAGATGTGCAGGGAATTGTGTATGTAAACAGAGTGTAATTTGGTTTTACATCTTATTTTTCATCCTCATCTTCAGAGGGAAATGAGTTAGTTACTCGCAGTGGCACGTACTCAGCGATTGCTCACACACAGCTTGGTGTGATGGAGCTTTCCTCAGGGACCGGGCACTTAAGCCCACTCAAGCCCACTCCAGGTGGGCTGGAGCAAACATCACGAAGTCCCCTGAGCAAAGTGCCCAGCTCTGGCTGGGAGGGAGARGGGGGACCCTGCATCGGAGCAGCTTCCAGGGTGGAAGAGATGAGCTGGGGTCCCTCGCTGCTGGGGCAGGCACCGGAGGTGTGCGGCTGTGGGTGCCACAGCCCTCGCTGTCCTACRCAGCAGCGGGACGTGGGGCTGTCCCTTGACACAGAAGGTCTTGCCGTTGGAGCTGCGTCATGGACCGGCTGGCAGAGGTAAAGGCTGGSTTTGCAAGGAGATGCTAGTCTCCTCCTTGGCTGTTGGAGAAAAGGGCTCAGCTCCTCTGAAGCTGTGACTTTGGACTCAGCATTAGGGCTGGAGAAGGAGGATTTCACCTGCCTTGCTTCTTGCTCCTGGTGTGCTGGTTGCTGTACCTGAGGGTCAGAAGGTTGTAGGGCATTAGTGGGAAATTAGCTTTCCACRTGAAGAGGAAAGCTACTTCTAGCCTCGCCTGCCTCGCACTAGTGATTACAAATATGACTGCATCTGTTGTGATAAATACAGAAAACCCTGGACTTAATGTAGTTGCATTTCAAATGCAGAGAGGAAGGAGGCTGTTAGTCAGCCAAGCAGGGCTGGAAGGCAAATGGTCTGGGTGTTAAGCCTTGCTCGGCCTTGGTGAGGTATATAAATCTGGGCAAATAACCCCATTCCTYCTCTTTTAAATTGGAAATAGCTCACACAAAGTCTTTCCTTTTTAAATGAAACATGTCTTGAGCTGCACCTCTGAGTGCAAGGTGGCATAAATGGGACTTAGGTTGATGAAATGGACTTATGTCTCACCTCYTAAGGCTGCTTGGAGGTTGGCTGACTTGTTTCCAGGACTGAGATTCCCAGTGTTTGAGAGGGACCAGTCTGATCCCTGCATTGCAGAGGCAAGGACACTTCACCTGGGGGCCCAGCAGCAAGGGGACTTGTTTTCCACATGGATCCAAACCTGCTCGACAACCTCATTCCTCCCCACCATGTAGCTGGCTTCACAAAACCCATCCCTGCTGCGCACTGCGGAGTGGAGAATAATTGCTGTGAGCCAAACGAGAGCTGCGTATCTTCTCATTACCACCAGCCCGAGCTTGCCCAAAAGGCTTTCTACCGAGCGGCGTTGGTATCCGCGATGATGCAAAGCAGTCGGTATCGCCCGGCTGCTTGGAGAAAAGAATATGTTTGGGGCAGATCTGAAGCAGTTTCTYGCTGGGGAAGTGATGGCCTCAAAGATTTGGCCCTCTGCTTACCTCAAGGTTTGCCCATGTATTTTGGTTAGAAATCCTTTCCGTTGAACACAGCTGAGCAAGGGTGCAGCTTTCCAGTGTGCTGGGGTCTGTGATCCAGGGACACCRCAGGGTACCCAGCCCCCTGCCCACCCTGTTACCCAAAGGGGTCCGGGGGAGCTCAGCAGCCAACAGCATCCAGCTCCAGTATAGCCAGACCTGCAACGCTGCAAGAGCTGTATAATCGAGACAGATTTGTGTTAATTACGTACTTACCTGTGAAAACCTTAAGGTTCAGGATTAAGGGCAAGGAAATTATACTCAGGGGATATTTTAATGAGCAGAAAAACCTATACTTTGTCTCACAAGTCACTTTTTGCATTAAAACTTCCTGGGCTTATAATTAGAAATTTAATGTTTCGTGAACTGGAGTTCAGAAACTATGGGAAAAATGGTTTATTTCCCAGCCCCCCACTTTCTTAATCAATGCTCTCAGGTCAGTTTTCCAGTGGTTAATAACATAGCACTTATGCCCACCCTGTCTCACAGGGGAAGTTTAAATCTACAGGGCACTTCTGATTTTTTATATATATATGTATATATTCATTCAGGCAGTTAGCGAACCAGAACTAATGCAAGTGTTTGGCCRTTTGGGAGCAGAGGAGAGGGCGAAGGAAAGGCAGGCGGTGCAGGGGCCAYGGCCCCCGGGACTGTCACCCTCCCAGCTCGTGGGAGCCGGTCTGACGGGCAGGGTGGCGTTGAGGGAGCTGCCCAGGGCAGGGACCGTCTCCTCCAGAGGTCATGGCACCATGCAAAACACTTAAATGACACGATTTAGAGGCAATTAAGTAATTATACCTCTCTGCTGTACTCCTGGGTTCAGTTCACACTCCAAGCTCTTGGGCTGAGGCAGGTGTTACATTGCCCTCTGCAAAGCTGATTTTTTGGAAGGGTCTCTTTCACCACACGTTTTTCCCTCTCTTTACTCTGAGTCCAGGGGCAGGAGAGCTGCTGGCCATCTTTGCGCAGGCTTCTCCCAAGGGTGCTGATGTACTCCACCATTCCTAATATCAACAGCTGTAGCCCAAGCAACACAAGCATGGTGTTTTAATGCACAGCACTCTCCATTTCAGGGGCAAATGCATGTGTGTTGGTGAGGCTTGGTGTGTGTAAAGAGGCATCCTCCCTTACACCGCTGCTGCGGGACAGCATCATCAAAGGCAGCTGCACAGGGAGGATAGAGGTCAGAAATAGTAACCAAGAGGCTGTGTATAGCTTCAGACTGCCTCCTCATTAATCTAGGAGTGAAGTCACTTAAAATAACCGTGACCTTCATTCCCCATCCATTTGCATGAGGCTGTTTAATTGTTGCTGTTCCATGGAAAAGGACCACGGCGTGCAYGGGCTGAGTGGTTCTCCAGCGAGCCAGGCTCAAAGGGAGACAGGCTGGTGGGGCTTAGACTTTGCACTTYGGAGTTCAGATGACTACTTGGTGGGGGGGAAGGTGCTTATCTGAGTTGGGTGGCTTGCAAAAGGCAGGAGGGCACATCCCTGGGGCCGGCTATGCATGCTCTCTTGCTTGAGGAAGGCGGGTGTAAGGGAGAGGTGCCCAGCGGGGAGGCAGCAGCGCAATGAGCCTGATGGATGCTCAGCTGCAGGAGGAAGCTTGCAACCACAAAAGCGGGTTTCTCAAATCTGGAAGCTGGGTTTTTAAGCCCAGAAGCAGACTTGACAGTGGAAACATTTGGGGAACAGCTGGTATCAGCTATCGCTGCTCCTCCTTGTCCATGGGGATGGATTGCATTGCTGTAAATTACTGCATTGGCAGCGCTCCCTGTTCACACCCCATGCCTCAGTAAAATTGTAGGCTGGGAATGGAAGATGTGGAGCATCAGTCCTGGCTTTATGCCACCTAGGAGTTGTCTGTATGAAGGCAATCCTTGGGTACCATTTGGGTGAACTTTCTAGGAGCTTTTTACTGCCCGAGAAGCTGGTTGTGAGGGACAAGTGAATTTGGATGTAGCCTGCATGATCTGCATACGGCAGGAATCTGGATACACCCAGAAGGAAAGAAGGGAAATTAGGACAACAGAAGTTGATGGGCTGAAAACTTAATTAACATGTTGAAAAATTTGACCTGAACTCAGGCTCTTTCCCTTTCTCTTTTCCTTTGTCACTGTTGGTTTGATTTGGRTTTTGATTTTTAATATTACTACTAAGGAGAAATTTTGCTCCCAAATTAGGAATAAATTATATCAGYTAAATGTCAGGCTAATGTGTTAATTCTGTTGCAATGCAGTGGAAAAATCATACAACAGAATTCCCCCCCCCCCCCATGTACCTTCMTCTGATTCACTCTGTGGCTCAGCTAATAGTTTTGCAGCCTTGTGGATTTCAAGTAACCGAATAACAACTGAAAAGTTTCTCTTTATTGCATCCATCTGCTGCACTAGGATGGGGAGCAGCTCCTTGTGATACACTTAGAATAACACATCTGCTGCTGTACGTTGCAGTACAGGGTCCTGGCCCCTTCCCTTGCTTTCTATGACAAACAAGCAACAGAATGACAAATAAAGCTGTGGTTGCCTTTGTCAGCTCCAGCTCCTTGTGCTGCAGGCTAGATGAAATACCCACACAATCATGGCAGCATCCCATATTTATTTAAAAATATTAAACTATTTATAATGGAGAGGTCATCAGCATGSTGCATTCATTAGCAAGGGCTCCAGGGAAGAGACAGCAGTGAGCAAAAAACACAAACAGGCTCTACACAAAAGAAGGAGCAAAGAAGCATCCTTTTGAAATGTCAGTGCTGAGCAGCAATTAAAACCAGGAAGACTTAAAATACAGGGAATTTCAATAGTCTGAGTACAACAGCCAGCCCTGGCTGCCAGGGAACCCATGGTGGGATTCCCATGGATGTAAGGGTAGAGGATCAGGTCTGTGCTGCACAGTAAAATGTAAATGGATTTTCTTTATGAAAGGAAGGATGAAATTGCTGCTTGTGTAGAGAACCGACAGTGCCGAAGGCAGGCACACGGCAGGTCGGGGAGGGAGGCAGGCAGGGTTGGGTTCATGCAAGGGTTGCATGCTGCGGGATGCTGAGCACCTCTCTGAACCGGTCTCTGCCAGGAGCAGGCTGGAAAACATCACTTGAGGGGAAGAGGCTGCTCTGCATGACAGGGTGCGAGTCCAGCGTCGGGTCAGGTTGCTCAGAAATGGCCATTTGACCTTGCAAAGTGCTCCTGGGCATCGCAGGGCAAGTGGGAGTTACAGTCAGATGATAAAAGGGGGGAGTGGGGGATGTGCTCTCTCTTGGAAAGTGTTTCTGAGAAAACAGGAATTTGTCCAGTAACTACATTTCAAGTAACTTAATGCTATTGCAGTGGTTTTATAGCTCTTTGTCCCCTTTACTCCATCTCCCGTAGAAATCTGCYCAGAAGAGCTGTTACACCTTGTGTAAGTGCCGTCCGGTCTCTGCTGACTCTGCATGCAGGCAAAAGCTAACTGTGGTACTGAAGCTCACATTAGGATAATGAATTGGAAGAGGTCAGAAGAGATTAATATTTCATCTTTGGCTTGCCATGCCCTTTCAGAAATTAATTTGCATTGGGCAGTTGCGTGGTATTTTTCCTTCTGTATTTCCTTTTCTCATCCTTTTTTAAAATAGACACGGATCACATCCAAAACCCAAAGTGCTCAGATGGGCTTTGGAGCTGTCCTTGGCTCTTTATACCTCCCATTTTCCAAGATGCTTTCTGAAAACATGTTTTTAGAGGTTTCTCACTCCAATTTTTCCCTTACCTGCACAGAGGATTTTTATGTTTTTAGTGACAACAGAGTTGCAGCCCTTGCRAAGTGGCCAAAACAAACCCCAGAGCTGTATTTCCCTTCCTTCTCTGCCCCAGGGTCTTCCCCCTCCCTGGTTTCTGCCTTTGCTTTTTCTCCCCCTCCCGCCCTGAAACTCCATGGAAAATTTCCCAGCTTTTAAGAGTCCCTGCAGACACAGAGGGAATGATCCTTAATTCCCAATTTCCATCCTACTGTTGGGCTCAGGGCATTTTATTTTAATGTAGAATTTCACAGGAATTCCTACGGGGACTCTTCACATCCATATTGCCTTGTAGCACTGCTGCTGAATCATCTAGGAACTGAAACTTGCTTGGCTGGAGAGCAATGTGTTTTTATAAATTATCAACATGCAGAAATTGGCCCTTGTCCAAAGCAAGCCTTCTACTTTGCTAATACGCCTTGAGTCTAATCCCTGTTGTATTGTGGAGGACAAAGACAACTCRTCTCCAGCTGGTAAGGCTGGACGTAGGGCCTAGTGACACACATGGGAGATGGAAACCGGGAACGTATATGCYAGGAGCAGCATTATAGCCAATATATTAGAAATGCAAAGACAACTCTGTTGCTTCAGATGTTGTCTCCAAAGAGTCGTCGGGGAGCAACAGCTCCCAGGAGCAGGCATGAGTAATTCACTGCAGGTCATCCTCTGATGTGCTCYTTTCTCCCAGTTTTGGTCCTCTGCTGGGCAGTGGACTGTGTCTGTCATTGTACAGCACAATTCTGTTTCCATGGACCTGGATCTTCAACTAAAAGCTCATTTGATGCAAGTCAGGAGTGTTAAGACTTAATTCTACAACAATAAAAAAGAAATGAGCCTAGCAGTAAAATGGTGCTGAAGGATGTATGGGAGATATGATGTCCATACATACGTGGTGCTGTATGGATGGATTTCTTGCACAGGGTTTTGCTAAGTGGTCTCGGGATTGTGCAAAGCCTCCATGACCTCATGCTGAGGACTGGGAGTTGAGCTGTTCCTGCTGCGTGACGGGAGCAATATCCTGATTTATCCCGTTGCGGTGGCTGCCCATGACGGGTCTGGCAAGCTGCTGTCGGCAGAACCGTGCGGTGGAYGCCTTGACCTCCCTTGGGCAGAGCAGGAAGGTGGAGCTGCTTCCTCTTCAAGCCTGACTGCCAGAGACATGATTCAGATTTTACAGCTAATTGACTGYGCTGATCTTGCTGCCAGAAAGGGACAATATTCAATGAGTCGCTTGTCTTTCAGTTGCTGCTGTCCAAGACCCTGCATGCACCTTATAAAACCAGTCCTGTGACTTGGCTGACTGGTTGCCCAGAGGTCCAGGTTCTCCCACGCCCTCCCCTTCTCACTTTACCTGCTGCTCTGCTTAACCCTCCGCGCCTTGCAAGCACTGCCCTACCTGGGGAGAAGGTGGTGGCTATTTACTGAGTGACCCAGAGTCAAGAYGGGATTTGTTGTGATTTCCCGATAATGTTCTGCTTCCAATTAAAGGTGGGGGTTGCTCTGCAAAAGGATAATGAACGTGGTGGAAATTAATGCCATCGGCCCCTGGTAGCAGGAGGAGCTTGACTTCAAGCCAACTGAAACTCGCTGCGGGCTCTGACTCRAAACACCATCAGCCCACAGCCCCGTTGTGCTGGGTGCTGTGTATTTTTATGGACAGCCCTGAGCTCGCAGCTGGAGGGCACGACGAGATAAGAAGCCCACGTGGCAGATGAAAACCGATCAGCACGTTGCTGAATATGAAATGAGGAAGGAAGCTTGTAAATACCACGCCAAGGAGGCCGGCGTGTGTCGCGAGGACGGGCTGGCGGTCGTACAAGCCCTCGTGCTGCCGCTCGCTTTTTCGGTCTGCTCATCTGCCACCCAACTGGAGTTTATTTGTTAACATTTCTTCCCAAAGCTGGCTCCCGGCAGASCTGCTGCTGAGCCGGCTTTCATCTCTGTGCCTCGCTGGAGAGCAATGCCAGGCTGGAGCACGAACGAGCGTATAGCCGACAGCTCCAGGATCTGGCCCATCATACTTTTGTGATGATGCTAGGAAAATATAGAGCAAACAATGCTGTAGGAATAACTTAGCCCACATACGCTATACAAGAGCTGTTCCCATGATGTTTGCTCAGCCCCCGACTAATTTAGCACACAGGACGGGCTGGCAGATTATGCAGCGAGACATGCTAATTCGGGCCTGCGGTTCATGTGAAAGAATGAYGAGACGGTCTAGGAGACAATGCGAGCTAATATTAGGACGCCAGGCAGGGAGTCAGGAATCCTAATCCCGACTGCCACTGACCTGCTCCCAGGCCCCAAATCCCTCTTTGGAGCTGCTTGGAGCAAAGGAGCATCTCCCTTTATGTTTGGCTGAGTTAGCCCTGGGAGCCGTTTATCCCAGCCAAGGCTTCTGGCTGTTATTATATATAAATAGTAATGATGATCATAATCTTYCCATAGGCGGTATGGCACTGCAGGGGTAGCGCCTCGTATCCAAGATGCTGCTTTTGTTGGACCAAGCTCGTACGTGCAGTAGATGCTGCTTTAGCGTAAAGATGCTCTTGCAGGACCAGCAAGCAGTAAGTTGATCAGGGACGTTTCTGTGAAGATACAGCATCAGACACTGCCATGAATTCTTCTGCTTCAAAAAGCAAGACAGGGTTTGTATATCTTCCAAATCACTGAGTGATATCTTGTGGTGTGTTAATTGGCTCTGCTTCTGAGAACATTTATGCGTGTACTCAGCCTTACACATGTGGCTTGTCTGATGCCTGTAAATTACTCTCATGAGCAAAGTAAAGTCAGTCCCCAGATGGCTGCAGGATCAGGGCCGGGCCGTGTGCTGCTGCCTTGTCTGCCGTGGCTTTTGCCAGAATTATAATTATGACCCAGAGAGGGACCTCCCAGCTACTCCTCACTGTTGAAGGAAGAGCGCATCGATACCACTCTGGAGGAACTCCTTCCCAAAACCTCAGCTTGTCCCATCATTGTGCCTTATTGCTACTTATTAATATATTTCTTTTAATTTTATTGAGGGTACTYGGGCAAATTTTTTGTAAGGATGAAATCAATTCTCAGTCATAGAAATCTTTTCCCCATTTAGAGTTTCTACTGGGTGGGAAGGGATTTCTGCTGTTTATTCTGTATACAGAATTGCTATTAATATTCTGTGCTTCAATTCTTCACTTTGAGGAAAAAAAACCTGCATAGTGGAGCTGGTGGACAAGATACTGCACTGATTCAATCCTATGTGCCAGTTAGTTTTGGGAAGCTGAGCCTTTGTGGCTAGTTTTATTGTCAAACCAAATCATGAGGTTGACACCTTTAATTAGCTTCACACAAGCTGTTTGAACCAGGCTGTGCTATGGGGAGAGGTAAGTTTTTCCAAGCTTTTTCTTCCTGCTATTTTTTTCTATATTTAAGCCATCAGACTCGAATACACATCCATCACAAGGGACTATCAACTTACTCAACACGCAGCATCTTTGAAAGGTTCAGACTTTGCCTCTTCTTTATGGCGCTATAAAGTCTTATATCAGAAGTCTTTCCTGATTTAGCTGTCTCCTGCTAGTTTTCAGGATTTTTAGGGGGAATGAATAGCAAGTTTTATGCGTTGAAGATACATAGAGAAAATAGAGAGGAGATACAGAGAACGGGATGGGGAGGTGGTACCGTGCAGAAAGCAGGGGAAGGAGAGGGAATGGCATCTCCATTAGCCTCGGCAGAGCTGGTGGTGAAGTTCGAGGATGCGGCGTGGCTCTCCGTGTATCTGCAGAAGGAAGGAGGAGGGGGGTAACAAAGGAGGAGAGAATGAGACTCTTGGGGTCTGAAGTGAGTTTGGGCGAGTGTTGGCGCCTTGGGCGGTTGGGTTGAGCTCTCAGCACAAATGTGAGCCCTTTTCCTTTTTGAGCAGCAGAAGCAGAAAGGGAGAGGTTTATCAGCTGAGACAGATGAATTGGGATAGCTTATCTTAGCAGGGCAGAGCTATTGTCTACTGAAAAGTCTCTGGCAACTCATGTGGAGCCATTAAAATAGCAAAATTCCTAGGGAAGAATGTGACTTAATATCTACCAGATTAGGGCAGGAACTTGCTCCTTCTGTGACTAGATCATAGTCAAGAAAGACTAGAACAAGCCAAGACTTTTTCTTTTTCTTTTTCCTCCCCCCAGATTTTTGATTCCTTTTTGGAAATAGTAGTTGGAAATGCTCTGATGTGTACCAGACCATAAAAATCTCCCATAAAATCTGGATGGATAAAAATTAAAACACGTGGCAGGCTCAGCTTCCCTTGCAAAGCCAATCTGATCCTTGCTCTAACCAACAGGCTGTGCCCTCTCCTCTCYGCTCCGGACTTCTCGGGAGCTTTCCAAGGCTGGGAGCAGCCTGACTCCCTCCTTGCCAAAAAGCCGCACCCACAGCAATCATATCCTGGAACAGCAGTGGCTTCTGCAGGGAAGATACGCTTCAAAGAGACTAATAAACTCAGGAGCACAAATGTTAATGAAAGTTAATGAGATCTACAATTTTTAATTGTCTTGGATTTTTTTTTTTTAGAACCTTACTTTTTAAAAGGACTGTTGGTTTCACGCTATCTGTAAGACACCCCAAGGCTGGCACCCCCGGGAGGGTGTACCTGCTGCCAGGCGGTCACTCTCTGCCCTTGTGCTTCCACCCAATGAGCTCAACAACACCCCAATATACCTGGCCTGTTGTGTGTTATTTAAGCCATAGAGTATGACAGAGCATGTTTTATGGAGCCATTAATTTATGCTGTGGGTGACTTTAACCACCCAAGAAGTATATTAATGGCCYTGTAAAATACACCCCAGAGTGTCTTAATATAGTTATGAGATTGATCTTCAGCTTTATATTCCACTGTGCGTGATATTATTGAAATAAATTGTAGAGGAAGGTGACACAGGGGATCCCAGTAAGGGGTGAGTTGCCTTTTTCTTCTTAGGATCCCTTGGTCACAGATTCACTCTGGTGAGCAAGTCGTAGGATGGGGATCCAACCGCCCTGCGGCAGGAGGCTGGAGATGTCCCGTGCAAGGGGCTGCCTTTGGGGGTGGAGCTGGCCCAGCTCTGCGAGCGACCTTAGGCRGTACCTGTCCGTGCTGGCTGGTCTGTGGCTCTAACCAGAACTGCTTGTGTCCTGACACGTGGGAGGTTTTCTACAAATACAGGGTTCAATCGGTATCTGAAGTTGGGTCATCAGTTGAAATGTTTGCCAAAGCCAGGACTCAAAGCAGCATCAGCCCGGCTCTTCCTTGCTACCAGAGAGCAGTACCAGCTTGTCCAGAAACCCTGGATGCCACACAAAAAAATTCTTCTCTGATGAAAGTTAGGTGGGATTACTGAACAACAATTCCTGTTTGGGAAATACAGCAATACATGGCTTTCCTACTGACAGATGCTGGTAGCATGAGTGTACCAACAGGAAACCTTAATGTCTGAAAGGCTGGACCTTGTTTAAAGTCTTTTTTTCTCCTGAGATCCACATACTCAGGCTTTCAAAGCCTCAAGGCCTGTGATGTCAAAGTATTGAGGGTTTGGGTTTTAGCTGGAAATTAAGAATAAATTCTGCTGTATTAAACAATCTGTATTTCTGTTTGTAGCCTTAATCATTGTCATCTTTTTTAYGCTCTCTGGTGGGAGCACATGGCCCTGTACTGCCACAAACCCACAACATTCTCAGTGACTAGACATGTTTTTTTCAGCCCAAAACAAGTAAAACTGTGGTTTTCTCTAGTTTTCGTATGAAATCTGAGAGAATGATTTGATGCTTGGGGGAGCTTTGACCCATTTTAAAATCCAGGACACAGCATGAAATTTCAGAGATGCTTATGAGACCAAGACCACAGGTYGATATCCTATTTGAAAGAGCCGTTTTAGTTATTGTGTGTTTGCAGCAGGGCCTAAAGCACGCGGAGCACCTTCTGAAGGAGGAAGAAAACACCAGCCCACTCATCCTAACAGATTAGAGGCTGCTGAACAGATGGGCCACCAAACCACGGCRACAGTAGACAAAAAAGAGCAAGGGAATTGGGCTCTGCTTAAACCTCTGAGCCAGCCCGAAACAGTTTTTATAGCGCTGTCATGGGCTGTGAGCTGTTTAGAGCATATTGTCCCGTGTGAGATGGGGCTGGACCAGCAGCTGCAGGTGTGGTGGGATGGCTGCAGCCAGCCTTGCTTGGACAAGGGATGCGCTTGAGTTTCCCCTTGCCCCGTGTTAATGTTCAGCTGTTCCCCAGGTGCCCTGTGAGGCTTCATTAATTAATGTTTATAAAGYGCTCAGAGACCCTTGCAAAAAGGAGGGTATTGTTAGTAGAACTGCAGTTGTTAGAGATGAAGAACGGTCTGTTAATCATTAAATCAGTTCCCTGCAAAGGCAGGACCACCRTCCCCTGGGAGAGAGGCCGCGCTGCGCAGCTGAAATGCAAAGACAGGTTTTTGTAGGGTGTAATGACCTGATTATCTATCGGGCCGGTGTCAGAGGCTCTTCTGGGCAGGAGCAGGCCTGCCACAGGTCACGGGCTCAGCACTGCTRATGGCTAACCAAGGGCTTCCTTTAATAGAGGTGGCTGGAGCAGCTATGTCCTGAAATCATCTTGTTGCAGCAGTAGGGTGCTGGGCAGTCGCAGGGTTGGGAMTGAGGACAATGAAAAATCTTGGCTATATTTGAGCTGTTACAAGTGATGCCAGCTTCCAGGATCTAGGGCTATCTTGACTAACGGCTTGACCAACTGGCCCTYACTGGATGCAACTAGGAGATAAAACAGTAAGAAGTTGGTTGCGGAGGAAAACTGAAGGGAAAGTCTTAAAATCAAGAGAAAGTTCCGGCTGAGGTTTTCGGGTTTTGTTAATTACCAGCAAGAACAATTTTGGGAACACACTGGCCCAGACAKGAGTACGGTGTTAGGATTACGACCAGAACAGCTTACACTTGCATTACTACTGCAGCATTTGTAAGCAAACAGAAAATGGCCCATGGAAATCTCTCGTCTCATAAATCTACTAGCAAAATTGTTTTTCTAAATAGTGTTTTTCAAATATCTTTCCATGAGGCATGAGTAGTTCTGTAAGAATTCAGGGCAGCCACAGCTCATGTGATACTCACATGGATCCCAGATGAATTCTAGCTTAGCAGGGCTGTCACATAACACATCCTGCAAAATGATGGTGATGAAAATACGTCACACCCAGCTCTCAGCTGTGAACAAAATTCTCCTTGCGCTATGAGCTCACACGTGTGACACAACTATCAGCTGGCWTGCAGATGAGATAAACCCTTCCCCGCTAGCCATGCTGCTGCTCCTCAGGGTTTGTGGGCCTCCTGAGCATTTATTCCTCAGAGGATTTAGCCTGGTAGCCTGATCACTGATCCAGTTTTTACTGGTCAAGGTACAGTAAAAAGCGTGCTGTGATCCTAAAAGTGACAAATTGGGTAGCCGGTTACAGAGCCAGCAAAAGCAGACGTACGGCAGTTACTGCTGCTCAAAGACAAGGGATCAGCACAGCTTTAGGTGTGAAAATTAAGTATTAAAGTTCCAAATGGAAAGAACCCTCTTAGAGAGATGGAAGAAAACAAGGGCTAGACACAGGAGGTAATTTGAATTTCATGAGTTCACTTCTGCATTTGCCCTTGATACCCAGGAAGGCAGGCTCTGCCCTGCTCCTTGGAAGGGCCTTGAGTACTTATTCCAACTTTGTGAGCACTGGCAATCCCGTCTGCTTCCCATGGAGACCTGGACAGAGGTGCCTGAGGCACCGGGGATGGAGCTGACTCACTGCTGTGCTATGTGACATTGGACAACACGTTCCGTTCCCTTGTTCCCTTGCCCGGAGGTGGCTGTGCCGCTTAGGCCAGAGACSGCGGCTTCTGCGGCTGCAGAGCAGCGCCTGCAGCGATGGTGGGTTTATGGAACAGCCCTATGAGAGATCTCAGCTGGGGGAAAGGAGGGATGGGGATGCAGGGTGTGAGGAAGGACAGACTTCCCTACTTCCTCTAGGACAGGTGTAAGGGCAGGGAAGTACCCCTGTCACCTCTCTGAGGTCTGTGAGCTGAGCCTGGCTRATCAGCTCGGCCAGCACCGGAGGATGTTAGGCTACCGCACACGGGCTCCCTGAGCCTGCCGGCGCTCCTGCATCGCAGATCATTTCGGTACACGCATGGCTTGAAAGATGTGATGAGAAAGCAACGGGGACAGCAGCAAGTCTGCGGGCTGTACCGGCAGAGCGCACGTTAGGGCAGTGCAGGGAGCGAGACCAGGCTCTTTGTTTCCCTGTGTCACTTCTCAGTCCCGATTAGCAGCAAAATAGGGCACGCACACATCTGACAACTGAATTCCTTGCTGGAAGGGGTTCGGTCATGCATAAGACTGCTCAAAATGAGGCCTGCCTTTCAGGTTTGGAAGCATGGAGGATGACCTGGAAGGGACAGCTGGTACGTGCACGCTTACTTATTTTCCCCTTTTGAGTTTTGTACCAGTTCTGGGTAACTTTGAAGAGTTGTGGCCAAGGGCAAACAAATGGATGCACATCCCTTTCCCCAGCAGACAGACCTCGCTATAGGTCTGTCCAGCTTCTAAACAATTACATGGGGAAAATAAAATGCGAGAACATTATTACCATTGCAAATTCAAGCACTAAAAAATCTGGCAAGTGGAGAACTAAGGATACGAGCACGGCTCTAACTCAGCCTTGTGCAAGCGCTTTGATACCATTTTGACGACAGGCTTGTGCAAGTTTTTCCTCGGGACTTCTGCCTCATCGTGCCCTCTCCCGTAACAACCCCCTGGAAAGCACAGGTGAGCCGCGATTCCRGAGGTTTGCAACTTGTAAAATCCTAGAAATCCTCCCGGGAAAGTACAGGATTACCATCCCTCTTCCCCCGAAACATGAGCATCTCCAGGGGCTGAACTTCTCGAGGAGCTCTCAGCCGAGCCGTGYGCGGGGGAGACCCGCCTGCTCTCCCCGGCCCCTTCTCCGCGGTGAATGATTTGCTGCTGGCGGGTTTCCCTCAGCCTCCGCCCGGGCTGCGCGGGCACCGACTTTTCCCTTCGGAAAAGTTGTCCGTGGGAGCGGGGCCCTTCCAACACGGGGCGCGCACCGGCACCGCGGCCGGGGGAGGGGGAGCGGG
>JASVER010000022.1:7527825-7628494 GCA_030449065.1 Oceanodroma leucorhoa
GTGCCAGGGCGCCTGCGCCGGCGGCGCGGAGCGCGGCGGAGCGGGACGGAGCGAAGTGTAACAAAACAAACGGGTCTTTGTATCGCCTTAAAGGCGCCGCGCGCCGCCTCCGCGCCCCGCGCAGCGCCCGCGGAGAGGGGCAGCAAAACCAAACAGCGGCGCGGGGGGGCGAGGACCAGCCGGATTTGCTTTTTCAGCGCTTTTTTTTTTTTTCTTTAATTTTTTTTGAATAACACGGGAGAGGGACGGCGCGGAGGGGAGGGCGGGAGGCGGGCGCGCGCCCTCCGCGGGCGCGGAGCCATGAGGGCCGCGCGCGGCGGGAGCGGGGCGCGGCGCCGGCGGTGATGGCTTGAGGGGCCGGCGGCGCGGTCTATGAGGCAGCGGGTCGGCGCACCCTGCGCACCTGCTTACCGCGCTCCCGCGGGCGCGGAGGGCCGCGCAGCACCATGTCGCGCGTCGTCCAGAAGAAGAACCACTGGGCCAGCCGGGTGCGGCAGTGCTCGCTCACCCGCGGGCCCGGCGGGCAGCTGGGCTTCGCCCTGCTCGGCGGCGCGGAGCACGGCGAGTTCCCCTACGCGGGCGCGGTGGCGGGGGACGGCGAGGCGGCGCTGAGCGAGGGGGAGCTGCTGCTGGAGGTGCAGGGGGTCCGCGTCTCGGGGCTGCCGCGCTACGACGTGCTGGAAGTGATCCGGAGCTGCAAGGACCCCATCGCGGTGAAAGCCGTCCGACAAGGTGCGAGCGGGGCCGGGCCGGGTGCGGGCGCGGGGCCGCGGGGGGACGGACCCCCTCCGCGCTGCCCACGGGGCCGCGGAGGGCCCCTCCGGTGCTGGGTGGCCGGGGGCGAGTGCGGTACGGAAGGGAGAGGCGAACATTAGCCCTTCGGGGCAACACAGGACCCCGAAAGGAGTCACACGCTGCGCGTGTCGGTGCGCGTACGTTTGCACACACTCGCGTGCGCACCTTCTGCACGGGCACCTTATCGTCCTGACTCGGTCTGGACTCTCCCTGCAGTTTTCTGGCCTGCGTTAAACACAGCGAGCAATTGCGTGAGACTTTCCCTAAGGCACCGCGGAGCTTTCCAGCGCTCCCTGCGGGGGCACCCATGGGTGTCGGGGGGAGCCCTGTGTTCGGGGCTGACCCCTGGAGCGGCCAGGGCAGACCCGCAGCTGGGGGAATGTGGGAGAGATTCCCTCCTCCAGCAGCTGAGCATCCTTTCGAGCAGCCGCGCTGCTGGGCGATGAGTGGAGTCTTGTTCAAAAAGTGCAGCATGTGATTGCCGGCTGCCTGCCTTGGGAAGGGAAAAGCTGTGACCCTCCTGCCAGCGGCTTCAGCCTCTCCAGCTGAAAGTCAGCTCGGGCTTGCTTTTTTTCCCCTGGTTTGCCCTAAGTGAGGGCACATCCGTGCTCCCAGCCCTGCAGCGCACAGGTGAAGGCATGCACAGGTAGCTCTCCCGTTTGGCTGGGGAAGAGGACAGGAAGAGTCCTCCCATGCGGGATTAAAAAAAAAAAAAAAAAAAGCCACTTCACATCCGTGTACACGCAACAGTCGCTCAACAGGTTAGCGTAACAGGCTGGGCTAATGGGCTTGTAATTTCCAGGGCAGGACTTGAATTTAGTGCCAGGAAACTGTTAGCGTTGCCGCAGCTGCGCCGAGGTTGGTCGGACGGGCAGGATGAGCGGGGCTGCCGCCGGACACCTGTAGGTGTGAGGGGTGGGGGAGCGCTCCAGGGTCAGCTCCAAGTGGAAGAARGAAGGGAAGTTTTCGAATCGCCCAAGAGATTCCTTAGGGGAAAGTTTATTTGTCATCCAGACATGTATACATCCCGAAGTTGGGGGTTTTGCTGTGGCTGGTGGTGAGGGAGGGTTTTTATTCTGTACTTGGTTCAACCCAGCTGGTCGCTGCGGACAAAATTTATGGCGGGCTGGCGGGACTGTCGCCTGAAGGCTCGTCCCTAGCCTCACCGATGAGCTGAGCCGGAGGGCTGCAGGCACTTGTTTCACAGCCATCCTTCAAACCTCCGGTGCCGGAGCCTCAAACCTCCAACACACGGATGGGGTGTTGGAGAGGAGCTGAGCTGTGCTCTGCAGTCCCCTTCCGCAGGGGCAATGTCAGCTCAAAACTGCCCTGGAGCTGATGTACCGRAGCACGGCTACTTGTTAGTCATTTCCAAGAGTCAGTAGAAATATTCCAGCAAACTCCCAGTGTCAAACTCCCAACAAAACCAGTTTTCTTTAAACAAATGCATATTTYCCCTGCTGTGTTTTCTCCGCTTCACTGCGAGTTGGAGAGGGAAACTGAGCCTGCTGGTTTCCCTGCCCGGGCGGGAGGGGGAGAAAAGCATGAGGAAATTAGGCAGGGTTTTTTTGCATACTGATTGTTTTAGCAGAAGTGTTAAAATACAGCTTCTGATGTTACAATGTGATCGGTGAYGGTGCATGAAGGAAGGTGCGTAAAAAAACACCTTCCCAACCAAGCAATTTGTGATTAAACTTTTTGTTATTTTGGAAACACKAGTTAATCTAAATAGAACCATGTCATGGGAATATACCAGAAATTACAGAATKTAATGGTAAATGTGTCTCAGCTCCCAGATGGTCAAAACAAGGGGCRGAGAGCTGAGTTTTAGCATACTGGTTGGGTTTACCTGGAACTTCAGAAAAAAAGGTTCAAAACCCTGCATGGAGTCAGGGCAGGCACTTGAACCTTGGACCATCCTCATCGATAGGTGAGAGCCAGAGAACCAAGTCCCTGGTTACTGTGAGATTGTAGTTTCCCTTCCCCCTCCCCCCACTCCCATCTTTTTATTTTTTTTTAATGCTTTATTAGACAGGAATGTAGAATAGAAATATTTATTTTTTAAAAATCATTAAATATTTTTGTGGTCTGGAAAGCAGTTCCYTGTGCCTGTCAATGATAGCCTGGCATCTGCACGCTGTTCTGCGCAGAGCGGGGAACTCCCTCGTGGATCAGGATCATAAGTGTAGAAAAGAAGAGCGTTTTAATTAAAATGCATTACTTCTACGTTGATTAAAAATCTCATTATGGGGATGGCAACTGTCATTCAACAGGAGGTGTGTGCCACTAGAGCAGACAGYGAAGGAGTGTGAAGATAAGATTGTAAACACATTTTTAACTATGATTCTCCTCCTCTTCCCAGTTCTTAGTGCCTAATGGACTGGTGCTGAAGTGCTAGGACAATATTAGCCTGGAAATGTACAGGGTTTATTGCCTTGTCTATTTTGTATGACATTTACAAGGCTGGAAAAACAGGAAATTTACTATAAATAAGTCACTCATCTGCAAGCATGAACAGAGAAAATAACTGTTCTGACCTTGCGCTTAGTGGAAGACGAGGGACTAGGATGTGAAACGTAGGTGGAATAGGCTATGTACGGGCTTTATCATTAAACTAGGGTTTATAGACTTACAGGTCCACATGCAATATTTTTTCTTGCTTTTGTGAGTCGTAAGTTTGAATAGGTTCCTACAAAGTACAAAAAGGGGGAACCTATGTGAATTTGCTTAATTGGAATAACAGTATTTAATACTGCTCATATGGGATTTCTTGGTCCTTTGCTTACCCCGTGAGAAAGAGTGAGGAAAACTGAAGAACTTTAATGAGGCTTTCCCTTTCTTTTCCCCATATGCACCTTTTTTTGGTATTATATTTGAGAAAAAAATATACCGCTATAGTTGCCTGGTTTTTGAGGAGAGAAAGGAAGAATCTGCTGCCATGTATCTTAGTAACTTTCAGAACTGTCAAATGTGTGAAAAAACCTCAGTTAACATGGAGTGCTTTTATGACTGACTGTTTCCATCTTACATCTGTGCCTAAATTCTGATTAAATTGGCAATTAACTTCTTTGGAGTTAATAAATGCATTTTTATTATGACTTGGTCTGAKAGTATAGAATTAATAGATTGAATTATAGGAGCAATGGTCGCGTATTCTTGTGCAAAGCTGGCATTGCCTTAACACACGAATTTGTGAATATTGTAGCCTCCTTGAATACACTTCATGTTTTTCAAAATAGCTCACTTGGATAAATAATAATAAAATCGGACACACTGTTTCATCTTATGTATCTTGATTAACGGAGTCCAGCACAACAGAACAAAAGTTTATCATGCTGTTCCTCACAAGGGAAGAGTTAAAATTGTATCTATAAAAAATTGTTTTGTTTAAGGCAAGGTATCTGGGTTTTCTTTCTCCCTCAGTGAGAGATGGGCACATTCAGAGAGATTTCAGTTTGCGGCCTTTTTTTTTTTTTTTCTTTTTTTTTTTCCTCCTTGGTTAGATTACCTGTGCCAAATCATACCAAGCCAGATGCTTGGTATGGGAAACTGTCAAAGTTAGTATGTTTGTACACTTATTTTTAAATCATTTTTTTAGTTTTCGGTTCAACGCTTTGCTTCCCTGAAAAGTCTCAGGATCCCAAGCTATAAATGACTAATTGCTTTGAAACCAGGAGGTATTGATATCAGTTTATGCAATTAATAATTTTCATAGTACTTTGCAGTGGGGATGATCCCACAGTAGGGAGGAGTTGTGGGGTGGTTTTTTTTATTTGTTTTTGGTTTTTAGCCCTACACAGGGCAAATAGGAGCAGGTGTGATCCCAAACAGAAACGGTCACTGTTTACCTAGCACTGTCAGCTGTGTTTGTTTCTTTTCAAACATTAACTTGACCCTAAGATAAATTCTGAAATGTGGTGCAGTGACTTGACGCTTCAATGTCAGGCTGGCATTTGCTATACGAGGCGATCAYGAAATGTTGAAATCAGTTACAGGTACTGGTTCGAATGAAACCAGCTTCTTTCAAAAAGTTTGCATGAACTGGTATTTGGACCTTTTCCTTTTATTTTCCTGAGAGAGCTTGTGAGAGAATTGCTGTCTCGGATACTTTTTTTCTTTTTTTGTAGAAAATAAAAAAAAAGAAAGTAAAGTTGATGCACCTGTAAATTTTTGTGTGTTGAGTAGTTTAGCGAGCACTGGGAAGCAGAGTGTCGCTGTTAGGGGGTGCCGGGGCCCATCCCACGCTGCGCAGGTTGCGCCGGCGCCTGGCATCGCGGAGACCGAAAGCGAGCGCTGGTGCCCGCGTGCCTCCCCGGGACGTAGCAGAGCCCGCGTTCGGTTTAATGTGCAGGCAGCCGCTGCCGTTGGGCCAGCGAAGGGAAAAGCTGTTTAGAGAGTGAGCTCTTGCTGTTCCTAGTTTACTTCTGCAGCGTCACGCATGAGCTCCAAGAAGGGTTTTCCTTTAGTCTTTGCTTAGCTGAGCGCTGGTCACTTGCACGGTGAATTCTGTAAGTCGTTTTTCCGTTTGACCCCAATTCTTTTAGGACCCAAGTGGATTTGAAGTGGAGTGAAAGATTTGCCATCCGAAAACTTGGGAGACGTTCATGCATTTTAGATTTATAAGGCCTGTTTTCACACTGACCTGCTGGGATGAGCATTGCRCAGGGCTAGTCACTACTGAAAAGTAAACTAAAAAAGGCAGAATCTCTTTTTCACATCACTTCTAATATATTTTGCTACAAATCAGTAATCTTTCTTTAAAGTAGCACTGCATTAATAGTCATGAAATGTGTATGTCTGCGTATTAAAATACAGCTGTGAGGAAGACCTTATCTTTACTATGCCTGAATTTGCAGTGTAGTACTTGTAGGGATTTAGAAGTTGATCCTGCTTGTGGCAAACCAGTCATCCATCCTCTCCGGAGCCATGAGGTAGCACCCCAGAGATGGATGTTACAGCCTAAGTGCCACATCCTTGCTGTTATAAAAATTTTCAGGAATTAATATGATCCTTTTAATGGCATGAAATGGGATTATGTTTTCCACAATAAGGTTAATCTTGCCACCCATTGAGATGGGACTTCAGGCTCCTTCTTTACACCCAGTCAGATTACAGYGCAATTAAATCACAATTATAGTCTAATTATGAGCAGTCATTCAGCATCGTTGCAAAATAAGATGTTAACACTATCCCGTGTGTTGTTTCGGTTTATTTTTTAAGACAAAGTTACAACTCCTGCATGAGTGAATTATTGACATGCTATTGTGAGATTKAAGATTCTTGTTATCCATGTATCTTGTTAGAAATTTAAGAACTTCTTTTAACAGGTTTGAAAGCCAAACCRTCAATAGCTCATTGCATTCCCGTGTTTGGGATTGTCATTTTTCTCTGGTTCAGGCTGCTATCGTTCATGGATTTCTCTCTCTGTTTCTGTCTGTCTTTCTCTGATGCCTGAGAAATACCCCTACTCCTTTGGCAGTGTATGTACGCACAGGGGAAACATTTGCCCAAGGGCAGCTACATTAAGGTGTAAAGATCTGCTGAGTAGCACTTTTGTGGCTGTGCAGAACTGATGATTTGGCCAACATGCATTCGTTAGACTTCAGCATCGCTGGGTTTCAAGGTAGCCTGGAAACTGAGAAGATGCTGCTGCTTCAAGGGCTTTTTCTATCACATTAGCAAGGTCTGAGCTGTGGGCAAGGGTAGGAWCCTTAGGACCTCTGTTGAGGTTTTTTAAAATAATCGACCAAGTTTGTTATTTACATTCCCTTACTTTAGTCCAGACACAAGCTATGCTTGCTAGTTATTTCAGGTGTTTGAGTTTTTTTTACACTTCCTCTGACTTTGCCTGGAACTCGTAAATCAAGGCGTAGTTGTTTTGATCTTTGTGTGCTGCAAGTGACTTCAATTTCTTGGAGAAAAGCATGGAGTAATGGTTCTGTATGAGCAAGTGCCATGAATTTATAAGAGGACTATGAAGAGTTTGAGGCAAAACATTAGCTGAATGCTCTCCTTACTGTGAGCAGTCGGTGGTACTAGGAAGGCTGGTACTCAGACCCCTCCGTCCCATCTGAGCTCTTTCCAGCTCTGTATCCCAACTCCTGGATCCTGCTTGTCTGTATTTCTGCAGAGTTTTTTCTCTAGCTGAGCTGTGGAAAAAAATTGGTTTTGCCTTTTAGAAATGGAGTATTAAGTGACCTCTTTGCGCCAAGGGCGCAGGGATGGGTCGTCCCCGCTGTGGTCTATGAAGATCTCATCCGCTCCCGTTGCGCTGTCACCGGAGGCACCGCTTGCAGGACAGAGAAAACAGCAGCTTTTTGGCGCTGAGTGACAGCGCTGCTGAGAGTGCAAGACCARCTCCTGCAGAAACATAATTTTCACCGCTATCATCATTTTCTCTGTCTCTCTTGACACTTGATATTTTGTTTTCTCGCTTTATATTTCRGTCTCGTGCAACTTGCTTTGCTTAGCTGTTGTGGCAGTTTGACAGGTGAGGCTCCGAGTCCCGCCGGAGCCGGCAGCCCATGGAGATCCACATACTCCTTGACAGTTTAAGTTTGGGGTTCCCTGCAAGGATCTGGTGTTGGGAGACAAACCTAAGCCTGGGCTATCGTCCAGAATGTTTTCTACTGATCTGATAGAGAGCTGCAGAAGAGGCTGCCTGTTTCCAGAGCAGCTTGGCAGCTTTTACATTGGGCTGGTATGTTGGCAGATCTGGATTTTTGTCTTTTTCTTTATTTTTTGTTTTTGCTTTTCCTTGTAGACCAAATAGGTGGGCCAGCATTCTTCTTGGCCCTGCAGGAGCAGCATGGCTCAGGGTAGCTGGGATATTTTTGTTGAGATCCACCCTTCAGTTTCCAAAGGTCAGACACTCCATCCATCCTCCCTCCTGTGACRTTTTAAATGGTTTCCAGAGCTATTCCGCTGCTACGGGCTGGAATGATGGCACTGCTCTCTCTGCTAGTCCCCAGTCCTGACTTTGGCATCATTTGGCTGAACTGTTTTGTGTTAGTAATATTATTTAAACCTACAAAAATYCTTTTTTTTTTAACTGCCTCTACTAGACCTTGGAGAAACAAAATAGTTTTTTCTTCAGGCCCTGACGTTTTGGGTTACATTTTTACAGACTTGGCTTTTGACTAAGAACAGTTCCTGTTTTTATATTTGAGAAGGCTTGTATCATAACTTAAAAGAAAACTAAGGTAAAAATATTTATTGGACTTCATTGACTGTCCCCTATTAGACTAAACAATAGCGCTTATTACACGGTGTGAAAATAAGGCAAAGCGCCCTGTCTTCATAATGGAACAGGAAAAAAAAAACACAAACAAAGCCTTTGGGATGACTTGCAAAGTGGAACAGATGCCCTTACAATTGGAAGGCATTTGAATAAGGAATCAGTTTTGCATGGTTTGCTAATCCTTGACTAAAGAGTTCATTGTCTTGGATTATACATCTGTAATTTTGGAGCCCTGAAGTCAGTGCCTCAGTACAATTAGGTTGGGAAGAGACCGACTTTTCTTTCTTCATATCCTTAATCACAGTGGCTTGTTTTTTAAGGGGAAAACCTCAACTCTGGGTTTTTCATTTAGTTATTAACAAAAAGCCTTTGAAAAAGAGGCTGCCTAAAATCCAGCCACTCCCTCAACACAAACAAAGCTGTGCAGATATTGTGTACTTTCAAAAAAAAACTTTGATGTTCAACTTCTCTTATTCCAGTGGTGCAGATCCTGGGCTAAGTGGGTGTTAGTCCAAACTGATGACAGACACAGATGTCTCGGGTTTTTTTGGATGCACGAGAGAGGGGAAAGTTACCTCCCAAACAGGCTGAACTGGGCAGGTGAGGACCTGGGCTGCAGAATAACTGTGAAAARACTTTTCTTAAAAATAGCAAGGGACATGCCTGTCCTCCTCCTTTCCCAAAGGTGCAGGTAGAACTCCCACTTAGCAATTTAAGCAGCAGGGATACAGGAGAATGCTCCTGGGGCTTGGACCTGCAAAGGAACAATTCACCGGAGCCTTGTGGGCAGCCAAGGGTGGCTGGAGGAGAGGGAGAGAGAGACGGGCAGCAGGAGATATGTGAAAGATAGCAAAAGCATCAGGCYGAGGAAAGATTTCCCTGTTCACTACTGGATTTGTTACTGATGCTGAGGCCACCCCTAAAAGGCGGCTGATTGCTTTCTGCAAGACCAGCCAGGAGTGTGGCTGTCTTTCCAGCTGATGACAGACCTCTGTCCCAGAGTAGTCTAAACAAACATCATCTTGTTCCAGGCACCCTAAATGCCTACGTCGATATATAATATAGRATGCAACTTTGCTATTGAATATCCTGTTGGTGCCTAAAATAACTCACGCTCCTCCAGACTGTTGCTGGAGGACAGCCCGCCCGGCTCCCCTGCGCAACGCGGGGACGGCCGGGGGACGCGTGGCACAGTGCAGCCCTGGGGTGGCTGATCCCCAGTGAGCCTGGGGAGGAGAAGTCTGTGGTTTGGCTGGATTTGGGGACATTGTCGTCTCCAAGCTGKGTCTCCCCTTTGCAGTGCCGGCGTTGGTGCTTGGGGAAGGCGCTGCGGGACAAGGACGCCTGATGGGGCTTTGGCAGCCACCGGTCCAGCCCAGGCTTTGTTCTCTCCCTGTCCTAAGGGYGAAAGAGGGATTAGGCTGATGCAAAACAAAGAATCATGTCCTTCTCTTTTCCCTGGTATGCATTTTTCCTTAAACAATGAAGTGACTAATATAGAATATCTCCTTAATTGTGGTTGAGAGGAGCAGCAGCAGCCTGTCTGCACCAGCACGTCCAGAGGCTCTGCTGGGTTCACAGTGGGGCACTCTGAGGATCACGGATTTGGTTGTTTTTGAAGAAAATCGGTAAGTTGTTTGTTTGTTGGGAGGGGATGGCTTTTTTGTTGTTGTTAGATTGCCTTCTGCCCATACCCCAGCAAATATTGTGTATTTGTTTTATGTGCAAATATCAAACTTGCTTAGCAATGGTACATAGTGTTTTGTCAACTTTGGATACTCTGTGTGCACTATGGAGTCCTCCCTGTCACCTACCGTCTGCCGTCATTAGTCAGACTGTTTCCAAACGGAGATCTGAGCTGACAAATACTCTTCTACATTTATCATAGCTGTATTACCCTGTTTTCTTTTTCTTTTTTTTTTTTTTTTTCTTTTTTTTCAAAAGAAGATGTGTGGACAGGTTGAGATTGTTGACCTAATTTCACATGGAGGTATTTTTGTCTGAACTTAACCATAGTCTATATAAATGCTTCATGTGGCAGGAAGCTTCGTTTACTACACGTGGAGTGAGGCAATTAAACCCCCARTAACTGTCTGTCTCTGGCTTTCTGCGGGAGGCGCAGAACTGCTCTGAGCAAAATCCAGCTGGGGCATTGAGGACACCAGGGCTGGGCTGGTCTAAGGGTTGGCTGCTCAGAGAGGTTACATATAGGGGAAAGTTTTATATCTACACACAGCCTGCACCCAGCCTAAGAGGAGGAGCTTGTGAAAATATTGTGTATTACTTATCAAAATAGTTTGAATTCTTGGGTGAGGCTCTTAGAACATGTGACTGGTGTGTGTGTGTGTATATATATATATAATWTTTGCATTTTAGCATTCATATTGTCAAAAGCTGCTTCAATGAAGAGTTCCAGAATCTCTTCTTGTCTCTTTTTTTTTTTTCCTTTTTAGTGGAAACTAATCCCATGACTCYAGCAGTCCAGCCTGTTAAACAGCCAATGCCATAGAGACATAAGTGGCAAAATCTGTTGTTGCCACAGCTATTTGAAAGCTGAAGAGTATGAAACCACCACCATTATGGCCCGGAACGGTTCCCATGCCCATTACYTCATCACGAGATGCATGGGCAGCCTCTGATCCTGTAAAAACATTTAAATTCGCTTCTGTGGTGTTCCCGTGGTGAAACTGTTTCAGCGATACTTGCCCTGTAAATCATCTGCAGGAACATACTGGTTTTGAAAGACGGCTTGTTCAGGAGACCTCTCTTGCTTTGTAAGCGGGTTACGCGACGCGGCTGCTGAAGTTCCAGATGCCCTTTTCCTGACAAGTGCGGGGGGCAGCTGCTGTCTAGACTTTTGCCCGAGCCCTGTGAGTCGTTTCGAGAGTGCAGGAGGGAAAACTAGAGCACACCATATTCGTTATCTCGGAAAGGTGCCCAGTTTCGCCACACACTCACGTCTCTGGCATCTTAAAGGCAATAAAATGGCATTGAGCTCCCTCATTCCAGAGGCAGGTGCCAGTTACTCTTTAACAGAAGGGCATTCCTTTTTGAGTATGGGAGAAGTGGTGAATACTTGGATGCACGATGGCAATCTTTCAAGCCTGGTKAAGTTTGGGGCCCTCTTGTGCCAGGCAGCGCATGAACCCGAGAGAGTTGTCCCTGCTTGCTGCTTTGCGGGAGAGGGAGGGTGAGGACTAAAAAAGACCCCAAGTGATGTTTGGAGGGGGGAGGCCAAGCACAAAGGCTGTGCGACTCAGTCGGGATGCTTGTGCCAAGGTGGTGGACCCACAAATTTCAGCTCCCCATCGCTGTGCTGTGGGGCTCTGCTGCTTCCCAGATCYGCATTAAAATGGGAAATGGATAAATTGCTTCAGCTGGAGCAGCTCCCTTCTGCATTGCCTGGCTCTCCTGCTCAGGTGGAGGTTTGCCATGACAGTGTTTCCATTTAAAATACCTCACAGTTTTTTTACTGTGTGCTTGTAAAACGTGTCAAAAGCTGAAATTTTTATCTGCAGAAGAGATGACCTAGGGACTATCCAAGGTAGCTTTTCCATTTATTTTTTCTTCTATTGCCAGTTTTCCAGCTGTATTAGTTGATGCTGGAAATACACACATATCAKTTTTTTCCAGGAGCTAAATACAGTCTTTTTTGTTTGTTTTAAATAGTTCTGATCTGGGTTAGGATATCTTGGTCACATCACACACTGGTAAGCAGTTAGTGTGTAAATTTGGATCTGCTGAAGCTGTTAGACATGAGAAAAGCCCCAGTAAAAATGAGAGCGCTTAAATTTAAGCATGTGCTAACGTAACACATTGCAGAGGGCTTTTTCTGTCTCTATGTCTATAATCGGTGCTGAGGCTTGCCTAAACCAGTGTGGAAATTGCTGTTTGCCTAAAAGCCGAGCAAGTTGTCACAATCCCGAAGAGCTCACTGATGTTAAAAGGTTGCAGCGGATTAAGCAAAATCTATTTCAAATTGATTTAGCGTAGCTGRTGCGTAACTCAGCCTGGTCATCCGTGCCCTGCTTTGGGACTGCCGTGCTTTGTGCCGTTTGGGTCCCGAGACCGAGCGGGTGAGTTGTCATTGCGTCTTGCTGCAACGGTGCTGCCTGCTCTCGCCCAGGGATGCTGGGGAAGACGAGGAAASCCTGGCTCCCAAACTGGCTCGTCACAGTTAACTCTTATTTTCAGTATTCGTCTCTCATGCGGTRCAGCGTCTGCCGTAGCGGGAGCTGCCCGGATGGGATCTTGCCCCTGGCTGGGAGTACAAGTATTTTTCCACGGAGCAATTGAATTAATTGGCAGGGAAGGTTACATCAGCTGCCTGGCTGGAGCCTGTTTCGGGAGGTGCTGGGTACAGTAATGCCTTGGTTTGTTTCTGACAAGGAGTGTTTCTGCTGCCTGCAGCACAWCCCTCCTTCCAGGCCTGGGGGGATGTGCTCACCAGGAAGATTAAAAACTTTTCTTTAAAAATTTAGGGACTTTTTTAGCCATCTTGCAGGCTTTAATTAAAACTGGTGTTCCTCTTTTCCTGTATTGATTGCAGATGGAGGTAGATTTTACTGTGACAAACGATAGTCACGCAGCTGATTTTATACATATTTGCTGCTGTTCTGCTCCTGTTGCTCTGCTTTTATAAACCTCAAGCATCTTCCCAGCAACCTGTGGGCTGTGTCAGGCAGAGCCCGCTCCTCCCTGGGCTCCCAGCTGAGCAAAGCCTTCCCATTAGCATCACCAACCGATAAACAAAACTTCATCAAGGCCTCTAAAGGACAGACCTTTCATGTATTTGGACACAGCAGCAGCACTGCGGAATGCTGATAGCTGCCTGAACCAATGGCAGAAACAGTGGGGAACATTTATTGCATATTTATTTTTTCCCCAAGTCCCTGATATAGAAGAGACCTCAGCGTTATTGTGCATTGGAGTGCACCAGGTTCTTAGGACTTTTTGCCGTAAAAACATTGTTTCTATCTCAGGTTTAGCAAAAAGATGCTCTCAGACTCAGCTCTCTTTCAGATGGTATTGATGCCTTGTAATATCCAGGTGAGCTTTAAGTTGTAACATTTACAGAAAATATGTCTGAAGCTTCCCCCTCTTGGAGGTAAATGAGCAATATTGACACTTCTTAGCACCCGCTCACCAAGCTGCCTGAAACCAACGTAAAAAATACAGAATGGTATTTGCACTGTTTTCCCCTTCTCTCAACTCYGCATTTCCTCTTCACTGGTCAAATCAAACGGCAGTGACATTTCAGAGTCTTCCTGAATGGCAAAATTAGAAATATTCCTTTTCTAAGAAGTCTGCAAGAGGTAGTTTAAACATTGCACGCAGCCGCTCTGGTAGGAAGTTGTTTAACTTGTCGAAATCTCTCTTTTACYGGAGAACCTCTACTGAAAATGACAAATTGCTTAAAGCAGTTTCCATGTTAGTCTTTAAAAAATTCAATTTCTTTCCATCCAGAACACGTGGAAGGCATTTGTGCACTTGCCTGACTGTTTCTCTGCCCTAAGGCTCACACTCGATGGCTTTGGACTTCAAGTAATTTTCACACTCAGCTGCTTGAGTTTGTTTTCCTTAACTTTCTGTTGAATGAGGATTCCGCCCCCCGCCCTGCCACTACCTTAACTTAAATGTGAAAAGTCRAATATTTCCCTGGTTCAGACTTTGGGGACCACGGGGAGAGCAGAAGAGGAACGCTCCAAGGTCTTTGCTTTTCAGAAGTGATGTTCAGAACGTTGCGAAATCCATAATTTAAGCTGGAAAGTCTGTGTCCACAGCCAAGTCATTGTAATGTCCTTTAAAAGCGTTGAGCAGTGTTAACGCTTCACAAAATGACAAAAGTCTTCTGCTTAAATGTTTGCAACTACTTCTCTGTAGCTGTCACTTTAGCAGAAGGACGTACGCGGGCAGGTACCAGATACAGAGCCATACAGTTGGCTGTTGCTCAATTGAAAAGGCTTTTTTCTCTTATTTTTTTAAAGAAAAGAGATTTCAGGTTATCATTGTGCTCAGGTGACCCTGCACAGAGCAGCACGCTGTGTGCTAYGTATGCCATGAGGCTGTATTGCCAAGCCTTGCACTTGGGCTTGTGAAAGAGGAGGGTGCGGAAGAGAAGTGGGTCTCCTTAGCTCAATAGAAGGTAGGCTCCRAAAAATAAGGTGGAAATTATATTTCTGGAGCCTTAACAGGCCGACATGAGGCTTTCTGTGCTCTTCCTTTCRCTTGGAATGAATTGCACCAGTGTATTAGTTTGCAGAGCTGCTTTTTGGTGGCCCTGCTGAAGGTCCCCTGGCCGGAGACGGGTCCTTCCCCGGGGCCATGAGCAGAAGGTCGCATGCGCGTCCGCCGGCATCCTCCAAACTTGGCCTAAAGGCAGGCTTTGGGCTGCACCCAGGTCTGTGAAACCGAGGGCACAAATTGTTCCCTTTCTGACTGGAAGGTGCTTTGCCCCAAATGGCATTGGGTGAAAAGAAATCGGCGTTGCCCCATTGCTCTGCTTGAGACAACCCTGTTGCTCAAGAGGGATGATTACTGAGTTCGACAGCAGTCAGGAGGGGATTTGAGGACAATCCAGATGCTTTTTCTATAACTTGAAGGCATGTCATATCCTGGCACTTCTATTTTTACCCACTTGTCTTGTAATACTGTTTTTCTTTCATCTGCTATGATCCCTTCATTTTTGGCAGGTTTGGGCTGATGAGATATTTTGACTTTTTTTGTAGCAATTCCTTTGTTGCCGTTTAACATTTTGTTACAGTGTTGTTTTTTTCCCTCTAAAAGGGTACTTAAAAAAAGTAACAGTTACAAATTTTCTGGGTTCTGGCTTTGTTTGTCTTCCCACGAGTGGTTTCGGAAATTAACTTGGTGCCAGAATGACACTGTTTCCTTTGCTGTAGGATGTGTCAGTGCAGATTCAGGTGAGCTATTTCCTGCTGCAAATACTGGTTAATATGGCCTGKTTTAGAAGATAGCATTAGAAACTGGCATCTGCTGGTAAGAATAACCTGTCCCTGGGAGAGTGGCCTGATCTCTTGYGGGCAGAGGGCAGTTTATGCCTGGAAGCATGAAGGCTTTATATACCTTGTTTATGGTGTTTGTTGCCTTTTGTGGAATATCAGATGCTGCCTTCAGCTATTCTTGTTATGTGAAGAAATGTCYGATCCATTTCTGAACCCTGCAGAGCTCCCTGATATCAGGCATAAAATATTTTTTTAATGGATATTAGACCTGCCTTGCTGGCTGTTGCATCTCTGGCTGATAAAATCAGTGCAGCCCAAATACCCGGCACATATTTATTACAGAACCAACTTCTTTATTTATGTAAGAAAGCGAGGGGTTTAGTCCCTTTCATCCTGCAACTTATTTGGGTCACTTTCTGCTTGTCCAACAGCCAGCATTGTCACAAGCAGCACTGGCTTGTTGTCGTGTTCCCACAGTTTCATGCCTGTGRTTGATAATTAACCCGTTTCCTTAATAATGGTGCCATATTTACTCTGAAGACATTTTTTCTTTCCTGCTCTCCAATCGCAATCCAGATTAAATGCAGTCTGTTCCCAGCAAACACTGCAGTTAGTTAGTTAATATTCCACCAGAGGTATGCTAATAAAATCCCTTGTTACTTCTATGGAGGGAAGCGACSTTAGTGCATTTGGTTTATTTAATATCTCAGGTCAAGAGAATGCACCAAAATGTGGGAGAAAACACCTTTAAAATGCAAGCTGAGCACACTGGTGCAGGTATCTGATCAGCAGCACTTGTAACGATGGGGCAAAGCATTCGGGAAAGCTTTGCTTGCATCGATGTACCAGCAAGATTTTTTGGGAGCTCTGATTTTTAGAGAATACAGRCCCAAATTTGGTTTGAGACCATTGTCCCGTGTGGAGCTGAGAGGGGAGGTGCATGGTCTGTCTCGGCCTCGGTATTCGGAAGGGGCCCCGTCCCGCTTTGCTCGCTGTCCCTGCCGGGGCTGTGGCAGCGGTGGCTTCCGCGGGGCGAGTGATGTCGGGGAGCCTGGCTGGGGATGTGGTGCCGGGGGCTGCTGCGGGATGTTTGCAAGGTCAGGTCTGATGGCAGCGAAGGCAGCGTCCTGCTGCGGCCCGTTTCTGGGGCGGGAGGTGGATGGAGGGTGCAGGGCTGTGTGAGCAGGGAATAGTCCCTCTGCGGACATGCCAGGTGGATGCTTGCAGGGTTCAGCGTGTTCCTAGGTATGGGTATGGCAAAGCACACAACATTAAAGTTAATGAGCCCTCACGCAATTTTAACTAGAATAAAAACTGTTGCAAAACTTATGTACTGAATAACACCAAAGCCTATTTTCCAGGGGAGAGATGGGTGTTTGTGGAGCTGCTGGGGCTTAGCTCCTGCATTGCTCCCCTTTCAAAGATGCCATGTTTTGATTTATCTTCCTTCCTCAGAACCGCCTTAAAAAAGTAATGCTTATCATCACTGTTGTCGGGAGTTTGAGTTGCTGCCTTTCTGATTCTAGTGCCATATAAGCGAGCGTAAATCTGTATATTACACCAATTGACAATTGGTGGGATTTGTCYTGACACGTCCAAAGCTTCTGACTCTTGATTTGTTGTATGAGCAACTTCTTTAATRTGGAGCCCTGGGGACAAGACCCAATTTAAAATAAAGTTGTGCAGGTAAAAACAGAAAGGCATGGACTGTACGCCTATGGTCTGCAACTAAACTAACTGAGGAATTTAAATTCTGCTCTGCATTTCGTCTTGAGTGCTGCACTCCTAATAGCGACGCGAGCTTCTGGCCTGAGCCATGCCTTAGCCAAGACAGAAGCCGTCTGGTGCGGGCTGAGCGTGGCACCCGGGATTTTACAGTGGGAAGAGGCCGATAGCAGCGATTCCTCAGCTGTTTGCAGGACGATATTGTCTTGCTTTTCTCATGTGTCCTACTTTTATTTAGGTCAGCCTGGCTTTTTGAATTAAAAGATGCCCACACATATCACCTTAAGTCCTTGTTGCTGTAGTTTTGGGTTGTATTATTAATTTTTTTTTCATTTATTTGTACTCTGCCTAGTGTCCATCTCTTCATTCAGGAGCAAGGTGGTTTTAAGTAAAGTGTAAACTGTAAAACTTCCATTAATTCTATCAAGTGATAGCAATGCACCCCTGCTAACTCTGTGAAACACCTTGGCTTGAAAGTTTATTGCATTGACTTTATGAGATTCAAAGCTTTTTGCACCAGATGAAAGGAAGGCTTTGCTATAAAATCCTGTTCCTTACTAATCTGGCTTTTCTTCAAATATTCTGAAGTTAGATGCAAACTAGCACAGAACTTGCTGTGTGCTTTGTAAGCCTGTAAAGGAGAAGTTGGGCGTACGTGTGAACAACTGTTAAATAAATGAAACAAGAAAACGTGCTGCAGTTGCTTGATAGAGACTTGTGTCATTTGGGACTGATTTTTCAAAGAACTTCATTTCTCATTCTAGCTAATGAGATTTTTAAGTATGTACTGAGCCTGTTGAAATCAGTAACTCTAAAGGGCCAGATTTTAAGTGATACCTAAAATATATAGRTTTCTTATGGAGGATGTTTTATGTATGCACATAGTAGAAATTCGTCACTATAGGGTCAGGGACAGATCCCTGTACAACTGGAAACTTTTGGGGAAGAAACTTAGTGTGTTGCCAGTTATGGGCTAACACTTTATTTTTCTTAGATACTTTTGTAATTCTTTTTATGGGTACTGAATTACTTCTGTGACACACCACATTGCAGACGAGGGCAAAAGTTTAGCAATCTGCAGCGCAGAAGGGCTGATTTCATTGCCAGCTGCTGATTCTGGCTGTGCAGCTCTTGTACCAGCCAATTAAACCCACACTCATTACAGCCTTTGTGGTTTGGAAGTGAAGTGTTCCTGCCTTTAACTCGTAGTTTTACAGGATGTTGGTTTAGGCTGGAGGTTTGCAAAGCTTGAAATCTTATATTTTCCTCTGGAGTRTGCTCAAGGGGTAGGGGAGGTGAACAAGGAGAGCTACATGAGGAGTTGCGTACCATGAAATGGGAAGGTGTGCGTTTCTCTGACAGCATCGTGAACCTGCAGTTGCCTCCTAAAATTTTCATGAAATTCCATAGTGTCTGATGTACCAAGTTGCTGCAAATAGGAATGGCCCCTGCTGCAGTGTCAGTCTTGAACAAATGTCTAGTGCTGTAGGAAGTGCTGAGCATCCTTTCATGAGCATATTCCTTCAGCTCCTCAGGCACGGATTTCTGCCTGCCTCYCTCGTGGGGAATTCCTGCCATGTTTGCAGACCGTTTTGGGAAAGCTGCTGGGCAAAGAGGAGGTCCCAGAGGGGGAGGAGGCAGAGATGGAAGAAGAATGTGACCCTCTGAGCCGTTACTGGTGACTGCGCTATTTTAAAGTCAAATTTAATTCTTAGCTCTTCATAAACAAATCTTTCTGCCAGCTTTTTATATAGCTCTGAAGTCAGTTTTTGTGGCTGCTGCTCCGCGGCTATATCCTCCATGGGTGCCACAGGGAGAAGAGCTGACCTCTCCTTCCCAAAATGCCTCTCGGCACTCGGGAGGACCTTTGGAGAGGTGCTCTGCAGAGGGACAAACCTTCCAGCTCTTCTGAACATTGCGTGACAGCTTCTTTATCCAGGGGTAAATAGATCTAAAGGATCGAGTAAGATGCTGGACTCAYTGCAGGTTACTATGGGAGCTGGTGTCCTTCATCCCATGACCCAAGGGAGAGCCTTTGCCCCCAGTACTTTCATATTTGACCTGGAAATGCAGTATTTGCCCTGGAAATGCARCGTACAGCATGGGCAGGGAAGCAGCAAGGATCCCATCTCTCAAGAGAGAGGGTTAGTGATGTTTAGTTTTCTTATGACATTATAGCTTTGTTGATTTTAACTTGGAAACTTCAGTGAAAACCACACACGCTGCTGTGAAAATTCATACTTAGTAACAAGTAAACAAGTGATGGAGCAGCCTGACTGACTCGGGAAATTCCCTCCAGACCCCGCGGGGAGGAGGAGCTTTGCATTTTTCTTGTCCCGTGTTTATTTTTAGTCTCGCCTCTAACATTGCTGATAGTACCATTACAGCCCTGCAGATTAAAGTCCCAGCATGGGGTAGAGTTGAAAGAACGATGCTACAAAGCAGTCAAAACCTCTAGGATTCTGCAGCTATGTCGTGCTTCAGGCAATTAGTTTAGTCCATTATTTGCCTGCCTGGGTGCAGCTCAGTGCCACAGCTCTGTGGAATTCTTTGATTTCCTTGCGCATCTCTTCTTGTCAGAGTTGATGTCTTCAGTGATGGCTCTGTCCTTGTGACTGGAAAGTGTCATGTTTGTGATGCTAATATTTTGGGTGTAACAGCTGTCTTTTTAGGCCCCTTCCTCCCCTGAATATATTTTGCCTTTGTTCTGAGGTTACGTTGTGTTTTAGAGTGGAAAGAGAAGAGTTGAAGTCCTGTACAGCTCCCATCRCTGGTAACCCTTGTCTGAAGCTATCAGTAACACCCACAGAGTTTTGGGTGGTGTTGATGAGGACAGTCTTGACGGCAGCACCCGTCTGCAAGACCGGATGATTTACCCAAGAGCTCTCGGCTTCTCAAGGAGGCCCATTTTTTTTCCAGGGCTAGCTGTGTTAGGCTGAGTCAACAGAAGGGTATTTGATCTTTAAGTCAAATAATGGCTGTTGGGTTTTCTGAGTCGTCTTTTGCTGACAGTTAGTCAAAGTCCCCAGAGATGGCAGAAGATGTTATTCAGGACTGCCTAGTGCTTGAAAACTCCTAGAAATAGCAGTTTCTGTTAACAGCCGGCATGCARCCTGGGTTGTATTGCGGCTATTTCGGAGGAAACAGTTTTATCAGAAGTAGCTGCATCTAAGGAGATTTGTCTTTTGCAGTAATAGAACCTGTACCTGGTCCACAACGCGAGACGCATCGGAGCAGTTACAGATGCTCGCCGGCTGCGGAGGCGGGGAAGTGTCACCCGTTTTGTGCCGGACAAGGCTCAGGCAGCCTGCGGCAGGCAGAGCATCGCTGGCAGGGCCCGGCCACCACGGGCTGGGGTAGTGCGAGACCCAAACCCAGGCCACGCGGAGCTGGGCTGCCTCCGCTTGGAGAGATGCTCTTCACTTGGCCAACCTGGCTGTCTGCTCCCCTGGCCAGAGCCCTCGCCTCCGTGAGGGCTGTGAATTTGAAGGTAGCTGCTTAGCCTTCTCCCGCACSTTGTAAACATACCTTAAGGCATACCCTTAAATAGTTACTGAGGAGCCTAATTTTGTATTTTAAATCCCCCCTAAGACTAGTTTTCCTTAGCAGTGAGCAGGGGAGCTGTGGCAACCTTGGAGAAAGTCGCTGTATCCCGGGGAGCATGTCCAGGAGACAGCCTGTGCTTGCTTGGTGGACGTGGTCTGGTCAAAATAAGGTGATGCAGAGGGCAAAAAAACTTGTGGACGCTCAGCAGTATCATGCTAACCTATGTCTTGGTAATTGTTAATGATCCTTGTGAGTCTTCTCATCTTCTGAGTTGATTTGACTTCTGATAATGTGACTTTAGGGTGAGTGGGAAGGGTTTGCAGGAGGTTCCCAACCAGCATGTACTATTTGGTATTTGCATTAGTGGAAGGGACCAGTTAACAGAGGTGGGAGACGGTGGGAGTGAGGGGCCTGGCTTTGCTCAGATGCAGTTCTGCTACTACCCTGTGTACCCAAAATGTCACGGTGCTGTTGGACTGTGGAGGAGGAGACCAGTCTAACACCGGGAACTTGAAGAACGTGTTTGAAGACTAGACCAACTGCTCTGCTGTTTGGGGTTTTTTTTGTAGACTTCTGCCAAATTTGGGTGCTTAGAGAGCAACTCTTCTTGGCAAGCATCTGCAGGCTCTGATCAGCCTCCTTATAATTGAACACCCTTCAACAAAACCAACTTTTTTCCAGATGAACTGGTTGTTGGGTTTGCTTTATTTTTAAACAAAGCAAGATCTCTGGGGACTGGTGCCTGTTGGAGTCTCTCTGCGATAACATAGAAAGGTTCTCAGTTAAAATGCAGCTGAAGAATAATTTAAAAATACAAGTGTGAGCAGGGGTGGTTACAGAAACCGCGGAGATCTGTTTCTCTACTAGGGAATCTTGGATTAAAGTGTGTTGTTACAAGAAAATCCAAATGACAAGTTTTATTCAGTCTCTATTATTCATGCAGTGAATACCTCTTAAGGCTCTGCAGAAATATGTCCTTTTCTAGACTTACAATGAGTAGACAAACACTATGTGTTTATACCAAATGCTGGAGGATTTACGGGTAACTACTATGTGGTTTGAAGTAACAATATACACAATGTATTGTAAATTATTCCCTTTTTATATTTGGCTTACATTCAGTATAAGATTAAATGCAAGAATTTATAGGCTTAAAAAAAAAATCTTTCCAATGCTGAAAGCAAAAAGAATGATCTATAATGAGGCTTTACAGTATATAGTATTTTTAAGGGCAATTTTTWAATTTCCTTAATATATTTTCCATGTAAAAGTATGCATTTTGCACTTCAAACAGGATACTGTTGGTTGCACTTACCAGCAAACAGCTGGGGGATTCTAGTGCCTTAACTGCACAGCAGCTGCTAATTAAAAATATATAATTCTACCCTGATTAGCTTATAATGATTATAATCCCCTTAAATTTGATTATTACCACAGCGTGGTAATCTCAGCCACCTCCTCTTTCATTGTGGGGCCTGTGAGTAACAAAACTAGTCATTAAGTGCTGGTAGCTGGTTCCTGAAGGATTGCTTCCCAAACGGAAGAGCGTGAGGGAATAAAGACACCCCGTTCCCATATGTCTTTGGAGGTGCCCGGTTTGAGTCTGTTTTCGCTTTTCTGCTTGGCTGGTGTCATTTCGGCAGGGGCAGGTTCTGTGGCTGTGTAGGGAAGGGGGAAATCTGGGGAGCTGCAGGCACAAATATTACGACTTCTGGTAAGAAATCCAGAGCCACTGTGTGCGTCCAGATGCAACAGGCAAGCAGTGTGTTTTGGTCTCAATGGTAGTGAATTTTCTTCAGTGCTACTTTGGTTGTGATCAGTCTATTCTTCTGATTTGAAATTTTTTTTTTTCTTTTTTTTTTTTTTGAAAAAAACAACCACCTGGTCAACTTTGCAAAACATAATTCATGCTTTTCATCCCTAGGATTGCTTTGCTTTCATCTTGTGCCCATCTGCTTATCCTTCACCAGTTTTTCTCAAGATATTTTGTAGCTCTTGATAGCAGGGAATGGCCTCTTTCTTTCTTTCTTCTGCAGCACCTGGGTGCTTGGGAAATGACATTGTAGGACAGAGCAATAATAAATAACTGCTGCTGGAGAGCAGTGTGGAAACCCTGAGTTCAGGACTGCAGCAAGAGAAATCTCTGGGAAAAATATGCCCAGAGACATGAAAAGAGGCCATGTCAAATGCCTTGTCAGAGAGATGCCCTGATTTGAAAGTATGGCTTCTTCGTGTCACTCAGAGTTCATCTTTGACTTGGGGATCTGGTATTAATGGAAGAGCTGAAGGGCCAATTTTAATATACACAGGAGATAATAGAACCTGTCATTAAAAAAAAAAAATAAATAAATCTCCCAGAGCATAAAAAAAGTGACTGCATCAGTGTATTCATTAGGTAAGTGGACAGAGGAAGGCTGGTGCCTGTCCCAGAACAGCGTGCGGCTCGTGGCCGCCGGGGCCGGAGAAGAGCCATGGATGGTGCAGCCGTGCCGGGGCAGGAGTCYGGCTTCTCTGCTGCTCCGGCGGCAGCTCCAGCGGCTCTCCCGCTCGGCTGGGTTAGGTCTAAAATCTGCTGGAGTCCGGAGATGCTGGCTGCCCTTCAGCTCTTGGGTAAGATCTCCGCAGCCTGGCTGCCTGTCATACCCGATCCCAAACCGTTTTGGACAGCAGAGGCGTGCTGGCCAGTGCGAACTGGGAATTTGTCCCAAGATCTATGTGTTGGGGGGGCAGCCAGCTGGGTCTTTTTTTTTTTTTTTTTTAAGCTATTAGTTATGAATTACTCTATCTCAGATGACAGAACCTACAGCTTTACTATATAGCTTTTGTATTTCAGAGGTCTTCAGGGTGAGGCTGGGGTGCCTCATATGAGATATATGGGGAGAGTTGCGTGGGTTTTTTTTTCCCTTAACATTATTCTTATCATTCCCCTTAGCTGTTTTTTTTTCCTTGTTTTTTTTTTTTTTTTAATTTATTGGGATTGACATCAGCTTTTTAGTGCATTTTGTTAAAAGTATGTAATTTATGTAAGATTTTGATGCACAGATGTTCCCTTCCCGTTTCATTCCACTACGTATGGACATTTGCATACAAATAAAAGGAAACGTTTTCTGTGTGTGTAGACAGTTGATAGCTATTCATTAGGTAAAGTCAGCTAATATAATGCTTGTTAATTTTAAAGGTCTCTTGTGGTTGGCAAGGAACCGGAGCTATTGATTAGGGTCCGAGAGATGCAGTTCCTCGCAGCTCTGAACGATGATCTCTGGTCTGAGAGTTACAAGTCCACAGTCAACTTGTTCTCGGGTAAAAGAGAAAATTCCRGTGACTTCTAACTTTCGCTTTAGGCTCTGCCTGGGCTGTGAGATGGCTGTGCAAAAACGACAGAGCAATAGAGATTTATGATTCTCTTCAGCGAAGAAGTGACTTGCATTGCCATGACATCTTGTATCTCAGAAGAAGTTAATCACAGCTTTTTCTGTGTTGCTGGGTTACATTGCTTTGAGAAAAAACAGAAACTGCTATGAGCAGTATGAATAGCTGAAACCACAAGTCCCACTGAGATTACAGCCAACTCCTCCTAAAGGAAACGGATTCAACCACCAACATAGTTTTTCATTAGATGATTTTTTTCTGAGTGAACAAAATACCCCTATTGTGGCATAATTGTTTAGCTTTTGGAGATGTAGGCAGAGTTGCAACTACATGACTGTTTAAAAAAATAATTCAACTTGATGAGGAGGGGAGGGCARAGAGACATTTGGCTTTTTATTACATTTTATAGCATGCTGCAGAATAATGCAGCAGGTTTTAATTTTCTCGGTTTCTGTGCTTTTTGGCTCTGCAAGGGGGGGAAGGAGGAAAGTCTGTCTTGCATTTCAGGACAAATCTAAATCTGATGGACAAAAGTTTTGGCTATCTGATTGAAACCTTTTGTTGCTGAGACTGAATGACTCTACCAGGCTGGCAGGGCTGGAGTGATTTGTGTCTCGGATTCATTGTTTTGAACTATTAAAATGTATTTACTTGTGGTTAATGGGAAAGTTAATCTTTTCATTATAGCAATATGATAATGGCTAAAAATCAAGCTGAGATGCAAGCGGGGAAAATGCAGTATGCAAAAGCAGAGTTTGTACCCATGGATTTCATTTAATTTAAGCATTTTTTTTTTATTATTTTTTTTATTTCTGGTACCTTGAGCCTTCAGTACCCCAGAAATGTACCCAGTTCTTCAAGATGTGCAAAACGATGGTGGTTTTGATAAACTTAATTAAACAGGAGATGGCTAAGTTTAGCATATTAATGCTTGTCAGCTGGAATTACTTCTGCATCTTAGCTGAAGGCCCAGAAATTGGTCTGGGAAATTCTTTCCCTGCCCTTGTATTGACAAAGTACATYGCTTGTCAACAAAAGATGTTACTGTTTCATGCAGATGGGCTCATGAAAAGGCAACATTTGCTTAGGGGTTTAGGAAGTGCAGACAGTTAGGAATTTAAAAAATGATTGGAGAATTGGGCATCTTGGATCTGTGGTTGTTGGTGCGAAGAAAAGACAAAGGTTTCCAAAAAGTATTTGAATATCTACCCGCTGGAAGCACARTGATGTAAGATGCATCAAACTGGGCTAGCACAATCAGTTTTAATCCTACAAATCTCAGTTGTGCTCATGTACTGTCTAGGCTAAATGTAGCAACCATACATTAGGAAACTTTAAAATATAGGATTAGCCAGTCAGTATGTCTTTGTAGACTTTTCTCATGGGAATCGTCTGGCTGGTTACACCATGACCACAAAATGTCAGACAATGCAAGGATCTTCCCCCGCCGCCACTTTATTTCCATCTCTCCTCACAAAGGCAGTTCCTTGGAGTGGTGGCTGTGATTTGCTCCTTTTTCCCTAGCAAGGTTGTGAGCAAACTCTTGGACTTGCTGGTAAAGTGCTTACTAATATCAGATCTTTGCCGGAAAGTTTTCTGGATGAAGCTGTGCATGTTTCAAGACGCCTTTGGAAATTAATAACAAATGAGGGACTGAAATGAATGTCTTRATCTTTTTCAAAAACCGCTGAGCCACCTCATGGGTGTTTCCATGGACATTGCTCGGYGGATGTTTCAATGGCTGCGAACTGTGGGGCTTGGAAACTGCACCGTGAGCCTGCCGAGCACCGGGGCTGCCCGTGGCTCCTCACCGGCCTGTGTTTAAGGCCTTTTTTTAGGTAGACTCTCATCGGATTTGGAAAGCACATAGTGTGTAGTAGGCACTCGTGAAAGTAAAGAATGTCTTTGCGTCGCTCTGGATTTAAATACTTTCATTATTTGGTCTTTAATGTCTTATTAACCACCTAAACCAGCTTAGATCGCAGCTAAAGATTCAGCAGCAAAACCAGATAAACCAGTATGTTTTGCTAAACTGAACATTTGTTGATAGGAAGATACTCCAAGTCCTCCTGCGTGCTCTTGCAGAGAGCTGGGTTGGTGAGGAACGCGGCACGGAGCCCTGGCAAGGCAATGCAAAAGGTGAAACTCCAAGAGAGGTGGAAAGCATCCAGAGAAGACACATACTTCAAAAGCAGTAGAATCTAATTAAAATAATTCGTCATGAGGAAATGAATATATTTGAGCTTTATTCAGCAAGAGGGAATATAGCTCGAGAAACTGATATGAGTAAACTTTGTCTAAATTGCAGAGGAAATTAATATAGACAGTTGATTAAAAATGTGAAGGAGCTTTAAATTTAAAACTTCATAAAAAGGACAAATAAAATGTCATTCCCATAAGCAAAGACAGACCTGTGAAAACCAAATCAAAATGGGAAATAGAGAGCAAGTTACTTGTTTAAAARCAAATAAACAAACCCCCTAAAACTGTTAAAAACGATGAAAAAAAAATGCAAATTGCTTTTAGAAGATACGAGATGGCTTGCGACTGTTGGTGCAGTGGCCCAGGTTCACATGAGATTTTGAAAATTAGTCTGCTGCTGCTTCTGGTCACCSGCGGCTCTGAGCTCCGGAGCGTGGGGATGTGTGTGACCCCAGATTATTTGAGGGCAGCCTTCATCCCTAGGTGGGATGAAAAAAAAAAAAAGAGTACTGTTTGACTGAAACGTACCACTCTCATGATGTTATGGCATCCTCTCCTGCACCAGCCTGTCCCACCCGCTGGCTCTGGTCCCTCCCTGGCCCTTCCGTGTGCTCCCGTTGGGTGCAGGGGTGCCCGAAGTGCAGAGCRGCCCTTCTGGAGCACGGTCTGGCTGCGCTGCAAGGAGGGACAACTTGATTTCTGCCTTTTCCCTGTGGTGTCAGCAATTCAGAAGCATGCACCGTGGAAAAAACTGAGCGAGGCTATAAAACGCTGCTTCCAGGGGCCTCTGGTGAAGTTCAGCCATCCCCGGTCTTGCCTGGAGTAGGAAAGCTGTGTCAGGGCGTGGAGTGGAGCAGCCGAGCTGTGTCTCAAGGACAGAGCCAGATAACAGAGAGAACTCCGATCCATGCACTTGCAGCAGAAACAATGAGGGTGTTTATATAAATAGAGCTCCCTGCAACTGTGCAAAAATGATAACGCTGCCTCTAAGGCTGCTCGGGGTATGCAGACTTCTGCGCTTTGTTATGGCTTGGAGAAGCACCTCTGATTTATTTGTTTTAACTRCTATAATTGTGTGAGCGTGCATGGTGTTGGGGGAGGCTATTAACCATTGCAAAGCAAGCAAAGTTGTTCCAATAATCTCATGTAGCTTTTAAATAGGGCGATTTGCATAGCATTTATTTATTTTTATGGTTTCTGAGGCAGAAGATTTAAAGCTGCTGTGCTTTGAGGTGCAAACAGATCCCCCTGTATCTGCAACAAGATCACTCTTCTCTGAAATGGGCCTGATGTGCACATCAGCAGCAGATTGTGGAGGAGCATTTGTCAATGGCCCCAGCATACCAGAGCCAGGTTAAATCTGGGGGCAGAGGCTCAAGAATTAACATGGAAACCACCTGGGATTTGCAATAGTGTAGTATATATACCTGTGCGACAAGGGGRTCTGGGTGTGAGACTGCTCACATCCACATCTCGCAGTGTTTCTATCATCACAGAGCCTCAGGAGGCATCAGGGCAAGGCTATTTGCATTGATAAGGAAATGTCAGCATGTACCATATGCAAGCGTGTGTATATTATTTATTTTTATACACACACACACACAYATATATATATATATATATATATAYACACGAAATCTCTATCCTGTTCCTTGGGAGCCAACTTTGTTTTCTTGTGCTGTATGAGACAGTATTTGTCAAACTGAAGGTAACAGTGATGCAAGTCCCCAAAGGAATAAAAGGTGGTTCAATGTGCACGGCTGCTCTGAATGTAATAAACTGTGTCTCAGGGCTGCAGGTGTTTCATGGGAAAAGTGGGGGGATGAGTATCTGGGGTTTGTTTTGTTTTTTTTCATCCAGTTTTTTCATTGCACTCTTTAAAACTAATGCGTGTGCTTGTCAATCTGCAATGTTTTTTGTAAGTACATGCTGTAGAAGGAGGATAAAGGTGTCTCCTACAGAAGCTAGGTTTGTCCTTTCATGTTGCAGAGGCAATTTAAATACTCTGGAGGGCTGCCCYGAGGAGGACACTCATCACCTGGGGAAAACTAGGTAAGCAAATGTGAGTTGGGCACCTCATGAGCTGCATTCCTGGTAAATCTGGGAGAGAAGGGGGGTTATCTAGTTGTAAATGGCACCATGCTTTGGTTTGGAGAAGCCTAATTACTGTTTGGGAGATGTGTATAACTTTACCCAATGAAATCTCTGTGGTCTTGTGTGTGTGTGAGTACAGCTGAACCTTATACAAATGGCTTGTTGAGCTGAGGGCAGTCTGGTATCCCAGCTCGTGGGTGATCAGAGAAGGTGCAAGATCCTTTCTGTACAGGGACATGTGGTAATTTTACCTCAGAAGTATACGGTGCAGATTTTCTGAAGTTGTAACATCATGACACCACCAACGCTTTACCAAAGGTTTTGTAGTGCCTTCACCAAAACTCCTTGGAAAGAAAAGCAGTCAGCCAGCCTATTCCCAAATACATAAGTGATGGTCTTCCAGCAGAGCTCGAGATGTGCAGAGGTCTCYAAAGGTTATTTGGACAGGTACCCGTCAGCACACATGGTCCTGTCTCAGGGCAAAGATTGAGATCATCAGTCCCTCCCCAGCTCGGGCATGGGGACTCCCACAGTATCGTGTTTGTTATAATTACTTGGCTGCAGGTAAATTAGAAAGTGTACCGTGGAACTTCACTGGGGCTGTGGTTTTTTTCTTTGCCATCCCATCTTCACCCACTGCGTTTTCCTTGTTGCCAAACTGGATTCTTACAGGGCGATATTCATCCATCTCACCCGTGAGGAGTATATTGGGTTTGGTTTTGGGTACCTGACAGCGTTGGAGATAGCTGGGTTAGTCCCAAGCAATCCATTGCAATTTGCATTCTGATGAAGGTGGGGCACTGTCTCTCATTTAATGTCGTGAAGTGAAATAATTGTTTTCCAAATGAGTGACCTGACATGACTTTATAATTAGTTTTGTAATTCGTGGAACACATAATTTCTAATGACACCAGTCAGTTGTCAGCCAGGACACAGTGTTGTATCTACTACCAGATTGCTGCCTTTTGACTAAAATCAACAGTTCCACTGTTTGAGCACTGGATGATCCATGACACCGTGTCACCCGCGCCACAGAGTACTATTTAATTGACTTACGGGGTTTACTCTGAAGTTGTTGGCTAGCCTTGTAAACACCACTTTTCTGCAAAATCGTTTGTAGTAGCTGGCAAGCTCAGTGTAATTTTTGTGTGAAATATTTTATTTTTTTTAATGTTTGCAGATGTGGCTTTGTCTCCTTCCCAGGGGAAAATCATGTTCTTGTGGTGTTGCGAAGCAGTGTCGTTTGTGCTGCTGGGCACTGTTGTGTGCAGGAAGGACTGTTGRTGTTGTAAAGTGTGTGTATGTATGTATGATTATATCTGTATGTTGCGTCTCCAACTCTGCCAAGCTGAGAGGCATCTCGTGCCAAGAGCTGCTGAGGGGTGGCCAGTAGCTCCTTGGGATGATGCTCAGCTCAACGCTGGGCACAACGTAGCCGAGCAGAGCATGGTCATCCTTGTGATGGGTGAGAAAATAAAACAGGCAGGAGAAATTAGTATTGATTTGTTGAATAAAGATTGTTTATAGGGGGGAAAAGTTGATTTTTCTTAGGTGATTTTGAGGTTTTCTGCTTTGTTGAGAGCTTCTACTCAAAACTGTTCTTATTTATAGTATTCATTAACTTTCTCAACAGGGAAACAACTTTGTATTTAGCAAAAGGGTGAGGCAGAAGCACCTTTGAAAATGTTGGTTCCAAGCCATTTTGTTACAAATCGGTGCAAGTTCCAGCAGCACTTGGTGATTTTGCTTGCAACGCTCAGCATATGACCTAGGTGATGTGCAGAAACCACTGGGAATGGAGCTACAAAAGTGCTTAAGTAAGAAATTGTTACCACTGGACCTTGTGTGGTGGAAGGTAAATGAAGGAGATCAAGCTGTAGGGTCTCCTGGCACAGAGAGGATTATACAATGTGAAAGGCCATCTTTTGGGGACTGGACCCACATCAGTGGTGGCTGGAGATGTCCTGTCGTGGGCCACCAGGTCCACGGGAAGCCGGAGCGAGGGTGTCCTGATGCCCCCGATGGCAGTTTGCCCAAATCGATGGGTCAGACCAGTCTGTGGAGAGGGGATGGGGGCAAGTGAGTTTGGGGGATGTTTTGTCCTACTACTGTCCCAGTGAGCTGATGAGTTTTGTATAATTTTCAGWCCCGTGGGAAGCTGTTTTGGTCTGGTTTTGTGCCCAACCTAGTTTTAACCAGCACTGTATCAAGTGTARGGGGGTATCTGAGCGTGGATCTCCATGGAGATACGGTTCCTGACCTGGCTGTGATGGAGGAAAGCTTCAATCAAAGGGCTCAGTTTGTTTTTTGCATTTCCCAGATTACGTGGCTGAAAGCTCTTTCCTGCTCCATCCACGGTAACGTTTCTCTCACATGGTTGTAACTGAGGGAAGCYGTGGAAAAGGCCCGTACGGGCATGAGGGCACGTATGTGAGAGGCGTAGTTAATGGCCCTCTCGGAGCAGTCCTGAGTCATCCCGTGTTACCTCACCGGAGCGCTGCTCTGAGCAGCAAAGGGGGGCCGGAGCCGGAGCCGGAGCCTGAGCTGCTGCCTGCACCTCTGCTCCACGGCTGGCAGGCAGCGATGCTGCTGGGGGGGTGCACGGCCCCCCTCGGGGACCGCCGGTCCCTCGGTACCCGCATCGGTCCCTCGGTACCCGCATCGCTCAGCCCTGCCGCACCCGAGCTCTGTGGCAGGGCATCGCCATCAGGCAATGAGTTTGTTAGATCTCAGCTGACTGAGCTGGTGCTCGTCACGCAAAGGGGCTGACAGACCTGTCAAAATAGGGCCAAAGCGCTGCTGCTTGAGAAAAAGGGGTTTGTGTGCTTTCCTTCAGCAACGTGGTCTTTTCACATACTGTCCCTTGTGCTCTCCCAGCATCAGTGTTTGCTGCCCCAGCCAGATCTGGTGTAAAATAATCCCTTTGCTGAGCTATTTTCCCTGCCAGCTCCGTACCTTGTTTTGTGTGCGGTTGCACAAACATTTGACGTATCACAAACAGTGATAGGAATGGGTCAGACAAAACTGGGACTGATGCTTTTTCCCCCCGCCAATGACAATTTTGGTTTTGATGCACATCAAACTACCCCCTCAGAGAAGGGCAACAGAGCTGAGAGCTTAAATATTGGCCAAAGATATGCTATTGCCATGAAAAATGTATCAACTGTTGAAAGGTAAGGGAGGGCGAAGCAAACTCTGGGAAAAATAGCTGGTGTTTCAGATTTCAAGGTGTGAGGAAATTCTTATTTTACCTAGTGCTAATTTGTAAATTATAACCAGATGAGTGTGACTGTTGCAATTCAGGAATGGCATATACAACACTCTTGATGGGTGCTATGCATTTCATTTCAACCACATAACCTGCCTTGGGCTTGTTTTTAACATATCCCTTTGAGTTGAACATTTTTCTGGAGGTCTCTTTAACTTTGGGTGGCCTGTGTGGATTGTAACAACCCAGTACAGTAGGGATGAGTAATACAAGAGTCAGTGTTATTTCTGAATTTCCTTGTCTTTGAAGACTGAGGTCAGATACTTTGTTCTTTTGGCTGCAATCAAAGCCTATGGTCTGATTTTTCTTGAATATATGCATGTGTTTCAAGTCTGTGCTCTCCCTTAAGTGGTTTGCTGGCCTTTTAGGTTTCTTTTTTTTTCTTCTTTTTTCAAGAAAATGAGCTGGAAGCGTCTGTTCGACTCCAGTTGCTTTCGAAGTCTCACTGGGAGGCACGGGTTGAAGGAGAGCTGTGGTGTTAGGTGACATGGGGACTTCATCTCGGTTGCATGTTCGAGGTAGCTTTTGCTCCAGCAAAGTGCCCTCTTTCAGTGGTCTGGCAGAAACTCAACAATACTGGGTATTTTACTGTCAAGTAAATGTAAAATACAAGCAGCTTTTGTGCGAGGGGGCCCCAGTAATGCCAGTCACTCCAAACCTCGCTTTTACAGAGGATGCTTGGCCCAGGCAAGAAACCTCGTATCGAGGAGACCAACTGAGGCAGGRCTCTGCCGTGGATTGCCTTGGGAGCAGCCTGCAAAGTGCCCGTCGGAAGAATCGGAGCACAGTCTTTCTATAGGAGTAATGCAAAAGTGTAAAAATATTGAAGCGTGAGGTGTCTGCAGCAAGATGGTGCAGAGGAGAACAGGAGGTCTGTGCGTGTCTGGGGGTCCCGGGCAGAAATGCCGGGGAGGGGGAGTCTTGCTCTCGCACCTTTTTCCGAGAGGCTGCAAATTCCCTTTCACATTCATTGACCGTTACCCCATCCCTCTCTTAAAAAGATACAGAAACGCAAGACCGTCACGCCAGCATCTGCTTGAATCTGGCCATGCATCTGTGTCATGCTTGTGAAATCTTATTCTTAGTTTAAAATGTTCATATAAACTATCACAGCTTTGGACTAACTCCTGCCAGATAATCTCAGCCATACTGCATCTGTGCTTGGCTTGTGTTGGGAGAGCTCGTTTCAAATTAAAAAAAAAAAAAAAAAGGGGGGGGGGTGTTGTTTCATTTTGTGTGACAGCTCTTAAATGGGAGATTTCCTTTTCCCCTTCACTTTTTTTTAATGTTGTGTGGTTATAGTCCTGCCAGTCTGGCCACTTCAGCTAAGGCTGCTTAGGACTTTGCTAGATTTTGGGGTGGGGAAGCTGAGTTTTTTACGTGACAGTTCTGGGAGAGATGTGCCAGTTGGTTTGCAGTCCTAAAGCTCCTGGAAATCTCTTAATTGCCTAGATTTAAGCAAAGGTCTGTGGGAAGAAGCTTCTCACAGAAGCTGTTTTTGCTCATTGTTTTACTGCAATTACATGGCATTTAATTTTTTTTTTTGAGTGAAACTGAATAAAAAGTTAGTTATGATATTTCATTGGCGTTTCCTTTGCAACAGTTCATTTATCATGTATAAATGCAGTGTTATGTATTCCAGGTAATTTATATAATTACTGTGCCATTAAGCTTGTCTAGTTAGAATCAACAAAATTAGAAAATGTGAAATTTGAGTGTCTGCAATAGTGGTTGCTTGGTTATGTTATATCCTGTATGGGATTCCTGTGTGAGATCCTTCCTTTCTCTTTTATATGTATGAACCTTTAACACCAGCACGAATTGCATTAAAGCTAAATGATTAAACAGGAAAAATATGTGATTGGAATGACATATATGTAAAACATGACTTCTTTAGTGATGTTATTAGAATATTTAATATTTTCGTTTCCTGGCCTCTGGGAATTTAACTATGCAGCCTTAACGCTGCACTCCAAAGGAAACAGGGAATGGTTTTCCCCTTGTTAATTTGCAGAGCTCCTTGCCACGGGGTATTAATTCACAATGTCTGAGAGGATGCCAGTAATTAAATATACACGAACTGTTGGAGCAACTGAGATTAAGGCAAAAAGCCACCCAAAACAAGACCCAGCCCTTAGAGATTAAGAATATTGGACGGGATATGGCTTCGTGCTTCAGGATATAAATCAATATTAAGTCTGGAGTTGGGAAGAAGGTTTCTCTGGAGCACATTAGGAGGCATTGCTGTCACTACTCCACCCAGTGTCCTGTGCCTCTTCTGGTCCAGCCGGGATGCTCTCGCCTGCCAGCAGTGATGTTTAGGATGGAGCATCAGAGCACTGAGGGTTTATAAAAGAGAAGGAATTCCTCCTTCCTTTCTCCACTTTTAGCGGAGCTATTTGCAGCTCCTTCCTGAATGCTGTTTAAATCCCAAGACTCAGTGTTTGGTCATTTGTTACCCGTCTGTGTTCGCTTGTCCCAGATCCATGGTTTCCACCTAAATAGCAAGACACAATTGGGGACAGCAGGAGTGTTGTAGTGCTGGCGGGATATCCGTCCCAGTTACTGGCGGATGGGAAACTCTGCTGAACTGTTAGAAGAATAATAATCTGAAATATTTGAAATATCTTTGTCTTTATGGGTTTTATGTGGCCATCAGTCATCATACCGCTGTGCTTCTGCGTGAAATCACAGCAGTGGGAATATTTCTGAGTGTTTTCAGCCAAGGACTATCAGGCAGCCCAATATCATGGATGTCCTGAATTCTCCCACAATTCCCTCTCAGCAGTTGTCCAAAACCTGATGGCTCTTACTTAATTTTAAAAATCTCTCAAATAAGGCATGCGCCAATCTGCAAGCTTGAATTTAACCTTTTGCCTGAATTGACAGTAGTTGCTGCCTTTATGGTGGGCCAGCGATGCAGATCTGGTGCCCGAGAGTGGAGGGCAGGACCTTTGCTCTCGGGGCAAACATACCACTTCTGCATGGGAGGTATGTTCATGCACTGCAAGTTTGCTCCAGCTTGTTTGGAATTGTTGTCAAGTCAGGCTTTGCTGAGGTTTAAACATGCTTTTTGACTGTTTTTTCTTTGGAGTTTTTTGATTAATTAGATTATAAAAATTTGGTGGAGGAAGGTGGGTTGGATTCCAGCCGGCACCAAAAAAACCCCACCAAAAACTGTGATCTTTTTTTCTTTGTCCAGTATCTTCCCCAGGTACTGTTTTCTTCAGACTTGGTCTTAGAAAAAGTATTTTTCTGCAGGAGTTAAAACTGATCCATTCAGCCTTTAGGCCTTTCTTCGCTCCACAGTGTTTTTTATCAGTTCCAGTCTGAGAGCACAGTGCCCTTTTCCTTGCGAGAAAATGTGAAAATGTGAAGCTGGGGGTGGGGGGGGAGCAATGTTATTTCCTCTCTGAAGTCATCACCTACAGAGCTGATACTGATGGCATTTTAATGGATGAGGTGCTCCCCATCCAATGTTGTGACAGAAATTCGTCGTGTGCTGAATCAGTGAAGTTGGGAAGTAAAAAGAAAAAAAAAAAAGGAGGAGAAGGGCAAAATGTAATAAATGGGACTGTTAAATGTTTGGTGATTTAATGGAGTCTTGTCAGCATCTTCTAAGAGCTCTTGGATCCTAATAAAATAATTCAAAAATCTTGAGGATAAACCAGCTGTTCCTCATAAAGCTCTTGTCCAGCCAAATTGTAGTCGAGGTTTTTTTAGATGTTTGCTTCATTGTATGTTTAGTTTTCCTATTTGTATTTAGATAAGGGTTTGACTGAAACAGGATTAATCTCAGGAAATTAGGGTGACACAACCATCAGTTTAGGTACAACAATTTGCCTTTCTAATGTGGGTATTTTCTTCTGTGGAGAATAATTGATCAGACTTCAGCATCTGAGCAATTGCCTCAGTTTGTTATTTAGCTGTGCTGGTTTCTGTGTGCGAAATCTCCCTTTTCCCACAAATTCTGCCTGTGGAGGCAGCTTTGGGGAAAGAAATGACTTCAGAGCTTTGAAAAAACCAAAGTGCAAACTTTAACAAATTTCATCTTGGCCAAAAGCATTTAATACCAAGAATATTGTAAATGCTTTCTGTTGGAATTACTCCCTCCGGGCTGCTAATCTGGGAGCAATCCAGGCGTTTGCTCCTGACCTTACCCCCTTCCTGGAGATCCGAGCGCGTTGCTCGTGAGAGAGCAAGATGGGGGAAGGAGGGGCTGGTAGAGCTGTTGTTTTCCAGAGGAAATGAAGTAATATCACTTTTGGTAGGAATTATTATAGGCTCTGCAACATCTTCAGAAAAGGTGATGCTCCTCAGAAACGAAAAGCAGCTGACGAGAGGTCTTGAAGGAGCCTTAAACGTCTGCCTGCTTTCTTCTCTATCAGCAGTGCAGGCTGGCTGTAGTTTTATATATGAGTTGGTAGTAGATAATTTTATCACTTAATCTCTGTTTGTTTACTGGTGGATGACAGAGACATCCCCTGGGACTAATTTACCAAGGTTACACCTGCGGGTGCAGGACGCAGGGCTGTGAGATCCCTGGGGCATGGGGAAAGTGGCCCTTAGTGTCCATCCAAACTGTGGTGTGATGTGGTCCCACCTTACCTGGGAGCCTTCAGCCTGTCTCTACTAGAAATCTTGCATRATCTGCGTTTTTATGTTATTCTTGAAGAGAATCCTGGTCCTGGCAGCGATGGACCCGGCAGGCGCTGCTCTATCCCCRGGCACCCGCATGGACCTGTTGGATGGGTTTCCACCTGCAGAGCCCTGTTGCTTGGGCGCTGTTTAAATAGGCAGAACGTTTAAAAAGCTTTCAGCCTTGGCAACGGTGTGCAAACAGYGCCGAAGCCAAAGACCGGCCTCCTGCAAACGGCAGCTTTGGGAGCTGTCAGGCATTTTTGATATCTGCAGCAGGTCCTCGCTTCTGCTGCAGCAACGTGCTCCTTGGGACTGTGCTGGAGGCTGGGGCTTGCTGGGGAGAGCTTTTGTTCTGCCGGAGATAGCCGTGCTGGCATCCCCCCAGCCGGTTTGAGTGATCAGCTGCCGCCTTTTTTTTTTTTTTTTTTTTTTCCTTCTTTTTTTCCACCCTGTATGTAAAGCTTCAGTGTTTGTGGAGCCAGGCGGTGTTATGTACTTGTATTTTTGGGCTTAATGAAAACTTAAAATATTCCTCCCCTGAGCCCACAGCAGCCAGGCAGCGCGGTGCAGCTCCTAGAAGGGGCTGAGCGTGTGGTGGCCCATCTGGGATGTTTGAGTGTTTGGGTCTGTTTGTCCTCAATTTGCTCCAGATCAACCAGGCGTCATTAGCATTTCCAACGAGCACTTGGCCTTTTGATGCAAAGCCTCTGCGCGCCCTGTCACCTGTGCAGGAGGGACCTTCTGCAGCGCATCACTTGGGAAGGCTCAGGAAAGGTTAATAGGACTGTTTATCCATTTTTTTGCTCCATTTTTTACTTCTTCCTGCCTTTCCTGTTCTTACCCAGCCACTCAGCTATGGGGGGGAGAAAAAAACCGCAACAGGTTTCCTTGCAATATTGGTTTGAATGTTCTGGAAAACAGGAATCGTGAGTCATCGGTCCCAAATTAACGCTCGTGTGCTCTGACATGTAAGAGATGGGTCACCTCTGGAGACAGGAAGAGTGTGGTATTGCGCTCATAACTCTCAAGGCTACAGTTCAGTTTGTGTCGGCTCTTCCGTTTATAAAATTCTTATTGGAGAGGCTTGTAAACATCTCTGTGTACATTAGTCTCACTCTGGAATCGAGGGTTTCAGCCTGGGAACAGGTTTTAAAAACAAACAGCCCTCTTCTGTTGCTCTTATGCTTTAAAACTCAGCATGTAAAAGTTTCTTTACATGTCCTTGGAGTCCGCAGAGATCAGCAGTTTTTGGAGGAATTTGTTCTGCTGGGTTTCTTCTGCAGAATGTAAATACAAGCCACAGGTGGGAGATGGATTTCTGGATTTTGAGTCTCGAGGGTCTGGTCCTGACCTACTTGCTGGCATTAGGAACAACGGATTTCTCTGCATCACCCAGGGAATTTTTTGCCGGTTGAAGGACACTGGTTTTTCTTTTTTTTTTCTTCTTTCTTCCTTTCCCTGTGTGCGCCCACCTTTGCTAGCCCCTGCCTTCCTCACAGCCAAGGAGGCTGATGCAGATTTGCCATAATCTCCAGTCCATGTCACCTGGGCTGATGTTAATACTGAGCATGGGAGCACCCACGGGAGCACCCACGGACACCTCGGGGCTGCTGGGACTGGAGGAGCAGGCACTGCCCTAGGGGTGAATCCTCTGATTCACTTAACGCAAAACCATCTCTGGTTGCGTGTAAATGTCCTCTTCTACACGCATCGGTGGAGCCAGAAGAGGTTGCTCCATTCAGCTTTAACTGCCTCCCRTGATAAGGAGGTCCGTGAGGGTCCTGTACCAATTTCTGCCCAAATGAAGGGGTATCTTGGCCGAGCAGAGGTCCCTTTCACCAGTACAGTTCTCTCTCGGTAACTTTGCTCAGCTACTGTATACTATTGTCAGGCAGTGCTGGCTTTGGCTTTCTTTTTTCTTTTTTGGCAGAACAAGAACAGGACAATATTTATACACCTTTTCTGTCCATCATGAAATCATTATTTTTTTTTTCTGTAGTGCTTGACCTTTGTCACTTTGGTAACCAGGACTGACCTGAAGGGTGTTGATTTAATCAGGTCTTGGAGTCTTAATTGGTTGATACTGTTTAAGGAGCCAAAAAAAAGCCCCAGAACCTACCTAGGTTAAACACAAGTATCCCAAGTCAAGATGAAATTCTTCTTTCACTGAAATGTGGTTTGGAAAAATATTTCACCATTACAGCTCCTTTCAAGAGGTTGACCTTGAATCGTTAATCTTAAAAATATGCAGTGCAGATGAGTGTTTTTTCTAGAGAGGGAAGAAATGCCACATTTCTCAAAGCACCTCCCTAGAATTAGGGGAAACAAAACCAAAACCCAGAGTGGTTGATAAATGGAGTATAGGCTAATCCAGGAGTGACAAGAATTTCATGCCATCAGAATCAGTTTTATTTTGTTAATTTGCCATTTTTTTTTCTTGCCCTCCCATTATTCTTCTTGCAATTTGCTATACGTCAATTCGTGCATGTTAGTAAGCGCTTTAATTCTGTGTGAAATGATAAAGCTGCAGCCTTGGAAGTTGAAATGCTCCGTTTTTAGCCTCCACTCATGTACCTCATTCCCACGCTTCGTCCTGGCTGCTCAGCTCAGGTGCTCCAAAGCCTTCTGCTGGACATTCGAGACAATTCACTTTCTGGTATCTCAGAAACTGCTAACGAGGCTGCCAATCTAGTATCTGCTGCAGCGCAGTCCCGCAGTGCAGCCGGTTACGGGTGATGGAGGCAGGAACGCTCCCGGCGAGGGAGGGAGGGAGCGGAGCCGTGATGTTTGGCAGGTTGGATCAGAGTCGGGTGAGCCGCTCTCTGCCCAGCCCTGCCTCCTGGCAGTGATGATGCCAGCCGCTCGGGAGCGGAGGAGGTCGCTCACTCGAGCCATAAAAGGGACCAGAAAGTGCMACTTTGGATGCTGGAGATGGTCTTTGAGGGTTCAGCTGGATTACAGCGGGAACTGCCTTGACTGCTTTGAAGTGGTGGTGGAGCTGGGTGTGCCGCTGGCCGGCCACGTGCAGGGGAGATCTCTCCATCTGAAATGCAGTTTGTGGTGGATGGTTTCAGCCATCCAACAAAATCCAGACAGCCCTTGGTCAGGCGAGGGTGCCCTCCCCGGCTTGGCATCTGGACGCTCGGCCAGCGCTGCACACTGTTGCCAGCACAAACCTGCTTTCATCTCTCCCACAGTTCCCATTTGTTTCGGTAATCTGCTCTTCCTAAATACATTTTCCTATAATTATATTTTTGCTCCCCAACCCTACSTAACAGCCAGCTCTGTTAAAGCAGGAGGGCAGCGCTGGAGGGGTAAAACAGGGTCTGCCTGCGCTCCTGGACGCAGAACACATGGGATATCTGAATGTGTTAAACGCRGGAAGTTAATGGAGAAATAGAGCCGAGTCCAGAAATAGGCATATTGGCAGGAGGAAGGTGATCAGTAGAGGAAAMAAAAGCTTTTGAAGCCAGGGCATGAAATAGAGAGGAGAGCTTGCTTGCCACGGCATGGCTGTGCATTTGGGAGAAGGAGGCTGCAGAGTTCCCGGTCATTCTCCTGGGGAGCGATGTGCGGGGTGTGGGGGGCTCGGAGGGGACCGAGGAGAGGCGTGGGGGGCTCAGACAGGACCGAGGAGAGGCGTGGGGGGTTCCTTGGGCAGGGGCCTGACTCGAGTGGGGGTCTCGACACCGGGCTGCGAGTGGGGCTGCAAACCTCAAACAGCAGGCAGCCAGCCAGGTGTTGAAATTGCTCTTCCTTGGGCTGAGGAGGAGAGGGGTTTGAGCAATAGCTGTTCTCCTCCGGCGCTGGCCGGTGAGCCCCCAGGGCGTGAGTTATTCTGGTTTTTAATTAAAAAAAAAAAAAAATATATATATTCCTGTAAATGCTTTTGGAGGGTCAGTATAATTGAAAATATGCTCTTTGTTAAGATTCTTGCTGATAGGGGAAATTGAAGGTGACTAATTTCTAGAGCTTTTTGTCTTTTATTGGCCACAGATAAGGAAGGAAGGAAGCAGGGCTCGTCATGGCATTTACCATGGGTGGCAGTTCCCAGATTTTACCCTGTTAAAGTGCATGTCATTTCCAGTTACGCTTTACAAAAGAGTGAGGAAATTTCTGTGTATTTATCAAGGAGTTTTATTTTCCAGTCTGTCTTTCTCAGTTTTGAGAACTGTTTTGCAGGACTAAGTTTGCATGGAAGAACATGTTGGGTTTTTAATAGATTAAAAAGTGCAAATAACGTGGCACCAAAATTGCGATGTAGGACTGGATTTGATTGAAAATTAGAGCTGTGCTTTGAATCCCACAGATCATGGACTTCCATTCGCAGTGTATGGCATGAACCGTTGTGTTGGTTGGTGTTATTCCCACTTTATCTTCAGAGAAACTGGGAAGTGGRGAGGACTTGGGTGGTTTTTCTAGATTGGGTGTTTCTTTGGAAATGTCTTGACAGGTAATAGAGCTATGACAGCATTTGCTGCTTCTGTTTCTTGATTTTATTTAGTATTTGATAGTTGAGAAGTGCCTTTCCGGAGCGTGTGTGGGCATCAGCTCTGTCCCACCGCGGCAGTGCTGTGGCCAACGTGTCCTCAGGTGTCTGCGTGGTGCCGGGCTTGCCGGGAAGCCACGGTGGTGATATTTCGGTGTGTGCTCCTCGTGGGCAGCCGTCCCCGGGGTGAGCACCCCGCTTGGGATCCTCACGGCAGCAGTCTCTGGTAGGGAGAGCTCTCACAGGGGACCGGGGAGCCTCTCGCGGGGCCGGGGAGGGCATCGTGCGGAAGGACCGATGTGYGGAGCCTCTCGCGGGGGTGGTGGTGCCCCACGGAAAGAGATGGGACGAGATCATCGCTGAGATGGTCCGGGGCTCAGCTCTGAGTCGGCGTGAGTGTTTGGCAGATGGACATGCCTGCGAAGGTAGCTCCCGAGCTGGCATAGGGTACATCAGTGCAGGCTCTGCCAGCAACTTCTATCAAAGCTTGCCTGCGAGGACTTTTTTTGGTTTAATGTGAAAAATACAGTTAAACTGGAGACCTGCCTAAATGCCCTTACATGTGGGGTGTATGTGTTTGCTCTGCTTGGAGCCGCAAGTCCCCAAGTCTCGTTTGTGTGATTTAAGTGCTTGTGGATAAATCACGCTAATTGGGACACCGGACAGAGCACATTTAAATGAACACAAAAAGGAGCTGCATAATTAGGAACCTTTCAAAAAATACTAAAAAAAAAATCATTAGACTCTCTCTGAACCTRATGGAAAATAGCAAATACTATCTTTTGCTTGTAGTTTTGCACCTTCAGACTACTTTTTCATATACCAAAATAGAGAAGGTGATGGGTAACATGAGTCTCTCTAAATTCCCTCTTGATTCTGTTTTGTAGAGGCAAAGTTATGTCAGGAATGTCCACATATAGACGAAGTTGGACCCACGCAGTCCACCTGGTAGGATTGATTCCACCCGGCTGGCCGAGCTGTCTGTTGGCAGCCCCGGCCCTACCCGTGTCTGGCAGCGATGCTGCGGTCTGCTCCCAAAGGTGGGGCTGGAATTCCCAACCTGCGGATGAGCATTCACCGTCCTGTCCGAGGAGGAGACAGGTTTATTGTGTAAGGGGTACACGAGTGACTGAAGGTCAGCAGCAGAACACTCATTAGAGCTGCTTGGTGGTACTGGCCGCTACTTTATTAGGCTTTGTAAAAATTAACAAAGGTGATCTTGAAGTTTGAATTACACTGCACATGTGTTCCTTTCTTCCTCCACCAGATCCTAATGACTTCGTATATTTTAGTAGATGAAAATACTGAACTAGCACTTGAATGAGACTTAGAGTTTGAGCCAAAGGGTAGGAATTGTAGCCGTGGGTTAAATTTCATTTTCTCCCCACCTCTTACTGAGGGGTTATCTCAGATGCTACAGAAGCTGCCAGGAATCTTCTCTAGTRCGCTACTGCTGAGAAGCAGGATCACAGCCCTCTTAAAACCGGTGGTGAAAGCAAAGCCAATGTGATAGAGTTCCTCAACATTTACCCCACACTTATGAATATTTGATTATGAAATATGGCACGCACGTATGTAACTATTTGCCTGGATGAAGTGGCCCGAACTTGCTGCCGCCAAGGATGGCTTTTGCTCTTCTCGGCTTTGTGCAAGGGTGTCGTGGGAACAGGGTACCTGACACCAAGCACTTGGCTATGAGAATGTTGATCTGTAACATGGAAGAGTTAATTTCTAATGAAAGGGGAAACCTCAAGGGAGAAGGTAGAGAATTTGTAAAACAGAAGTGGTAAAATTTCAGTTCTTGCAAAAATGGGTAACCAAAAGAGTGATAAAGAGGAGAGGTTAAAACAATGGAGATGCAATTGGAAAAGCTGTGTGTACTGGGGAGACTTAGATTTGTTAGAAGACACCCTGAAAAAAATAAATGAGAAACAGAAAAAGGAAACTGTTTAAAAAAATCTTTTTCTTCCCATCTATTTTGTGCCAGGTCCCAATTTGATTTCTGTGYGCACCTGCAACCCTGTTACGGCTAATAAAGGTCTGAGCAGGCAAAGGTCTGCTGGAATGGAAACATTGGGAAATTAGAATTTTTTTTTTAATGCTGATTTATTTGGAAGAATGGTTTTAAGTTTTTAATGTGTGAATGCAGTTCTGAATATATATGGGGTGTTGCACATCTATATTAACTGTTTCCACCGTATTATTTCCGACTTTTAATGCTTGAGGCTTTGTTAAAATGGGTTTTATGGAAATGCTTGTTCACACATTTATATAAAATGGGCATGCATATAATTGTCCATTTGAAAATGAAGCTAGTAAATTGCAATTTCACATTGTAGTGTAACAGAAGTCTGTTGTGGTGGGGTGTTTTTTGTGATTTTTTTTTTCTTCTTTTTCACTTAGAGCCCCGCGCAGCCCCTGCCTTTGCTCTCCTCGCTCGCTTGCTCATTACTGCCTGCGTCTCCAGGTTGCAACAAAACAGTAAATGCTGTGGTCATTCATCTCTGAAAGCTTATAATGAGCTTATCAGGAAAGAACTATAAATATAAATCTTGTACCCCTCTTGCATTGGGAGAGGCTTCCTCAGGCCATGAATAATTAGGTTGGCCCACCTAAGCTAATTACAAGCTGTCTCACCATTCAAAATACCCTCTGGGTAACATTGTTAGGACTCTCTTACCAGGTTAATGGGTTCTCTGTACTCTSAATATTAGGTTGACCTTTACCATCCTGACCAAAAATGCACTGTACGGGACCTTTTGCCATGCCAATTTGTGACTCGTTTGCTATTAAGAGCATCATCTCTCCTCTTCTTTGAACGGTGAGCTCAGAGGGAAAGGGCAAAGCTTGTCTTGATCAGGCACTTTGGGTTCCATCCATCAGCCCAACAGTGCAACTGTAAAAACTTCTCTGAGAGTCTTTTGAATTGCAAGGTGGAAGCAAGTCCTTAATGTCCCTGGTTGTGTTTAGAGCTGCCGCAAAATTTGATCGTTTGCGCTTCTGATGTGATTACCTTTCAAATCCGCTCAGTGTTGTCTGGCAAACTTAACCCACCCGCTTATCTTCAAGAAAACAAATGTACCAGTTATTGCCTACTAGAAAATGCGAGTTGAGCTGTGTGGTTTTTTTCCTTTTCAGTGGGCTTGCTGTGATTTTGTTTTGACAGATTGAGCTGTATTTCACTTTGCTTTCATTTTTCACCCTGTCAAAAGAATTTTTAGTGCATTTTTTTTTTCCTTCCCCTGCCTCTTGCTGTCTGTATGGATCAGTGCACTGAAGCAGTGACTCCATCTCCTCTGCATTGCTTGCTTGCAGCTTCCAGTGCTGCAGAGGCCAGGCTGAACCTTCCCAATGGGAAGCTCGGGTCAAGCCTTGGCCGTCTTGGTGGGCAGCATCTTTTGCCGTGGGCAGGACATGCAGGAGAGGTGGTAGGGCCGGGTGAGCCTCCAAGGGGGGGAACGTCTTAAGCAGTCTGAAAGTTTTCTTTAGTTTTCACTTGACTTGTGCTGTGTTTCTTTTGAGCTGCCCCGGGCAGCCTGCCTTCRGCTGGATCACCTCCGCTGCTCGGGGTCAGCTGTACAAAATGTTGCTCTGCCTCGGTGTTGCAGCGGACGTGGGACGGTTGCTGTTCTTGCCTGCAGAAGCTGGTTCGTTGAAGTCGGTGTGTGTAAGGGTTTAGGGGTTTGACTTCCATTGCTGCCCTTGGCTGAATTACACCCCTTCACAAGCCCATATTGCAGTTACTGTATTAATCTAGGGAGTCTTCATGCCGTTGTTCTGATGTGTTGCCTATATTGGAAGAAAGCAGCTGTTTAACTAAGTCAATTAGAAAATGATAGGGTTTACATCAAGCTCGCTTGAATATTGGCACACACAAGCTGACCTGGCGCTGCAGGGTTTAGTGATAAGTGAATGTCTAAGCTCCACTGATTTTAAAAAGGGGAAGCTGAGATGAGGTTTATATGTACCACCTTCATAGCAGCAGTTTCTGAATAGCCTCAGTAATGGAGCCTTGGGAGAACCGAGCGCGGGAGATGGTGTGTGCGGTCCCTGTCCCTGGGGAGCCCCTGCTCTAAGGGGAGCAGAAGCACAGCAACACGTGCAGCTGCCAGCCCTGCAGCACGTGYGGCTTGAAAACAAGATGTGCCAGATCCCTCCTGCGCTGAGGGCAGTCCGGACGTCATATATACATCTTGGTTTGTTCTTCTAATCAGACAAAAGCCCTGTGTTCGTGCAGAGTGTGTGCCCGGTGCTTTCCCTAGCCATCGAGGCTGCGGGTCCCTGCCATGCTCCCTGCAGCAGCAGGTATGTCTGGTCCCGGCTGGGCCGGTGCTGGGGCTGTAGTGGCACGTTGCTCCTGTGCCTCTCKCTGCCCTGGTGTATATTCTCTGGGGAACAGCTACTGCTTCTCTGCCCACAAGGAACTGAAGTGGTCATGATCACATATCAAATCCCCAAGTACTTTTTTTTTTTAATCTCTCTAGCCTGGATTACTGTTTTTTTTGGATGCAGTTTCCTTTTTTTTTTTATGGGCTGCATGTGCCATTCTTGCCTGCTTAATACTTCATTTATTGAAGTCCTTGAGTTCAGTCACACTAGAGTGACCAGCAGGTTTGGCTATATTGTGAAGTCTCCCAAATTCTCCCTCAGTCCCTAGAAGTGTGCTTAGGACAAGCAGAGATTTATTTGCCTAACTGGTCAAGTGGAGGTTAATGTGAAATAAAATACATGTATGTGCTCTTCTTGGCCTCCCCTGATGCTGGGTCAAGGCTGGTTTATTTTTTCTGGGTCCTCTCATCGTTGGAACCTCTTGGGGATCCGGGCTCTGGTCCACTTACTGTGGATTTCCACTACTGTGGAGTAGTAATTTCTCAGTAAGTTCTTCAAGTTTGCAAACCTCCTCCAAGGCTATTGTATGACAGCATCCCCCACGTGATGGGTCTGGTAGTGGGGGGGGGGGGAAATCTACTTTCTTGTAGTCCAAACATATAGCCCTTTCAATTATGTATGAGTGAAGTGTTCAAAGGATGTGAAACCTTTGAAGTCTGCTCAGGTGTCTCTTCTCCCCTTCTGCTCCCCACCCTACCTGGTGCTTTATCATCGTCTCTTCTCCAAGTAACTAGCGATAGGACGAGAGGAAATGGCTTCAAGTTGTGCCAGGGGAGGTTTAGATTGGACATTAGGAAAAATTTCTTCACTGAAAGGGTTGCCAAGCATTGGAACAGGCTGCCCAGGGAAGTGGTGGAGTCACCATCACTGGAGGTGTTCAAAAAACGTGTAGACATGGCACTTCGGGACATGGTTTAGTGGGCGTGGTGGTGTTGGGTCGACAGTTGGACTCAATGATCTTAGAGGTCCTTTCCAACCTTAATGAATCTGTGATTCTATAGTGGTGGGGTGAATTTGCCRTTCCCTGGATGAAACGGAGGGAGAACAACAGGGAGAAACCCAACCAGGGCTATACCAAGACAATACTTCTGGCTCAGGTGGTCCTCGAGCCACAGCCTCTGCCAGGTGGGGTACTCTTTTGGGGAAGCACCGCCGCACACTTGTCCTCTTCTAGCACTCCTCCTGAAGCAGTCGCTGCTGCTATTCCCTGAGACTGGACTATGGAGTAGGTGGACCTGTGGTCTGACAAACGATGGCCTTTCTTCATAGACTAAATGAAGCCAGTGCCTTGAAGCAGGACAGTTCAGTGCCGAAGTGACACACAGCTCTGTTAGAGCTCTCTGAATGGCTACGGGCCCAGTTCAGGTTTCGCCTTGAGTCCTGACCCTGAAGCGTGCCCAGGTAATTCCCCTCTCAGATGTCCCTACAAGTTGGGACCCCAGAACGATAGATACGCCTCGATCTGCTACATGAGGTACTTTGGGTAGGGCCCGAGGACAGGCTGAAGTGTGGTCCTGGAGGGGAGTGATTTGTCTCCCAGAAGGTCTCTACCTTCAAAAGATGGATTTTCAATCGCACGTGCCCCTCCTGGAGCTGAGCGTTCTGGTYCTCTCCTGTCTCCTTCAGTTGCAGCCACAACTCTGTCCTTGAGCAGTGAGGTGGTGCTGGAGAAGGTGGCTTGCCAGCGACATGCAAGGGCCAGTGCTAGCGTCCTCATCGGTTGATGTGTCCGTGGCCAGGGTGCCTGTTACGCAGCTTTTGAAAATGTGACTATAGTGACTGCTGTCTCCTGGACTTCCCAGTCCCAATTCTCTTTSAGTTGTTGGTTGAGAGATTTGCTGTCAGAATTCCCTTCCTTGATACTGGAGAGAGATTGTAGATGAAAGGAAGGTGGTGTTAACAGTGGAAAATAGCTTTTCCTTTCCGCTCCTCCCCTGTGAATGTAAAATGCTTCTTTCTGCCTAGAGTTTAGCTACAGGTTATGTTTAAAGTGTTTGCTGAAGCTGAAAGTGGTTACACTGGTAGCTTAAAAGAAATAAAAGCAGTGACTTGAGACGGCAAGATAGGAGACAAAGCGGCAGCAGGGTTGTAACTGACTTATTTATTGCAGCCTTGAGAGCAAGAAGTATTACAGAGGACAAAATTCCTATAATGTTTATATAAGGCTGCAAGAAATTGATTTCAGCTCAGATATGTTTTGTTGCATGGTGCTGGGAGGAATCACAGAAGTAATGCAATGAAGTTTTGAACACCATGTTACTGCCGGACCGTTTGAAAGCCTCATTTGCCACAATGAAAACCTTTAATTTGTTCTTCTTGCTAACTCCAGTTGTGTTCACTTCCAACTTCTGTGCATTGCTGCTTGCAGGATTCAGGTCTTTCAGGCTGCAGTCCTTCGGGGGTGAATCATTTCTTCTATTCTCAGTCATTTAAAACAAAAAAAGAGCTCAGGATTTTGCAGAAGTGTGTTTCCCCACAGAGGTGTTTTCTTAAAGTTGCTATTTGTAATGCAGGACTTGTCCTCTTCTGTCATGCTAAGAGCTTTGGAAAAACCTTTCCTAATGTTCTTCCCAATTTGTCCCACCCAATAGGATGGTCCCACTGACCGCCTGGGGCTCTGCACACCCACATGGTGCCCAGCAGCGGCASGGGGAGGGGGCAGCTTTCCTGCAGCCCTCCGCCCACCCTGGTGGGACCAAGCCCTGGACTTATATTGCTGTCCCGGAGGATTTTGGGGATCCTCACTGATGGCTTGGGCCCCACCGGCCACCTCCCTTCTTGCAGCCTCGGAGCGAGTACAAGTAACAGATCTTGTAAAGACTCATTTGGGTTTTGGCATTTAAGACATTTTACAGCCAGAAATTCTTCTCTCCTCTTGSTGTCCTTGCACCTGCCCAAGGCAGTATGTAATAAATCTCAGCATCTCTGAGCATCCATAAGCCACYGCTGGTAAATGAAGTTACTTTCACCTGTTTACTTTCTGATGCTCTCTTTCAGTGAATGTGCATTAAATGGTTTTTCAGCAAATTGTTTTTCAGTGGGATCCTCTCTAAAGCAATGACGTCTTATGTCCCTTCAGGAGCTGCACGCAGCAGTAGAAAGAGAGCCATAAAGAAAAAACACACGGTTTGCTTGTGTGCAGCAAGACTAAAGGGTAAAACCAACAATAAAAGAGACACAGGAATGCTATCCTCTTGTCTACCAGCTTGCAAGGTCCCTGGTCCCCCGCTGCGGGGCTGCTGGAAGGGGTGCTGGAGCAATTTGGGATGGGTTGCATGKGGTGATGCTGAGCGATTTGGGGCAGAGACTGCCTAGCAGTCACGCTGGGTTGGAGTTCATACCCGAGAACAAGTGCACACAAAGCCTTGTCTTCCTTTTTGTGGGTAACTTAGAGACGATGGTAGGTGCTCATTCAGCCTTTGCTTACCAGAGATTTGTTTGCAGAACAGGCATGATGGTTTAAGAGGTTATGAAGCCCACCTGCTGTTTGCTCGTGCTGTTTCAAATGAGGAGAGTGCGTGTGGGGGTGAGAGTGCTGACAGACTGTTTCAGCACAGGTAAAATGGGTTTGGTCCAAACTGTTCGTCAGCAGTTGAGTTCTTGAGTTGCTGCAGCTGTTTTGAGTTTGCCGCAGCACACATCTGCCTGTGTTCTTATGTTACTTCAAGGAGAAGTCCAGTGAGCTGGACACAGGATTGCTGAGCTGCATGAAAGCAACTCTAAAATTATTAACCTGCTCATTTTAAGCCATTGCGTTACTCTGTCACTTGCATTAATGAAAGCAGCACTTGTCACTTACTTTCTAGCATGTCTGTGACAGGAGCAATGGAGAGAGGGATTTTAATTGCCACTTCTAGGTTTGCTGATGATAGAGAATGGAAGGAGTCTGGATCTGATGTTCTCCAAGCAATCATCCCACCAGATCTGACAGAAGATGATAGCAGAGATTAAAGTGCCGAATCCCATTCAGTCTGCTCCCGCCAAGAAAGAAAATCAATGGAAGGACGTGTAAAATAGCGGCGACTGGAGAGAGTGGGCAAAATAATATGGCACTCAGACAAAAGGACTCAATTCTATTTGTTTTGACATTAAGAGAATGGGGTTGAATGAGAATGTGTGTGCTATTGGTTTCAGCACATCTGGAATTTTGTGGTGTAGTTTTACGTGAAAATGAGGTACAGTCTTTAAGTTGCAGRATCTTGAATATGAGGATATTTTATTTGAAACTTTTTGAACAGTATAAAGGTGGTGCTGTGGAAGGACTGAGATTTTCACAAATCAGTGTCTATAAAGTTGGATTTCTGAGTTTATTTAGACACCAGGAAAAGTGTCTTGACACTTGTTATTGTTATTATTTTACTGTTAAGTGCTGAGTATCTTTGAGCCTTCGCTGCCTGTAGAGGGAACTGCAAGACGTTCAGCACATCTGATACTTCCTATGTACAAGGTCCAGCCATGGATTTGAGTGCCTGGCACCTCTAGTAAACATCTTGATTCGTGTAATGTAAGCTTAGGACAACCAAATTAGAATCAGATGCTGCTCTTTTTTTTTTTTTCTTTCTTTTTTTTTTTCTTCCCTGTTTCGGTCCTACGCCAAATGGTTTACTGTGGAATACAGCTGAATTGCTTGCTTTATCTCATAAAACAAATAGGCCTTTGTTCCTCTTTCGGACTGATGTTTTCCTTAGCTCTGTGTTGTGACTTAGCTATACCCTATCTTCTCTCTCGATCTTTTTGATTTTTCTCAGAGTGCGTACAGTTATAACGGTCTTGAGTTCAGCCTTCGCTAGTAGCTGACAGAGTTGTCCTTTCCATGCCACAAGGAGCTGCTGCATGGGCGGTGGAGATATACTGATAAATCGTTGCTTTTTTGTTGGGTTTTTTGTTTTGTTTTGATATAGTATGTATCATTTCCCATTTGAAACTGCTTTTATTGAATGGTTGGAAAAACCCTGTTACTTGGCATTGGCAAAGGAAGCAGAGTTTAAAAGGAAAGAAAAAAAAGCCTAGTCTGCAGCATTTCATTTAATAAGCAGTATTTTGGGGTTCCTTTTGTTACATGCCACCTTTTGAACTCTGTAAACCAGCATGCAGATCTAATTCACAATAGCGTCACTGTGTAAAGCTGCACAAGTAAACACTTTAAATGGGAGGAAGCACCTGCGTATCGCTATTGTCTCTCTTCTTCCATTAGCAAAAGTCTCTGGGCCGGCTCCGTTCAAGCCAAACCTTCCAGTAAGTGGAAATCCACAGGCAGCGGTAGGCAGACAGCAAACCTCGCTGCCTTCAGGCCGGAGGAGTGAGCGTGCGTCGAAGGGCAGCTGGTCATGGAGGGGAGCGTGGGCGTGCGTGTGGGCACCCGCACACGAGTGGGCTACCGAGCACTTGCACACCTCCTCGGCTTGGGCCACGAAAGAGCGGGTTGTCAGGATTGCAGAAGTCGGCAAGGTAGGTTCAAGCAAGGCTTGCTGTACCTGAAGCGGTTGGTGGGGCTGGGGAGGCCGATGAACCCTGAGGGTCGTGGTGCTCTCAGGGTACATAATGCTCTGAAATTATCGCTGTCGTCCCACTCGATGGGTTTGTGTAACCAAATGTTTGACTTGATTGCTTTGCCGTTGAGTTTATACATTTTTACAGACCAGCACCGTTCCTTGGTAAGGAACTGGTTAAGGAGTCATGGTTATAGATACAACCTGTAAGAAGTTTACAAGACAAGCTTTAAAGCTGGAAAAGCTGGCTTGTATAGAAGAGCCTTAAAGGCTAAAATCTCTTTCGTTTACCCAAGACGGGTCAGGAGGTGACTTATCATGATCTAAAAGTATCTGCAAACAGATGATCTTTGCTGGTAGAGAACTTCTTTTGATCTAGGAAACAAAAGTGTAAAACTGTTCAGCAACTTGAAGCTGAATTTGGATAAGTTCAACTTAGAAAATACTAGGATGGATTTTCTGTGTCCAGTGCTGTGTTAATACGGTGGTCTGTGCCTAATGAGAAGTTGTGGGCAGTGTAGAAATCTCTGGATAAAGTCCTTAGCGTTGTATAGGAGATCTTGTTAGAGTAGTGCCACTTTTGGAGTTCTAGGTTTTCAGTCTCTATAAGTTAGAGATGTTTGGTGGTGGTTTTGTAGTACCTGGGGAGTTGGAACTACATCTCAATTTATTAAGTGTTCATTTCCTGGAGTCTGAGATACCTTTGGTGAGATGCTAGTAATTATTTTAGTAATCCTTCTAACATCAGTTTCCATTTAGGAGAAATTGTCTTTGTGCCCTCTAGTGGAAAAACTATTTACTTGAAGRCTTCCAAATTGGGGGAAGTTTTTGTGAAAAAAGTGGAATGTGTGAGAAAGGCCACAGAGGAGCAGAGCAAGGCTGGAGAGATGAGGGGTCGCACGAGGCGGACGTGCTCTGTGCTTCCTCTGCTTCGGTCCTCAGAAAACTGTAATGCTAATTACATACACAGACACGTAGCTTTTTCAAATAGGGGAGGTAAGGGGATGTGTATAGAGAAAGAAGAGATTATCCACTGCCYATGTCAGCTGGGCTTGGTGAAATTATTCTAGATGGCTTGTGGAAAACCTGGTCTCAGCAAGCTCTGAACCACTGGTGATTGCTGTCGATGTTCCTCAGGGATGTRGTGGGGAGGGAAGAGGAGCAGAGCAAAGCCCACTCCAGACCTTCAATGGGAGGCGAAGGGAAGACCCAGAAAATGAAGGATCAGAGAATCTGACCCCGMTTCCTCAAAAAAATTCCAGAGCAATTTGCAAACAGCAGAGAGGAGGAGAAGGATGGTGTCCAAAAGAAAATCTGAATTAAAGAAAAAAAAAAAAAGGCAAATCTGTTCAATGTCCCTCTTTAATGGGGTAACCTGTTAGTGCATGAGAGGGGCTGCTGATGTGACTAAGGCTTAGGAGYAGAATTTCAGATCATCTTGGTGAACAGCAAAACGGATCGGGCACCAAGGTGACGAGGTACAGGGAAGAGGAGGGGGCGGTGGTGGCTCTGGAGGGAGCAGGAGCTGAACGTCTGAATGCAGGAGGAGGAGCAGCAGTGCAGGGTGGTACGTGGTGATGGGGGCTGCTGTGGATCACCAGCTCAAAACAAATCAACAGTGTCCCGAGGTTCGAGAAAAGGAGTCAAATCACACTCTGAGTCATCATTACAGAAGGGTTGTGCCTAAGACAAGGCTGGTAATTGCTTCCCGCTGCACCGAGGGGTGCTGGGCGGTGCGAGGCGGGGGGGAAACGGTCACACTTGCAAGTCTGGAGGTGAACCGCACAGATGGGAGGCTCGGCAAATGAGGCCGGAGAGGGAAAGCTGAAGGAATTGTGTTTGGAAATACAAGCCTGAGTGCAGGCAATACATTTTCTCATGCATAAAAGATTTCTGTAAAAAGGATGATGATCAGCTTTTAGTACCCGCTGGGGGAAAATACCTTGATTTGCCTGAAAAAAATATTCAAGGTGCGGATTGGGGAAGAGTTTCTCACTAGGAGGGTAATGAAGCAATAGCAAAAGAAATTGTGAATCTGCTTTGCTGGAGGATTTGCAGAGCAGTCAAACCRGTGCCTCTCGCGGATGGTGTGGTTGCTCCCCCCCCACTCTGTTGCCTTCTGTCCATCCACCCACCACACAAGGCCTATTTTACTCATCAACCCACCAAGTTGAACTTTTTATTTCTGTTGCTAGAAGTGCTTTCAGGGACAGGGGGGTCAAAACCAGTAGCAATGTTGTAGGCTGTTGCATGGCTTTGGGAAATAAATTCTGCTCTCAGTGCAGTCGTGAAAACTTCAAGCACAGATGTAGATCACAAGAAATTGCTGCTGTCCCATACATTTTTCCTTCCCTCTCTTTGTTTCTTTCTGGAGCTGCTCATTTGGGTTGTTATGAGAGCAACAGATGTGAATGTGATGGAGTCCCCGCACCCCCCTCCCATCACTGTCATCCTCCCTTTCGTGGTGCTGGACTGTCATTCCTGTTTGTTTTGGTTTGAATTATAATTGCAAAAACTGTTACAGCGTTGTTTGTTTGCTGTGTGTCATGAGTCACTGTTTATATTTGCTGCTGTTTGCATTGCCTCTCCTCTCCCTCTGTCTTATGCTTGCAGCCACAGCTCTCCTCTGAGTATCTCAGAGCCTCTTCTGTTTTGAGTCTACGATGCTCTGTGCTCCTGTGAGTGCAGGGAAGAGCGAGCTGACAGCGAAGATCCAGAATTAGGCACATTTTTTTTTCTTTTTTCTTTTTTCTCTTTCTCCTGGCATTTTGTAAGGGTCCTTGTTGGAATGAAAAGATTCCTTGGAGACTCCTTCCTGAGATCTCTGTGCGTAATTAGTCTCTATCTTATTTCTGCCAGGCAGTGAGATCGATACTGCTTTTTCTGGCTTGCAAATTTTAGAGAAGGGGGGAAAATCATGTTAAAAGGACCTTTTTTGAAATTACTGAGATGCCCATGCACAATTCCATCATCTGCTGTCATACTGGYAGGTGTTAATGCCTTCACATGCATTGTTATCAGGGTTGAAAGTTGGGCATCCTGCATGAGACCATAACGCAGGAAGGATTTTGAGGGGCTTTGCTCTCATGGTCTCAGCACAGCAGCAGGTTGCTTTTCTCTGCCATGCGTCAGTTTTCTGGTATGGAAAATGGGGATAAAGTTGTAACATCCAGGCCTGGATCCCCCAGTCACGGCTCTAGCCATCACCTCTGGATGTTGAAGCACTTCCACCATCACTTGCTAGGTTTATTTTTGGTCCGGGATAATGTTTTGYGATGCATGAAAGCTTTGCATGTCAGGATCACTAAAGCAACCGGTCCTAATGCCTTTTTGTATCAGTCATCTCCTGAGACAGCTAAAGCCCAGGAAGCTTGCAGGTGCTCGGTGTTTCAGCCCGAAGATGAGCAGAAGTTGTTCAAATGAGGCACATCTCTGCCAAATGGCAYGCAGCAAGCTGTAAGGAAAGGACCATGGCCTTGGTGGCTAGCAGGGCGGTGCAAGGGGTGGCCATCGCAACTGCCTTGCCCCAGGGCTGCCCAAGAGAGACTGACTTGTGCCTCAGTTTCCCTACTGAAGGAAGGGGGTTGGTGACTCTGCACTTTGAGCTCTGTGGGTTAGAAATGCTGGAAAATCCCACTGACTCTTCATGAGTTTCTCCTGGTTCTCTAGGCTACATTAAGAACAAAACTCTTCCTTCCRAGCCATTTTAGGAGGCTAAATGATCTCGGAGGGTTTGCTTTGAAGCTTACAAGCTTGGTGTCTGCTGCTCACACGGCCAGTGCAATTTCTGTCCGAGGCAAAGGCAAATACCCAGATGCTCTGGGTTGGGGTATCTGACCGCAAGGCCACAGTGTGGCCCCAGTTGCAAGGAGCTGCTGGTCAATCAGAAATTGGGGCTGACCAAACCGGTCTCGGAGAAGGGCTGTGGGTGCTCTGGGTGGATGGGGAAGGGGCTCTCCCAGTTCTCGTGGCCTTGGGCGATCCCTCGTGCCTCCCTTCCTTGCTCCTGGTAAAGCGCCRTCATTGCTAGCCAAGAAAATCGTACAGCTCCTTGTCTTTGAAATCTGAACGGTAACGTTTTGCAAGTCGCTCCGTATATTTATCAAGGAGAAAGAGGCGATTTATTTGTGTCAGCTTAATAGAGTTTTGGCTTACAGAGCTCCATGTAGGAGAATTAACGACGGGTCCCAACTCTGTCTCGGGTTGTCCACCAGCTCAGCAAATGTTTGATTGCGAGTCCACTGTAAAATAGCTCCAAGCTTCTTGCGCCTCAATTAGCAGCCCTGCTAGATAGTAGGCGGATTTTCAGGTATAAAATGTTCATTTTGACTCTTTAAGTGTTCTCAGGTGGTCCGCAGAATGTAAATTTTTTTACTCTATTTGTAATTCAAAACCTTTTAATTATCTCCAATTTATAAATCCCTAGTTTGGTGCTTGAGTGCCTGTAAGAAAATGCTTATCTTTTAGTGGATAGTAATCAGTGTCAGAGGAAACGGGGAATAGATGGCGTGTTTTAAATGGTGTCAGTTCCAGCAACTGGAATGTATAATTTAAGTCACTTATATTTAATCATCCTTTAAACACTGAATTTCAGCCTCTGCTGCTTGTCTCGCAGGAAGCTGACAGCTTTTTAATGCCACTATGATAACACCTGAAATTTCCTTAAGCTGCTGTATGCTGCGACGTGGCTCTTTACTGCGTGCGTTGGTGCTTCATGCTCAGCCGATTGTCCGAGCCCGGCTGCAGCTGGGTGCAGGGGTTGGGCTCTGCTTCGCCTCCCTGTGGCCCCAATTTTGGAAGTCTCAATTGTTTTACCTTCTTATAGAGCCGTAACATCTGCTGCAAATACCACAGCGAATGTAACAGCTGCTGAGGGCAGGATTATGGATCTGGGGTCCATGTATAACAGCTAAACATATTCTAGCAATTCAGCAGGTTGGAAAACAAAGTGGATAAAGCTGTGTGCATCGTGCTCCGGATCCGTGCGGTGGGGATGTTTCCCGCCGGAGTGAGGTTGTGCCCAGTTCAGACTGGGGTCCAGTGCCTGGAAGTGGAAAGCTTGGATTTCCTGCGTTTCGGCAAGGAAAAGGCGCAATGCGGGGTGCAGCAGGTCCCGGTCCTGCCTGGGGAGCGGAGCAGCAGTGCCCCCGGGGGCTTGCGGGAGCCCACCGGCCGCAACCAAGCGTGTGGGGCTGTCGGAGCTTTGCTGGGTCTGTTGCTGACATGCACACAAGACACTAACTATTCACTGCAGTGACAGTGTGCATGTTTTAAATCTGCATCTTATAGGGGTTCATGTATTTGTGTGCATATGTATATGCATACATAAATACATGGACACATGTATAAAGAAGACGAAGCATTTATAAAAAGCAGCTGAGAAGCCCTGTATGTGTTTAGGATCATGTGGGATTCTGGTCCCTGGCTGCCTCCCCTCTGCCCATTCCCTCGCCCCTGCCCCCGYGGGCAGTCTGACCATTTCAGCGGATGAAATAATTTAATGCATTTCTTGCTCTCGGCAACTCGCTGATGGCGTTAGCGCAGGGAGTGGAATTTCATCCATAAAAAAATACAACTGGGCTACCGGGGAGTGAGCCCCAGCAGAAGGGGTTAGCAGCAAAGGGAACCCATGCACTCTCTGTGTTACACAGAAGTCGGCCGCCTTTATTTGAAATTGCACATTGAGGTGGCATTGTAACAGACTGTTTGCCTACATGGGAAATAGGTAGTTTTTGTTGTGCCCAGCAGTCAAATTATATAGTCTTAAATTAGAAGCTGCCACTTCTATTTAGAATAAAACTTGCTTTTCTGTATATGCATGAGAATATTAGTGTTTCAAGCCTTCTGAGCTCTACCGAATGTGCACTGGATTTGCAAAGGAGCCCATTAGTGCTCGCGGAGGTTAACAGCAAGGAGGGAGCAGCGGGGAGGAACTTAACGTCTTAACGAGACGGGGTGAAGAGCTGACGCGAGGACACGGAGYGCTTGGAGCCACCTTCTGCTGTGGGAAGAATCCGGCTGTCGCTGGAGGAGTGGCAAACTCCTGTAGCGGGCGGCTCGGCGGTCCTGTCGCCGTGAGGAGRAGGAGGTTTCCAAACCGCCTCTCCGAGACTCTCCTACAGCACTGGAGGTGGCTTAAATGTGGATCAGRAGGTGATGGAGGAGCTTTGGTCCTTTCCTGCCCACAGCCACCAAGGGAATCAGCTGCAGGTTCCCCAGGGCTCAGGGGTCTTGGGTCAAGCAGGGTGGAGGGTGGCAGGTTAAAGCCTGAGCTGTGGGAAGGATTTAGCCGCCCTCCCGCGGGACAGCCCCAATAAATGGGTGGGAGAACAGCAAACGGGCGCCAGCCGGCAGTCCGTGCCCAGCGCGGCTCGGAGCAGCCTCGAAGCTGCTCCCGCCGGAGCTGCTGCGGCGGCTTCGCTCAGGCTGCCGTCTGCTCGGGGCTGCGGCCAAAACTGGCCCCTCTGACTTCCACAAAAACCTCTTAAAACCACAGAGGCTCAGCGCCAGCCAGTGCCGTGAGCTGGCCTGGGCTTCGCCTTCGATTTGACTCCCTCCCGGCAGCGCTGCCATGCCGCCTCTCCCCCTCCCCGCACCAGAGACATCCTGGCTGGGATTTGGGGGACCCTCCGTGTCRTCCCCGGTGCCACGGGGATGGCCCCCCGCCGCCGGAGCGCCCCGCGGGGCCGCATCCTCAGCGACAAGGGCGGTGGGTGGGGGCTGCGCTCCCCAGCGCCAGCCGGGCTGGAGGGACCCGCCGGGGGTGTAGCGGCTACATGCATCTGGTGGAGGGGTGCAGGGGTTCATTTTGTATTATTATTCCTTAATTTCAGAAGTGTTTCAGTTCCTGAGGTGGCTCAGAGTTGGCAGGCACCAGCARGCAATGCTGCCTTGGCTTTCAGTGGGAGTTTCACCTTGAAAATTGAGGGACTGGTCTTGGAAGCCCACTGGAAATATTAGGGTTTGGGGGAGAAGATCTTACAATCGAACATGGACCCTTTCGTCTGTGCATTTACAGCTCTCCAGATTGTGTTTAATTTTTTATTTTATTATTTTAAAGCGAGAGCACTCTGTAGTGACAGGAAGAACTAACGGAATAATTGGGAATTTATTCTGTGCATGTCACCTTGTTTCAGGTTATTGAAGTAATGGTAGAGAGCTCATAATTTCCTTGAATTTATTCACTGCTTAGAATTACTCACAGCATAAATTTCTGGGGAAGAAAAAGCCCACAAAACAACTTGGATGTTCATGTAAGTTGTGAGATGAGCTCAAAAAGGAAAAAATCTTTTCGCTTATTTAGTGCCCCCCCTGCCCCCCAAAATTTAAAGCAATGTTAACTGTTGAAGGGTCTTTTAGYTCTAGGATTTTTGCAGCTTTGTAATGTAAAGGTTTGGGGTTTTTTGTTCCCTGGGCAAAAATGATGATCTAAAAGCCATTTACTTAATAAAAGTGCATTTTTCTACTTTATCGCATGACTCTAGGAGCCGAGTTTTTTTAGAAAACCATCAGATATGTGTGAAAATCATCAGTCTTGGCAGCACTGAAGTCGTTAAAGAGAAGTTCAGTGCTGTATTTGCTCAGAACTGAGCATATCGGGACTGGGTAGGTTGCAGCAGTCTGGTGTGCTGAACAGCATGGCTTTTTTAAAGCTCCTAGTACAAGTGCATACGATTATATTTTGAAGTTTATTTTCTGCCGCACTTGATAAAACTTCATTCACTGCAATGACTGACTTTTTAAAGGCAAAATCCTGGAGAACTGCAACTAGCTTCTTTGGGGGAACATGGATTTTGCTCTTTGCCAAGCTGTTGATGTCAGGGCTGCAAATGCAGGTACCTAGAGATGCAGTGAGCACCTTTGCTGTGCGGGGTGCCTGGAGGTTCCTCATTTTCCTGTCTCAAGTGACACGTGCCCAGCTCTGGGTGGCCTCGTCGTCATCACAGCACGGACTGGCCTGTCGGGTGGCTCTGAGCCGTGCGGCGGTCCCAAAAACAAGTCCCTGTGTGTGTGGCTGGGAGGTTGCCCACGCGGGGACTTTGCGGGGATGCCTTCGGCACAGCACCGGGTCGGGAGGCGAAGTAACGGATGGGRCCGTGGCAAGCGATGCAGATGCGGCCTGATCCAGGATGGTGGGGGCACGTTGGTGATGATTTATGCCTTTGTTCAGTAAGAAACATAGGGGATGGGGTAGACTCGGGGTACTTAGGGACAGGCATAATGGGACTGAAAAGGTCTGATTTACTGTGAAAAGGTTGGTGGTCTCTTGTGATTATAAATTTTAGCAAAAGAATCAAAGTGCTGATGACAAAAAAAACCCAAGCAAGCAGAACTAAAACAAAAAGCCCCTCAAAACCTTGACATGGCCAAAGTTTCTTCCCAGTGTAACCTATTTCCAGTCCCATATGGGAATTGCTATACTCTGATAAAGCTTCTTTTATGGATTGCAAAGTCGGARGGGCCCTTCCCCAGTGTTGGATGCTTTATTTGTGTATGTTCTTCCTTTCATCGTACCAGAAATCTTTCTTCCTTGGAATATATTGTACCTGTCTGGCTTGAAAATTTAAAACATGAACAACCCATGTTGTCCTTTCCATCCAGCAGGAGACCAAAGCCATTCTGGTGGAGACTGGCATGTCCTCTCAGGCTACTTTGCTGGGTCTTTGTAAGGAAAGACCCAATTTTAATTGAATGCCTTTGAATTTCATGGTTTTTGAGAGCTGGACATTGACCCCTCTCTGCTCTGTGGTGAAGCCTGAGGCTGCCTGGTCCCTGCCTGGTACCACCAGATCTTCCATCCCCATTGCTGTCCAGCAGTGCCCTGTGGTGACAGTGGCCCCAGCCCTGGGAGAGGTGTGTGGCCTCTGCTCAGGGGTGACCCTCACYTCCACCACTCAGCCCCATCAGCCTCCAGGCCAACCTCTTGTTGCCCAATTTGCTCTTCGGGCACTTTAACCTGTGCTAAATTTCAAAGTAAAAGGAACCAGCATGATATCGCAGCTCTTGTGAGCACCAGGGGAGACCTGAAGAAAGCAGAGGGCAGGATCACACCTGTGTTACCTGTGCTGGTGCTGATGGCTTCTGCTTGGGGCCCCAAGGGTGGGGTACTGGTAACACTGGTCTTCAGTTGCCTACCTTCAGCGTGACTGGGCTGCTTCTACACCCCCCTGCGTCCCAGCTCAATTAAAAGGGCATATTTGCAGATTGGGAAGGCCTGGGGAAATGGCATCATTTACAAGGCAGATATGCTAAAAGTGGATATTTCTGTAGCTGGACGTGCAAGTCAGCGTGCCAGCCCTGCCCCGGCCSGTGGGGATGCCAGCCGCCGCGCGGGCACCTGCGGGAGCCTTGGTCCCTGTCCCAGCCGTCTGGCCAGATTGGCACCGGTGTCTCGCATAAATAGTACATTTATAAGAAGTTGGCTTATTTAGGAAATTTTCACCCGAGGTGAGACATGGACGTGTCGTGGGCATCCTGCTGTGAAATGGGCAGAGCAAGCCCTCTGACTGGGAGAGCAGCCGCCGTCCGGCTAAGCGTGGGTTTTCATGCTGGAGCACGGGCGACATAAGGAAGCTATATGGAAATTGGATCGGATTCTGGTGCAGGATTTCTGGCAACCTTCAACTCCAGGGAAGCAGTAGTCCCTGAACCAAATGTGCTCTTCCAGCTGCGGGCAAGCAGCCTGCTGTTTTCATCCTTCTGCCCATTTCCTTTTCCGATCTATAAGGTTTCACGTCTTGGCTCCAGCAGCTTTGGTTATATTGCCGGCACTGTTTGGATRCTGGAGGAGACTTTTTTTTGGCAGTCACTTGGGAGCTGTTCCTTATTTGCCTAAGTTCTGGGTTTACAGTGATAGCGAGCAACGTGATACTATTTAGCAGCTATAACAGAGGTCAAGGCCCTGTTGTCTTAGGTATTGTAAAAATGCCTTGTAAAAGGCTGTACATTATCCAAATGTGCTACAGGCAAGGCAAGCAAAAGAAGGAATAAACCAGGCCTTCACAGCTGCTCCGTATAGATGAGAAACTGAGGCACAAGCAAACGTGCAGGTGTGTTTTGCCAGCACCTGAAGYGGGACCCAGATCTCCCGTGTTTTGCTTAAAGGACTTTTTGTTTGTATGGGTTGATTTAGAGTCAGTTGCTAAAACAAGCTACGGCTGTGTCCACTTTGCTCGCTGCTTTATCCCCTTTTGAGTTTGAAACGCTTTGAAACAGATCCAGGATAAAGCTCATCCACTGCTGGGACATCTCTAATCTACTTTCAGGGAAGCTTTTTTTTCCCTCTGAAACCTGGCCGGGGAGGAACCGGGAGCATGCTCAGTGTCCCGCGCCCAGGTACGAAGCGGAGGAGTGCCTGCGCTCGCACCCTCTGCCAGCGGTTCCCGTGTCTGGCTGGGGATCCCAAAACGGAGTGAGGGAGTGAGAGAAGCAGGCAGGTAAGGACTGCTGAGCACGGGCTTGCACGGCGTAACTGAATCCCAGGGCAGGTTTTTTCTTCTCCCTAAGATGCGAGGAAGAGGCTTGAGTAAGAGTGAGGGAATCTGAAGAGAGTTTCTCAAGGTGCACCCCCCGGGCGGCTGCCGCACTCGCTGCGGCGGCTCTTTGTTCGCTCCCTCTCCCGAGCCCATCCTTYGGAGCCATCTTGAGAGCTCGGGTTGATTTGGTTTGTTTCTAATTAAGTTCCTGGCCCGCTGGCTGTCAGGGCAGGGTTGCCCATCAGTCAGCCCGGCTTGCGGCACACGTCTGCGTGCTCAGTGCCAGCGCCAGCTTTGGCTCCAGCTTGTATCTTTGGAAATTAAGTTTACAAGCTGTAAATCTTACCAAGAAAAGCTGTTGGGTGATTTTTTTTTTTTCCCCCTTTTAAAAAAATAACAAAAAATCCTCTTCAGTTTCTTGCTACTCTGAAAATAGTAAAATTCCTACCCTGGTTGTTGTTAGGTGGCTGCCGGAAAGGGCGGTGCTTCRGCCCTCTCCCCATGTAGCTAAGAAGTTGTGTGTGTTCTTTACTGCATTGAAATCCTAAATATTTATGTTAGTTCTGTTTCCTTGCCATGATCTTTACTTATGGATYGTTGTGGTTATAGTTCCTAAATGATTTGAGCTCTAATAAATAGTTTATTTCATATCAACAAGCCAAAATAATAACTTGATCTTTCAGGATAAAAATTCCTTTTATTTCTTAAGGTATTGTTTGCTTTTACGGTTCAAGTTGTTTACAAGAAATTGTTTTAAAGCAATATATTGTTCACTTGTGTATTTTGAAAGAATAACAATAAAACATTATTGTGCTCCTGATTTCCCTTTGAAAAGGCAAAGCAACCCTCCAAGCCCGGTTGCTTTCCGCGCTGTAATGGTTCTGTGCTCTTTACCATTGTGTTCCTTAAATAAAAAGCACAAGATGATCTTGCCTTACAGAAACCTAACAACAATTGTTTTTATAAACAGTGTGTGCTCTGGTATCTGTTGCAAATAAACAAGAATCTAGTTATAATTGTATCTTCTTAATGAGAATTCAAGTTGTTGGATACTTCCGTGTTTTTGGAACTAATTGTACCATGATTTTAAAAGGCACTTTATGTAATTGAGAGCCATTAACTTCTGATACAATGTGATGTAAATGGAGGAGGGCCGTATTTGAAGGGCTCTCACAGCACAGATCGTCTCAGCAAGGATCACTCTGGATGTGCGTTCAGTGAATTCCTAAATTCAAAGCCTCCTGTTGCTTGTGGTGCAGGCGCAGAGGTATGTACCAGCCTGTCCATGGGCACTGGGTGGGGCTCATGAAATTGGGAGGACCTGTCATTCCCAGAGCTAAGCATAGGCTTAAATACCTTAYTGAACTCAGCCTTAACTTGTTTTCCCGTATTGCCTACACCTGCATGTGCTGGAGRTAGTCAAGGGGCCATGGTGGGGGCGGTTGGGTAGATTTTGTTCTTTGCTTTGAAGGGCTGGTGATAAAGAGTCCCCCCAGCCCCAGTCATCTTGTCGGGCAATGCAAAAAATTCCCTGGTGAGTGATGGGAAAGGAGAAGGTCGGCGTTTATAGCTCTGACTGAAGCTGCAGGAGAATGCTCCTAAATGCATAGAAAATGTTTGCAAGACGAGCTTGTTGGGGCARCGTCCTCCGCAATGCTGTGGGACCGGGGGCAACGCGGGCGAAAGCACCCAGCTCCGKGGAGAGGAGGGGGCATGCCTGGCGGGTGCAGCGATGTGAGCAAGAGAGCCAGAGCTGTAAATCCTTCTGAAAGAGTTGTGGATGCTGGAAACTTTGCCGTAGGCGCTGGAGCTGCAGCGGAGTGGGGCACGGTGCGAGGGTGCTGGGGAGAGGGGTGGGTGGTGGATGCTGAGCGTGTGTTAGTGCTGCCGCTGCCCTGCCTGCCCCTTGCCTCAGGCAGGAATGTGGCAGGAAAGTTGTTTTTCTCAATCAGACAGAAAGGGCTGATGTATTTTCATGTCCAAACCTTACTGCCAGGTGTGMTGCTGAGTTTCAAAGGTGTTATCCCATCCTAGAAATACTCACTGCTGTTGTTTGCTGCCTGTGCCCTACACACTTTCCCAGCAGCATCTTTGTGGTGGTCCGTGGGTGACAAAAGCACCTGAGCTGGGACTGGCTTCCCTGCGAGGATCCCCGGGCTGTGGTCGGGGAGCTCGGCTGTTCCTCTGCTGCTGCAGCATTGATGCAGCTGTCCCAAGTCGCTCTCTGCTTGGCTGATGGTGGGAAAGCCAGCACGGTTCAGGGGAAACTTTTGGGCTGTCTCCTTTGTCCATCCTAGTAATGTCCTTTGCAATGCAGATCCTCTCCCCTTCTTCTTTCTCTCTCCCCTTCTTCTTTCTCTCTCCCCTTCTTCTTTCTCTCTCCCCTTCTTCTTTCTCTCTCCCCTGAAGTAACCCAAAGGCTTTACCTTCTCCATGTAGGACCTTCTGACAGCAAAGCTCAAGGGAAACATCCCTATTGTATAATGCTCAGTAATCTCTCCAGTTTCTGCGGGCAATCTGAAACCTCCCCGTTGTGTTTGCACACCACAGCAGAGGTTTTGGGCCCGGGACATGGGCTGCCTGGCTCCTCTTAGAGTCAGCTCTGCGGTGTCTTCCAGGGAGAGCCTTTGAGAAGATGAAGCTGCTTTCTCTTKCTGCTTGCTATCTCCTGTGGCATTATCCATCTCCAAAACTATTTCTCTGTGACCGAGTTTAACGTTAAAACAAAGCCCGACAATAAATGGCCTTCCAAAATTGTGCATTTTTAGTATTCTGATCTTGCTGCCTTTTGTCTCTGGGCTGTTCTGACCTATTCGTGTCAAGAGAGCAAAGAATCTGTGAGAGTCTGATAAATTTGTACAGCCCCTGCATAGTCTAGGAGAAGGTCTAATTTGATCTGATGTTTACTAATCTGCCAAGACTTCCAGTGATTTGTTTTCATACTGAGTTGAGTTTCATATGCCATAGAGAAATGGGTAAACATATTGCATTGGTAACAACAGCAAGTATGAAGCCAAGTTTTTTGTATTCAGGCACTTGAAAATTCCTTTCTGTTTGCTTTTTGTGGGGATTTATTCCTTTTTGCTAATTGTCAGGTTGCTAATTTCATTCACCTGGTGAAGTGCTGGAAAAGTATTTGCTGTCAATTATGTCAGGCTTTTTGTTTGGTTTAGTCTTTCATTGCATTCATATTTTCCTAAGTCTCTCGCCTTAGTGTGTGCCTTAGTTGTAAAAGTGATTCCAAATATCAAATCGTTTTTCTACCCAACACGTGTGACTGGTCCAACAGCAGCTTATAACAGTGCATAGATATTCTTGAATTTATGTCCTTAAATGGTTTTCACACTACAGTGGAAAGATCCTTGATCGTTTATGTGAGTAAATTAGTGAAATTAGCGTTTATGTAAGTAAATTAGTGAAATAGTGAAATTCTCCAATGCATGGTTTTGGTGTTTGGTTGGTGTTTTTCTGTTTTGGGTCTTCCCCCCCCCCCCCCCCCCCCCCCTATTTCTTTGTGTATTTTAGGATACCCTGATTAGGTAACACTAGAAAGAGTTTTTTTAGATCTGGAATCTGTATTTAATGAAATCAAGCTAGGAGCTTATTCAAACCCCTGGATCAGAAAAACTCATTTTACAGTGCTAAYGCTGTATATGAAACCCAGAGGGTGTCAATCCCTTTTTTGTAAATACTGTTCCTTTAGAGAAATCCATAGTGATAGGCATAAATGCAGCACAGGAAAGTTTGTGCACAAGATAAATTTGTTGTCCTTTTAAGAACCGCCCCCCACACACACCACCTGCGAAACCTCACACTATTAATTTTCATTTCAAGCCTGAACAGCGTATTGCCTGCCACAAAATAAAGCACGGTAACAGATCTGACAATAAAGCYGCCTGTACGTGGGGTACCAAATGAAGGTGCTAGCTTGGAGTATCCCATCAGTTTAAGTTTGTTTTCAGGTCGCCGTGAGAAGTCTGTTTTGAAGCYGAGACATTGGTTTAAGGTTTCCAGGACTGAGTTTCAGGCTCGTGGGCTAACGCAGCCCAGCCGGGGGGTACCGCAGCGCTGGGGACTCCCCCTCTCTGAGGTCTCTGCTCCCACCACACCAGTGGCTTCGCTGCTTCTTTCAAGAAAAACCCAAATCAGGTACTCACTGCGTGACCTTATGTCAGTTAAGCTTTYGTTGCCCAATTTCTGTACCTGTTTCCTTCCTTGCRAACCCTGCAGCCCCYTCCAGGGTAGAGGACAGAARGGAGCACAGTGGGGGCTCTGTTCCYGCGTGGGAATTAGGTGGTGCCGCCTGCAAGGGCACGTTAACCCCCCACGGGAGGCAGAAACAGCCGTATGTCGCTCTGCTTTCATAACCCCAGTAACATCTCTGCAGCCCTTTATCTGGGGAAAGGGCTCCGGTCAGCATAGCCAGCCCCAGGGCCTCGTGGCACAGTCATCTGCGTCCTTGTTTTATTTCCTCAGCTTGTATTTCATTAACCTTTTACCCTTCTTGCTTTCTGCGGACTAATTTCCGACAGGCACAGGAACGAGCTGGGGGTTTCTGGCCTCCTCCGTGCCCCTGTGTGCACAGTCAATAGACTGGACCTTTCCAAGGATGCTCGGCGCTCCCGGAGCGGCGCTGGTGCAAGTGCCCAGCTCCTCAGCATCCTCCTCCTCGCCCGCTGCAGCATCCCTGCCTGGGGCTGGGGGGGGATCCCTGCTTGAAAGCAATGCTGCAGAGTGTTTTACAGCCTTGTAACCTAACGGCAGTCAGGAAGGAGCTTGTTCTTTCTGGAATTAGTAAAACATTAATTGGCTGCCAGTAAACCTGGAGTCGAGCGCAGCTGGCCGTGCGTTTTGTTTGGTTTAAAAACTGTTTAGGATAAAATCTGTTGACAGCTTAAAGCTGTGTAGCAAACTTTGTTGTTTTTTTTTTTTTTTTCCCCCCCTTCATGTTCACACCATGAGTAAGTTGGCAGAAGGTTTGGGATGTTCACCAGCTATATTACTCAGTTTTTTGTATCAGCATATTAACTGCACACTTGGCATTTTACAATTGCAATGACTATATTAAGCAATCCCTTTGATAATAATCAGAGGGATTCTGGGTTGAGAGAGCATTCATCGTGCCTGGATTCTTTGTTCGGGTTTAAAAATAATGCCAAGCTTTGAAGACAAAGGTTACTTGCTTCTCAGAGGGACTTTTAATAACTAACAGGATACTTGTATCTTTAAAACTGTAGGGAAACTCTGAGCCACCTCTGAACTGTAACACCTTTTGCTCCATTAGGATTTTTGCTATGTATAAGTCACTCCCATCCCCCCAAATTCTTTTTATTGTCTCTCCTCCCAAAGAGAGATTATTGTCCATCTTGTCAAATGCTGTGAAGCTGGGTGGGGAAGGTGGCTCTGAGCAGAACTCTCTGCTTTCACCARTGCTTCTGGCTGATGTCCAGAGTGACAGGGGAGAAGTTTGAATGTCTGTTTGGGGGGACACAGCCTGTCTTTACCCAAATATTGTGTAATTAGGAGCGTGGCATCAGTGGGGAATGGTGCCGAGAAGTCAGGTGGAGCAGCCTCTGCAAGACAGTCTCACAAAGTCAGTCTTAGTAAATACATTTAAGTACATTAATTGACAGTAGTTTGGACTGTAAATGGGAGAAGATGGTGAATGAAAGGGGATTCTTTGCTTAATTTCAACTACTGCTGCTGTTCAGGCTTATCAGCCCTGAAACACTTATACTCCTCCTCTTACATTCTTTTATTTATTTGTTAATCCTGTCCATCAGCTCCTACGAATGAGCTGCTTAAGTGTCTTCACTGCTTAAGTCTTTCCTCTCATTTGCAAAAAGTGTGGCTGTGGGTTTTTAGTTTGGAATAGCCCAAGTGTCCAGGTCATCTCCAACCATCTGAGGGCTTTCAACCCATGGCCCAAATCAATGCTGTTAACTCCCAACCTGTGCCTTGGGAATCACGAAAGGCTTCGTTTCTGGCGTAGTCTCCAAGTCCTGGGTTGGTACGTTGCTTGCTGTGAACGCTGAGGTCCTGGGACCACTGTGGTGGTGCTGCGTGTCTTGGACGTTGATGCCTCTTGGCCAGGACTTGCGTTGTCTTGTGGCCCACRACAGGGAGTGGGTGATCTGCAGGCGCAAACCAGTGCTGAAGTGCAGCGAGATGGCGTGGGGTCACCTCTGGAGGTTGGACGTCTCACCTCCTGCAGGCTCGTCTCGACCTCCTGAGGAATTTGGCTCAGGCTGGTGACAGAGGCGGTGTCTGAGACCTCACCCTTTTTTAAAAATAAGCCTAGATGGAAGCTTGTGTTCCCATTATTGAGAAGGAACGGTTGCAGCAGGGATGTGGGCTGTTGCACATTGCAGGGCAATCAGCGGAGAATTGTTTAAAATAGTAAAGGCTTTTTTTTCTTCTTTTTTCTCTCCTCTTCCTCCTCCTTTTTTTATTATTATTATAAATGACCTAGGTAGTGCACTAAAGAGTTTGATCCTGAAAGTCTTAAAAATGCTGGCTTAGGCCCAATCATTTTTATTTGCCAAGGTTAAGTATGATGTGTTTTTTATATGCGTCAGAAGAAGCTTATACATGTGTAGTTTGTTTTATGTCCTCAAATATTTGACATAAGCAGAAAAATGAACTTGTAACTCTTTGCTCACTAAGATGCTTTGTAAGAGATGCCAAACCAGAGAGATTCTCTGCTTGCTTTTGTCACACTAAACRTTGCATCATTAGTTCAACCTGATTTGATATGAATCATTAGACCGTAAGCTTGGCAAAATTCATCCCCACTTCACCAGGCAGGATGGGCTGGGCAGCCCGACTCATCTGTTAATAGTAAAGCGGAGCTCTTTCCGTGGGCTGAGTGGCCTTTGGGTARGGCCTTCTGCAAAGGAGGGGTGTTTTGTATATAACATGATCTTCTTCAAGTACAACTTTCCCACCCGCACAGTTGCRATAGATGGGTTTTGTGAATGTGTATCTCCTAGCAAATGAGTTTTTTGGCCAAGGGACGTGGAGGCAATTACCCTGTCATGATCTGGGAAGTGTCATTCTCTCTCCTTCTGGGAAGTCTTTTTAAACATCTCTTCCTCATCTTTTCTAGACAGTAGTACCTTCTTTTATGTCTTTTTTGTTCAAGTACATAAAAATGGGAGATTATGTTCTTATTAGTCCATTCTTCAATAGCTACAGATTAAAAAAGGCCGTTTTATTAAAGCTCTGTTGTAATTTTACAAGTAATACATTGTCAGGAAATAGAATACACTTTTTTTTTTTTTTTTTGGCAGGGTGGATAATAAACCACTGAAGCAATTTATCCAGGGTTACCCAGTGGGTTCYCTGTCGTGGAAGGCGTTAAATCAAGGATTGATGTATAGGGAAATGCTCTAGTTAAAGCAGAAGCCAGGGAGGAATTGATTGATATGATGTGGCCTGTGTTACACAGGGAGATGGGAATAGATCATCTTGGGATCCCTCGAGGCTATAAATCCATATGAATCTGTTACCTATAAATACTGATAGAAGATTAGACCTGGATTTGTAAAATGTCTTTAATTTCTCTGGGTGACTACAGTGCCATATTGAGTCATTGTTCTGGTCCCAGCTCGGTGTCACCTTGTAAATTAACGGGGTGATTTAATGAGCACTTCTGGGTTGCCACCTCCGTGTGTGTTCACCAAAGCTAACGTGGCTGAGCTGGTGAGAGGGAAGAAGATCAGATGCTCAGAGACTGCCATGTCTCCGCAGAAAAGAGTTCACARTAAGAACTGACCCCCTCCACTTGTGGCAAAAAAAACCCAAACTGAAACAATGAAGGACTGTATATTTTATGCTTTTTTTCCTAAGGAAAAGTGTCAGTGGTGAGGAATACTATATTAAAAAAAAAAAAAAGACTAAATGGATTTTTTTTTTTTGTTAAATGCATTCAACAAAAAAGAAAGCACATACTTGTTCACTTYCCTTAAGAGGAGAAAAACTTAGAGGCTTTCAGGTTTTAATAACCCCTCACTTTGAATTCCATCAGTTCTGATTGTAAAAAATGAATCCCCCATTTTACAGCTGAGTAACGTTGGGAAGTGTTATAAACCTGCAGCCCAATTCATCCTTCAATTTAGGGATACTGCACGTGTTTTCTAGGATTACTGAGAATGTGCTTAAGAAAATATTTTTCTAGTTGTGCTTCTGTGTTAGTCATTGGATTTATACTAAGCGTTGTCTTTTCTTTGTATTAGCATTTATATAATCACAGATTTATTTGTGCTGCAGCCTGTTTTGAAAGTAATTGCCGAGTAAATGATGGTGTAGCTGCAGTTCACGCGGGAAGTGCCTGCCCATGAATACTAAAGGCTCGTGGAGTGATGGTTGTTACATTATGGCTTAATGGAAGCGCTGTGTTTGATCCAATCTATATCACTTTGCTATTAAAAGTGTTGAGAGGGCGCATATAGTTGGATGAGGGAGTGAGAACTTAGTAATGGTTTTTAGAGGTGAGGTGCTTAGACATAGAAACAGATTAAAAAAAAAAAATGCCTGGAGCTGGTTGTTTACATGGGGATTTACTGTAAGTGTTTTGTTTTTCGGCAATGGCTTGATATTTATTTCTTGTTTTCCCCTTCTCCCTCCAGCTCGGTGTTGATGGGACTCAGCACGTCTCCATCTTCTCCACTGAACGTAGAGGCTCGGGTATGGGGTCTTCAGCGAGGTGTTTGCTTGCGCAGGGGCTGCTGGCAGCGGGGCTGGTGTCTGCCCGTCCCTGCCTGTCCCTTGGCACCCTGGGGGCTCCCCCGCTGTCCKCTGGGCACGGGGGGGCACGAAGCAAACGGCAAATGCTGAGCCTGGCTSCCTTTTCGTAAAGCCAGGTCAGCAGAGCCATCCTTAACTCGACTGTTGCCAGTGATTAAACATCCCCCCAGTTTTTTGGCTTTTTTTTTTTTTATGGCGATGTCGCTGTGTGCTGAATCAGAGCCCTCTTCCTGCGGCTTCTGCCTCCTCCTGCTCCCCGTTCCCAGGCGGAGCGATGCTGCCCGGCGGGGGAAGCGGGGACGGGGGGGACACGGGTGCCGCAGGGTGCCTCCAGCGTTAGGCATCTGCTGCAGTCGCTTGGTCACGTCCAATAAGCAGATCTGCGCCCTGTCTTTGAGATACCAATTTTCTTGACCAATGGATTCAAAGGTCTGTCTGTCTCTGCTTTACTATGGCTATTTATTGCCTCAGTATTTGTTTGGCAGAAGGTTTTTGTGTTTTAATACCAGCCCTGCAGTCCATTGCCAGGAAATTTAGAACCTGTGAGCGATTTCAAAGGCCATCTGACTCCGATGCTTCCAGGAGGATTTATGTTTTTGGTGGTGCAGAGTTACAGTGTCATAAGCTTTTTATTTGTTCTTATTATATCACGGGCATGTGCAGACTGTTGAGTCCAGTTCTCTTCAGCTGTTTATGTGCAAATATGTCTCTGATCTTGTGAAAGGAGGTCATTTTTTATCTCCACTGACTGCTGCTCCAAGAAAAAGCCCCCCCAATAAGTCATTAAAAGAAAATGGAATTAGTCGTGCCAAAACTGATGGCTGCAAAATGCATATGACTGTAATGTTCATATGAAGGCTGAAAAAAGCTCTCGGTTATTTGGAGTATACTCCTAATTCAGTACCCGATCAGGTTTTATTCTGGTGAATCTGGCTTGCTGCGTGCAGTTCAGCTGGCAGCGGAGCCTGGGGCGCGTTGCCAGGGCTGCAGCGGGATTCCAGAAAGACTTAATTTCATTTCTAATTGTTGCAAGAATCATTTATTTAGCAGTTAAGCTCCTACTCTCTTTCCTGCCTGGCCGAAACAGTAGCAAGTTCCCTTACTTTTGAGATTACTTCTAAAATTGTGACTTTTGGTGGAATCTGAAGGTTGCAGTATACAAGAATAAAGGTCTGGTCCTTTTGCTTGCAAATGACTTGTGAATTCTGAGTCAGGACTTATTACTTAAACCTATTTCTGGCTGGTTTTAAAGTAAATGTGTTTATTACCGTATGTGCTGTTGTGAATTCTAACAACTGCCAAATGTAACAAAATAACTATGTTCATTTTTTGGAATGCTTCACTGGGGATCTACTTTTTTTTCTTTCTGATTTTTCTTTTTTTTCTTTCCTCTTTAACCTGACAATAAAATAAAATATCTTGTTCCAACTGGCATGATATGTACTCCAGCAGGAAAATGAAAATACATTTTTTAGGTACTGGTCAGGTCTCCTAAGGAGGGGCACTAGGCATTAATGAAGGAGACTGATGCTGGGAGGGCAGAGAGAAGAAATCTCAGGATCTGAGTTGCGGTTGTGCGAAGCGATGCGTGTCCGTGTGTGGGTACGTGGTGGGCGTTGGGTCGCTGTGACATGAAGCGGCTCGGCTGCCGGATTGCCCTGTTACCATCGCTTTATGAAGCAAGGCAGTCATGACATTACCGGGTGATTTTATTTCTGCTTAAACATGTTCTGTCTAAGAATATGATGCATCCAAACAAAATCCATTTCTGTGCCATTAATAAAAGGTCTGTAACAGAGTTCAGATCGCTGAGTGATAAAAATCCAATTTTACTCTTCCCCCAAGTTTTAGCCATGTCTTTCAAACATCATCTGCAGATGTCTTTGTTATCCGTGTTTGTTTGTTGTGCCCTGGATAAGTAACAGAGATTTTCATGGAAAGCAATATCCTTTACAGGGTAATATAGTTGAATGACTGTATGCTTTTGCTAATACTGCTGCAGAAAAGATGCATATGATTGCCGAGTCCCGGGCTGACAGCGCGCCGTCGGAGCATATGCCATACTGGCAGTGTAACCTTAGTTCCTGTCTTCCCTAGCATTTTATCTAGTATACATTTGCTTATCCAAATATTACTTTGTTTTTTTATAGCTGTCGCTTGCTATTCAGCTCAGAATAGCAAATGTCAGAAAAGCACCAGCATTTTCCTCGGTTTATTTATTTGATGGCTCCTCTGTATAGCTATTTGAAAGGGGAAATATAGAACAGTGGTACAATTTTGTGAGGGCGGTTGGGGATTTGTGATTTTGTCATCCTAGGCAGTAACAAAGATGACAAGCCTTGTCCTGGAGAGCTCCATCTTTGTCTTTTGATACGTATTTTTATCCTAGTACTAATCCCACTTTGTACTGGGATTTCTAGAGTGGCAGGGACGGAGGGGAACCTCTGTTGAGCCACCTCCAACTGGTCCAGAGGCGCTGATGGAAATGGCACTAGTGCTTTGAGGCATCAGTCCAAGAGCTCCTCTTAAGGAAGTGCTCCTGGAAAGATCTCTTCTGGGTCCTTCGCCAAATGTTTCAAACACGGAGGGTTTTTTTGAAAAGTAATATAGATTATTTTTGTAAGGAAAGGTATATGTTCTGAAATGCAAATTTCTCATGTAGTCATCTTGCTCCCTAAGCAGGTTCTCTTATAACATTTTAAAAATGAACCCTACTGTGCTTTACAGCTAGAATGGTGTCAGCTGGCACATTATCTGTGAATTCTGGAGATGTTCTTGTTGTCGGGAAGAGTATTGGTGTTGACTCAGACATACCACTGGGTTTTTAGTAGGCAGATTTAAAAGGAGTACTGTAGTGTCAACTGATGCTCCACTTTCTGCTGCAAGTAGTTGTCTAATGGTGCCTTGTAGCATGTAACTGTCCTGCACGTCTCATCTTGGATACAGCCGTGTAATGCTAATTCTTACRGTGAGGTGGTGCTTGAAAAACAAGCATTATTTCAGTTTTCTTGGAGGCAGCAAGATAGATAGGGTATCTTTTACATTTTTCTTGAAGTCAGTGGACTGTTGACATCAGGTTTGTAAGTGAGGCTGGGAAGCAGTTGTACCAAATCCTGAGGAATCCTTCAGTTGTGGGGAGGAGCTGTGGGGGAAACAGGGTGGTCTGGCGGGAGGGGGACTCCAGGCGTTGGCCTCCAGGATRGTCTCAGTGAGTCGTTCCACTTCTCCGTGCTTCAGCTCCCCTGTCTATGAAATAGATAATGATAGCAGCCAACTTGCTTGAGCTTTGCTCACGGAGATGCCTATGTCCTTAAAAACTACACCTATGAAAAGCAATTATTGTTTTCATTGTTGCCGTTGCTATGAAATTCTTCTGATGCTATTGCTCCTTTTATAAGCTCGTTCAAAAGGATCATATTAGTATAAGCAAAAGTCTCCCGCTCAGTTGTGTGATTTGCACGCCCTGAGGTGCCATCCCAYGGTCTGGAGCCGGGGTGGCCGTGAGTCTGTCCTTGTCTCTGGGACTGTGGGGAGGGACTCCCTGGGGAACCTGAGACTAATTCCAGYGCTTTGGTTATTATGATTTTTATTTTTTTTTTCTCCCTTCCTCCCCCTCAGTACAATCTGGCTATTAATATTTGTGGAAGTTTAATAAAAACAAAAATAAATACGGACTATTTCACTTACTTCACTTCCACTGTAATTGCCAGCCCATATCTCCCTCCATTATCCTTTCATCATCTTTTCAGACTGGCTGGTAGTTGCTTAGTGATTACATTTAATGGCGTGAGAGCCTTTTAGTTTGGATACCCTGCTTTTCCTCCCCTATTGCTTATAGAGATGTTTACATTTTTAGCCAGAGCTATGATTTGTCTCCTATATAATTGCATGGAAAGCAAGTTCATATTCCTAGATGGGCATCCTGAATTTATTTTGATAMCATTTCCTTTTTAATGTATTTCCCACACTCAGTTCACCCTGTGCGATCTCTTGATTAGTTTAACTAACTGTGGCCCTTTCCATAGACTTATTTCTYTGCAGTGAACTGCATACCTTAGCCTGTCTAGTGCAGTCTTTAGGGCTAAGTTTCAGAAATTCATGGTAAGCAGGTTTAGATAGAGGAAGCTATGGTAAAGGAAATRTTTCACCAGGTCCTGCTTCGTGTAGCTGGAGTGTGCAGTTTCAYGGGGACACTCTCCTTGYGTAGRTGCAACTGGTGCTTGGAGCGTTTTRCTGGTGGAGGTGCAYCAYGGTGCTGGAGCAAAGCAAGTGCTGGCAAAAGCTCTTTGGTGTTGGCTAACTGACCACGCTTGGACAGGATAGAAATGTCATTTAATGTCATTAAATAATGTCATTTATCCACTTCATCAGTGTTACAGGTGAAAATTTTCAGGATGGAGCTCATCCAGGGAGAGAGCCTGATCTCACGTCTCGCCTGCGTGGCCCTGGATGGAAAAACATGTCCCTGAGCAGCCCRACGGTGCCAGCACATCTCTCTGGTGGCGGGCACTGGAGAGGTTTCGGCACAGCTCTGTGAGCCTGGGCTCATCCTTGTGCCGCTCCACTTYTGAGGGGATGGGAAAGGGGGACGGGGTGAACACGTGAGGCCCAAAGCCACCACCTTTTGGGTGGGAGCCGCAGTATGTCTTGCAGGAAAAACATGCCGTGCGATACAAGGCTGGTAAATGAGAGTCTGGAGTATTGCAAGCCCTGTAAGTGTTCAAAACACAGGAGTCTCTTAAGGCTTTTATCTTTCCATGGATTTTCTGTTCTGACACCAAGAAATTTGGAAACTTTAAGAAGAATGTCCAGTCTTAGTGTCTCTGGTGTAGCAGCATCACTGACTCATCACTGCTTAAATACTGGATAAAGCCTTTGTTAGGGAGTGAGGGATTTTTTTTTTTTTGTTAAAAAGCCAGAAGATGTCTATTTTCATCACTGAGTTTGCAATCCTAGCAGTTGGAACGAAGCAAAATTCAAAGCTTTGGAGAAGTGGCTGGGGGTGTGTGGAATGAATAATGGTCTAATATGAGGCCTCAGCAGGGTGAAAAATGTAAAACTAGCATCTCTTCTGCTGTTGGGGTTTTTTTTTAAGATAAATTCACTAGCAATGAGGAGTATTTTAAACATTGCTGCTGTTGCTGATAGGAACAGGCCATTAAATTGCTACAGTCGACATTCCTTTGGGTCCTGGTCATAAGCCAAGCTGCCAACTATTTGTAAATTTACTGACAGTCAGTAAGCAGAATACAATATTTAAACTGTCAGAAAACTAATATCTACTCGTTTCAGGGAAACATAGCTCTGCTTCTCTTGGGCTCTGGCTTTCCACAGTGTTTGGTTGCTGCTGTTATTTTCTGCTTCTCTGAACTCCAAGACTGACCCAGGAAAAAGCAGAGAGGAGATGAAGAAGTGGCTGCCTGCCTTTCCTTGTGCACCCTGTTCTCTCGTCATCCATAAGAGTATCCTGGTCCTTTTTGGCAGAGATGCTCAAGACCGTAGCCAAATTCCCAGGGCTTGGGTTGTCAGTCTTGCCATGACTTGCCATGGATGCCGTTCAATCTGAGTTAGCTGTAAATGTGAAAGCAGACATTCACAAGTGCTAACTATATATGATCCTTATGGGTCCCTTCCAACTTGAGATATTCTATGATTCCATGATTTTATATATATATATGCTAACTTCCTGGGGTGCGCACTCARAGATAGTGGAAAGCAGCTTGAGAAAGCCTAGAAAATACTTTGAACTTATTTATACTACTAAAATGTTGTGGGAAAAATGGCAGAATCATTTGTTAGCTGCTTGCTGTTGAAATGCGGACCTGTTATGAATTACCCATGCAAGGATAGCTCTCCGTTGTGAACCAGTGCTGCGTGAGGAAATCTGTTTTTCTTTACTGTACAGCAATGTTAGGGGTTTACSCAGTTGCAGACCTTCCTCTGAAATAGCTTTTTGCGTAACTACCTATGTGGGCATCCATAAAATACAAATCCAGGTGGGTTTTCCCCTTGGCTTGCTGAGCAGTAACTGTCCCATTGGAAGACGGAGTATCCGAGTTGGCCGCAGGGACGGGTCTCCCACGGCCCAGCTCTCCTGCCCTTCCCGTGCTCCGCTGCGGGGGAGAGCGTGTATTTGCCTCTGAGAAGGGATCGTTTCACCGGGCACATGTAGGCTGTGGTCTTGATAAACCCAGAAGGATGAGTTTGAATGTACCGCTGTGGCGATTAGGTTACGGGCAACAGCAAAATAAGAAATTACTACTTTTTTTTTTTTTTTTTTTTGCTGTTTAATCTAGAGAAGTCTTTTTCAGACCTCAGGAAAGCCCCTGTTCCATGTTAGGATTATGCCAAGCCTGACATTTTTGGACCAAGAGGGGAAAGGGCATGACAGCAGCTCGTTACGGAGTGGTCGGTGACCCCTGCTGAGGGTGTTCACCTGCACAGCCGGGCGCTGCGGAGTTGGATCCTTTCTCCTCGTGTGCCAGAGGAGTGAGCATGCCTCTCTCGGTCCTGCCGTTTGCCAGAAATTCTTCCCTTCAAATAAGGAACTTTCCTCCTCAAAAGCAGCACGCTCCCCTGAGCAGTCCTGGCTTGGGTGAATCAGTGTGTTCGTAGAAAAAAAAAATGTGTTGCAACTCGCTTGAATTCCCCACAGTCTGCGCTCCTGGGGTTCGCCGCACGTAGCGCGTGGGAAAGCGATGCTGTGAATTTCCACCGTCTCCTTTGAAGCTTGGCCCAGACAAAAGGTGTAAGAAATTAGAAGGTGGTGTGTCATCTGGAGTATCCTCGAGCTACGGCTGACATTACCTGGGCACAGATAGRCCACTTGTGTGTGCTGTTACTGCTCAAGTGCAAATAAATATAATATTTATCACCATGTGCTGTCAGCGTGTTAGAAATTAAGCCCAAAGCCTGCTATACCAGTAAGTGTTTTAGCAATCATTATAACATTTGTCAACATTATGGGCTGCTGTCTGTGCCTGTAATAAATGCGCGGTGTTCCTGCGAGAGTGAATGGTTTYTCCAAGGAGAGGTGTATTTAATGAAGAATGAACAGCACAAGCTGTGGCAAGATCAGTAATTTTTACAAAATGGTTGTAAACGGCGCAGAGCAAGGTGGCACGGGCTGTGGAGGGATGCCTCGTCGTCTGACCCCAAGGGTGCCCTGAAGCGAGCTGGGTCGGGCACCTCGCTCTTTGGCAGATGCATTTAAATAAAGAAGAAGGCGGCAAGCAACTAGTTGCTAAATAAAACAAGCTGCTAGTTTTCTGCGGCGGCAGGTGGAGCGCGGAGCAGGGCGGGCGGCAGSCTGCGAGGCAGGGAAGGGGGAGTAGGAGTCAGCCCGGTTTGCCTTAGCGGCACCCGGGAGGAGCGTCCTCCCCGGGCGAGCTGCTGAGCCGGGAATTTGGCCTCCCGCCTCCTCTGGGGCAGGGGTGCGAGGGCTGGGCTCCCRGCCGCTGCGGCCAGCAAGGGGACGGGCGTTCGGTAACGGGTTTGGAAAGGAGGAGGGAGCCGCAAAGGCTGTTCTTCTCTCCCTCGGGCTGGAAATGCACGGCTTGACTCTTGGTTTCTGCTTCCTTTATTTCAAAAGGGCAGTTGATACGTGCTCAGCTTGCCAGGCAGTGGTGTGCAGGAAAAGGCCTGAAAGCACAGGGGAGGGAGGGAGAAGCATGTCCCTGCCTGGGACTTGGGGAAACCTGACTTGCCTAAATTGCTGTCAGCTGAGAACCGGAGGGCGTAGTCTGGATTATGAAAACTGGGATTGTGGTATTTGTTAAAAATAWATATCTCCATCCCATTTCAGGCGGTGAGGCTTTGATATACAGCTTTTGTACCAGCTTTTTTTTTTTTAGCCCTGTGCATGAACTGTAACGTGAGAACTGACCATCATTTAGTTCCAGGGCTGTTGTACCGTCCATGTGTGTGTCTGAGAGGGTTTGTCTTCCCTCGTGCAAATATCCCTCCTTCCCCCAGAGGAAGAAAGCAGGTTTTGCCATCTACGTTGATTTTAGTTTTTTTTTGTTTGAGTTTTTTTTTCTTTTCTTTCCTAATAGTATGTGATGGGTAAAGATGACATGGAAGCAATGCTTATTTCAATATTGCCTCAGTTTCTCCTTGTGTTGAAAGCTTGGCCCTTTAGGAGTCAGTCACTGTACTTTGCTTTTTAAAGTGGCAGGGATCGAATGGTTTGAGTTCAGAGGTGCCCCTCTCGGACACCCCTGTGCAGGTTCAGAGCTTCCACGTGTGCCCTGCACCCGAGGGTGCCCGGCCCTCCTGCAGAAACACACGGTGGGTGGGAAACCCTCAGCGCAGGAAAAGACAAGGAACTTCAAATACATCAATCTGTGTTTTTAGGAAAAAGCCTGCAATGGTGGAAGCGAGGCAGGTAACGTAGGAGGGTTTCATCCCGAGCRGCACTTGCCCATTGTTGCTTTGCTTTCCTGGGCTTAGGTCTGCAGCTGGGACCATCTTTTGCTCCCTCCTCTCAGGGTCCCGTGAGCACCCAGCGGGCAGGGGGACCCGCTGCATGTGCTTGGAGATCACGTCCCCTGTTTCAGGCATAACAGGCACAGGGCCTCCTAATTATACTAATGGGGGGAAAAAAATGAGACATATATGGGAAACTATAGGAATGGAAAACAGCAGAGACCTACTATGCCATGAGAAACCTGGGCGTGTTCCCAACCTTTGCAGTGAGTAACAAGCGAGTGCATGTGCAGTATCTTTGGAGCAAAGGTGTTGCTGCCCACCGCCAAGGTGGGACATCCAGGGCTGCTGTAGCACACTAGCATTCCATCAGTGCTGAAACCATTTTAAAAAAAGTTGCAATATCAAAATACCAGGAGAGAGGAGAAACGAAGAGCCAGGACCATTTGTTTGAAAGACAGTGTGATTAAGGATTCAAGTGAAGTAACAAAGCTGTTAGATTTAAATTAGCTTAATGTAGTGGTCTTTTTTTTTTTTCCCCTGAAGAAAAGTTGATGCATTATCTCCCTAACAAATGGCTCATGCTGCAGAAGTGAAACATGACACCTCCAAATCAGACTGTTCAACTTTATAAATGACAGTGTCACCCATCACTGTGTCAGCAAGATAAAGGGATGATTTTTCAAATGGTCCAAAAGCATTTATTTTTCATTGCATTTTCCCTGTAGTGAATATTCCACTTGTACCCAAAGCATTACTGAAATTGTAGACTTTCTCTGTAGCCACTGCCTAGAAGTAAATACTATATAATAGTATTATGTATAAATTATGTATACTATTGTATATAGTGTGTATATATCTAGTATATCCATCTATATATGGTGTATATGCATTTAAAATACATTAGAGTTAGTAAATAGTAGATAGGAAGATTATACTTATGCAGGCACTAAAAATCACAGTTACTTTGTTTATATACTCTGCCTTACCTGCTAGCCAAGACTTAACCTGAGTAACCTTGAGACGTTAATGCAAAGGTGGCCAGAGGTACAGTTACACCCTCTGTGCTGGAGATGGCTCTTTTCCTTCTCTTCTGTACCTCATCCCTCCTACAGTGAGATGCTTAAGGTCTTAAGGCTTAATAACACAATTCTGGATAGCATCTGTCTTTTGCAAATGTAGTTCTAAAAATATTTACTATTCCCTTTAGGAAAGAACTTTCAAGTCAAGGTTCAGAAGATCCTTTGTTACTGCTCTATGCATATGTTTAATTTATAAAATCTTGCTTAGYTAATGTGGTTTGTCAACTTCAGGTCAGGGAGACTGTTAGATCATGAAGCCTGACCTGTGTAACCCAAGCCCTTGGATCCCACCCAGCAGTTCCTGGCGTTCAGACTTCGGCATTGACCCCCTGGGTCCGAGCAGTGCACTGGAAAYGTGGCTGTCCTCCTCACCCAGCTGAGCTTCACAGCTTTTCTCTTTTTTTTTCTCCTAAGAGGTTTTTTTTCTTTTATTTTTTTTCTTTGAGATCTGGCTGCAAAGCTTTGTGGTTTCTGAATCTGCTCCAGAAAATCACAGGAGTACTTAGCAAAGCATTGCATCGCTGCTCTCATGTAAAGTACCAGCCTGGACTGCTGCATTACATTGATCAGTCTCTCTGGGTGACCTTGTAGGACTTGCAGACAGGGAGCGGAAGAACAGATTTCACTGCTAAAAAAGCAATGTCAGACAGCAGAATTTTCATTCGCAATTAGATTACACATCTGAGTTCATCAGCTCAGCACACTGATGCACCCTTTACATAAAGTGGTAATTGTGATACCCTCTGCCATAAACTTGAACTTCAACTTTGCAGTGAATCTCGTTAAGTGACAGGCASAAGACTTCTCCATCATCAGCTTGGGGAAGGGAGGGAAGGGCAGTCCGAAGCGGTATTTATTTCTCAGCAGTGACGAGGTCAGGTTTACAAAGCATCAGTGTTGAGTGTGGTGGTGCCTTTTAAATGCAGAGCTGAAAGGGTGATGCAACTTCCAAGTGTTACGCCAAAAAAGGCAGAAGTGTGTCAAAAGAGATGACTGTTGGCGATGTCTAAAGAGAAGAAAGTTGATTTTTTGAAAGTTGATAGCTTCTGGCTGAGGAGCTGGTGTGGGAAGGGTTGTAGCGTGGTAGGACTGACTTCTSAGCAGCTCCTGGCAAACCAGAAGTGAACTAGCCTCGGTTAAATTACAGCGGGGGAAGAGCCTGTCCATATCCTTTGTATAGAAGTGTTCCAAATTGATGAAGGAAAGCACTGATTTTTATTTTTTTTTTTCCTGTGGCCAACTGTGCTGCCTTAAGTACATTTTCAATCCCTTTTAATTAAAGGGTGTCTGTCAGCCTTGTGTTATCATAAGCAGTGCAGTAATAGGTACCTGGAGAGAAGACCAAATGCGTTTCGGTGCTAAACGAGGTTTCCARTCTGCAATAGGTTAGCTGAAACATTTTAATACCACCCAGGCTGTTGGTGCGGTGACAGTACACTCTAGCTATTGTAGGGGCTTTGCACATCCCTTTCTTCCCCTATCCCATTTCGGATACTAAGTCTGGAGCTAGTATAAAGGTCAGCTTCGAAATCTCAGGATTTTAATAGTTTTTGACCATGGCCAGCACATGGAAAGTTAAAAAATATCTGCTTGCAGGAAACTGCTTGGCAGATCATCTCTTACTGTGTGCAAATAAAAATAAACTAACTTTTCGTAGTTTAAAAGTCTGAACTTTCTTTTAAATGCACCACTTTGAACCAAACATTGATTACTGTGGCATCGCTTAGGAGAAAGTGTTTCATGTTTTTAAAGTGTGTGTGTGTGGTTTTGTACATGCCTGGCTGCCTGCCTGGTATTGCAAACTGCGCCAGTACAGCTCCATGGTGTGAAAAAAAAAAAGAAAAAAAATCTTCGAGGTCTTGTCACTGAACTCTTCGGTTGCACAGGGAAACATCTGTCYGAGATTTAATGTGCTGTTCGTAAGAGTGCTGTTAGAGAGCTGTAAATCCTTCCATTTCTTCTTACTGGGATTTGATAATTTTTTTTTTCCCCCCTTCCTAATCAAGTGCTGTAGTCAAGTGTTGTAATTAGTGTGTATTAATTTATTGATTGTCACTGTTGTAATAATATGTGATAATAACATGACAAGATTTTATTCGTGCTATAATAAAATGTTTCAATATTGTCACTTTAAATAACATTAAAATAGAGCTTTCGTATGTTGTTTTTTATTATCAACTCAGTATGATCGACTAATTGGACTTGTTTTCATTGACACCATTCTTTCCTGCAAACACAAGCTGTTTAAAGATTTAATTCTCATTTTAACTTCTTTGGTAGAAGGTTCCTAACCAGTTGGAGCAGGGGAGGRGGAAGGATCTTAGGCAGAGTTGTATTCATTTGGTGTGTGACATACTGAAAATAAATTGCGTTTTCTGCTACTTACTCCATTGGTTTGGACAAAACGAAGTGTATGTTTTTTCCGCCCAAATTGATAGCATGCTTTTTAAAACATGAATTTGTCATCTTGTTTCGTTTGTTTCCCCACCACCACCTCCAGGTTCATAATTTTCATGGATTRCAGTTAAATTCAAACTCCTGGGCAAAGTATTAGATAAAAACAGTACTTTGTATTAGTAACTAATACCTGGAAACACACGTGTGGGTGTTTTGTTTTTAAAGGATGGATTGGCGTGTTGGGTGTTACCTCATTTAGCATTCTTGTCTGTTCTATACCAACTCGCTTCAATAAARCGTTGTATAATTTCCCTTACTATGGGGCTCCTGGAAGCCCCCGGAGGGAGTTTGTTTGAGAGGTGGGCTCAAAGGCACCAAAATGTTTGTGGACAGGGACAGTTAGAGTTTGTCTTTGGAAACTGAACAGGGAAAGGACYGACTGGCCGTTTTGGCAGTGAGGGGTGCTTGGGTGCCCGCTGTTCATGTCTCTGCAGGCATTTGGCCCCTCTCATCTTGGCTCCCTGTGGCTTTCCTGGAAGAGTAAATGGGCTTCTTGTCTGTGGGCAACGCTGAGAATGTCAAAAGTCCCTTGCTATTTCTTGTGGCAGTTGCTTGGGAAATATTTGAGCTGTAGCCAAGATAGTAGAGCCCTTCCCATGGGAGAAGGGGTCTGAGGGCCACCGGCGCCGTGACGTGCAGAGATGTGGCACAAGGGCCCATGATGCCGGCAGAGCTCTGCTGCAGTGCATGTTCCATGTGCCTGGCTGGGACTTACAGGTCCCAGGGGATGACAAGATGCTAGGCTTCTACGAGGCTTGTAGGGTAAAACACCTTGGCAGATCACAAGCTGAGACAAGGAGGCAGTGGGAGAAAAAGAAAGGCCAGGAGACACCTTTAATTCCCTGCAAGAACTCTACCTCTTGTTGGCCTCCTGCATGTCCCTAGCTGTCCCCAGTGTTTGCACCCAAGGGTGAGGCGAGCTTGCACGGGGAACAGCTCCAGCTGCGAAGAAGGAAGGGTTGGTGGCCGGGTCTGGGAGCCTGCGGGGAAGAAGGGGAGAGGTTAAAAGGAATGTTTTCTGCTGACCTGAATATTTGCCAAGTATAAAATCTTCACAGCTTAAAGCTAAGTGTTTTGGCTCTATCTGCAAGGTGTTCTCGAAACATGCTAATGTCTCTYCCTGGGGGCATCTGTGCCCAAATGTTCTCTTGGAGAGTGCTGCCAGTCTTTAAAYGGAGCACTTGCTACAGGCTGCTATATAATAAAGTGGACTGGGAGACAGAAGAAGTGAATTTTCCTTCTGAATAAGCACATCCTCCCTGCCTCTTATAGGAGTACACTTAAGGCTACTATAAAATGCATAAACCTATTAAATGTCACCTCTGTGGATGGATTTGGTGGGATTTTTTTTCCAGATTGTGTGCTGGGCCCCTCTGAGCTCTCGTTCCATAAATCAGTGTGTAATGAGTTGTGTTACTGTCAGGGGTATCATCTTGCAGTTTGGCAGTGGCTGCGGTCTAACAAATGGTCCCAGTGTGGTAAAGACCATTTGAAGAGAGCAGAAAGTAGGCTTGCACAGAAGTTTTACCAGCAACATCCATCAGCAATTTCATCTCTCTCTCTTATCCCCTTATTATTTGTTTTGGTGTTGTGTTCGTTTTGTGTTTTCAGGAGGCAGATTACTCTGATTTCTAGGGAAAAATAAAAGCCACCAAAGTTTTGTCAGAAAGACTTTGCAAATCATTGGGAACTCTGAAGTGTGTTGGTCAGCTCTCTGGGCTCTCTCTGCTATGTCTCCTCGCTACCCCAGGAACTTTTCAGTGATTACTCTGTTTTTTAAAATAATAAAACTTTTGCCAGACTTATTTRCCTGTATGGTAGGTAGCAAAATGTCTTCTATTTCCAGCTGGGATAGTGTGGCTGCTCTCTGCTCAGACGGGGAGGAACAATTTAACTTTAGATGTGAACCACATAACTGACTTGCATGCATGCGGAGTTCTGCTGGAGAAGTGTTCAAGTCCAAAAAATGTGCAGTGGGGTTGAGGGAWTTCAAGTTATGGAGTCAGGGTTTCCTATATTTTGCATATTTTGCTTCCATATAGTCTCTAGTTTCTCTACAGCAGCAACAGTAGCGACGAGTGTTTGGTATAGGAAGGGAAGTCAAATGAGTTTTTAAGGTTGAGTGGTATTGAGGAAAGGCATAGATAAGGAAGGGGACCTTAAATGAACTGTAACATCACATGTTTGGAAGTATGATAAGGAGTAGAGTTTATCAGAGTCTACCTTTCTCTGAAATTAAGCAAAGCAATCCAACATAAAAGCAATTATTTCTGTACCCAGGAGTTTGACTATCTCATTTTTCAGTTTCACAGGATCTTCCAAGTAATCACRGCTAATGACATATCTGCAAACCAAGGGCTGTACGTTTCTGCAAAACTCAGATGAATCCAAACTGTAATTATAAGAGGGATACTTCCTTCAGAGAGACTTTTTTTTTTTTTCTTTCTTCAGGAAATGAAAAGGAAATGATTTCACTTTTGTGTACAGGATTTCAAATGTCAACTTTGTGATGTAATGGGAAAGTTTTCTGGTGGGATTTGGTGTTTCTGGCTCAAGGCTCTTGTGTGAAAAATGGTGCCTTTCCCTGTTAGACCCCTCTTGGCCGTGATTCTGAAGTTCTTCTGTGACTTTGTATAGGACCTGTCTTAATCGCAGGGAGATGGTGTGTGCTACGGGGGGTGGAATTAAGCTTTTAGTCATGGTGTGCCATGTCTTATTTATCAACCGCAATGTGAAACACGAAGTTAAGTTAAAACAGACACAAGCTATATGCTGGGAATCAAAACATGGGCTGAGCCAGTGCCTGGGAGTTTTATGTCTGTGTTTATGAATGGGCAGATTCAGTACATGTATTTCAGATGTCACTATTGTCTTAAGTGCCACGAACATAGCAACATCTGGGTGACACCAATATGCCTGTGTGTGAAACGACAGTGTGTGTATTCAGGGTAAAGCTTGCCCATGAATTTAGCTTAATCTTTAGTGACCTGTTGGTAGATGCAGTTTTATTACCAGATTTGTTTTCTGAGGATTAAGTGGCATTTGGAGCATGTCAATTTAGTCAACTGACACTTTTGTTAATGATGTGCTTTAGTGAAGCAGTGTGGTCTGAGTGGGGGACAGAAATGACAGTTAATTATGTGTAGAAAACACAGGGGTTTGGCTATTTGAAATATATGTAAACAAAAAAAAAAAATCCCCACTCCTTTTTCTGTGCAAGTTACATCTGTACATTCAGGGCTGCTGCAATAAGCAAGAGATTAAAGCGAATAGGAGCTTGGAAGGGATTTGTTTTGTGTTTGCAATTGGCTCGTGTCTTGACTCCCTACGCTAGGGAGCGGAGCATGGAGCCAGCTGGACAAGAGGAAAGACCAAGCTCTGGGCTTGGACRGCGTACTTTGAAACTCTAGGCCAAAGGATGTGAAGACTTATTCAACAAGAGGGTGTGCAGGATGGGAAAGCCCCGAGAGGCGTTGCACCACAGAGCTTTCCCTTTGGGGAGTYGTGCGCTTTCGGCCCTGCCTTTGCCTGGTAGCCCATCGAGGGGAATCCCTCTTCTCAGAGACCTGTTAGGGTGCTGCGGCCGCTGAGTCTCACAGAAGCGCGTGGAGCTCCAGCTAAGTTTCTGAAAGTCAGAAAGACTCCATTTGTATTCTGGTAGCTGACAGTCAACCATATTGCCCGTATATAATTTAATTGCTAGCATATGGGCCATTTGTCTGACCACAAAAGCTTTTATTCACGTGCTTTAAATTTTTAAAGGCTTGTCATCAGCAGAAATATCACACAGCATGAAGCTTTTTCTTCTTTTGCAGCCACTTAGCTATGTGGCACAGTGATAGAGTGACAAAAGTGTGCCACCATGGATCTAGCTGTGAGCTTGAGTGTTTGGGGTGGGGAATACCTGCTGATGGCCACCCCCAGGCGAGTAATCAGTAAGTGGCTATTAGACCCATTTGGCTGGGGGGGAGAGAAGGAGCTGGGCGTAATGAAGCTGTAATCTTTTGCACATCTTTGTTGGAGACCCCGGTGTTCTGTGACCGCGGTTAGGGCCATGCAGTGCACTCAAGTATTCAGATCGCTTATTAAGAATGATATGTGGCATTGTTACGGGTAGCAAATAATTACGTCTGTAAGACAAAATGTCATTTAGTCATCTCTTACCAGCTTCATTTGAGTATAGGAGAAGTGCCACCATGGTGCGGTACATTCTGGTCCAATCTATTCATAGTATTCTCCTGTTGTTTGTGTGGATCTTCTAGAGGAGAGGCTTCTGAATATTTTGTAAGACTGTGGAAATGTGACTGTGAAAACACTTGAAAGCCCTTATGACTTCTCTCCAAATGATTAGATTTCAAATTAACAATGTCCTTAACAGCAAAAACATGTACTGCCTTGAATTATGAAGAAGGCTAAACATATCACACCATCAGCATTAGATAACTAAATGTAAACTGTTGTTCTTTTATAAAAAGTATCTGAAGTTCTTAATTTTGTCAATCAATAATGTTATATTTTCAAATCTTTTATTTGTTTAAAAGCTGTCTGGACTGCAGAATAAATGTTATTTGTTTGAGCTACTAAGCTGTTGCCCTTGGTGAAGGATAAAGATAGATCTTGTTGGTGCTTCATTAGCTGCTATGTGAAAGCTTCCTCTTTCGCATGTCTGAGATGCGGGACTGGAAGAGACCTTATGGTCATTAGTTCAGATCCCTACAAGCCAGGAAGGGTTATGTCATATATAACGCTGTCAAAGAATTTAATGAAATCATTTTCCTTTTCTTCCCTCAAGCACTCCAAACCTCACTGCCTTGGTGCTTAAAAGCCTTTGTAAGAAACCTTAATCTATGCAGGTCCCTGTGCCAGCGCCGGCGCGTAGGTACGGCAGCATCCCAAAGCACTGCAGGCTGCTCTATCTCCTTCTCACTTGAACATTCACCGAGTGGCATTACAGTGAGTGCTCAGGAAAATGCCAGAAGTTGTCATGCTTTACATCTTTTCCTTTTATTAAGATGGCTTTCCAGCATACATGTTTTTAACTACCACCGGCCCAATCCTTCCCCTCCCTGCGCTGGGGAGGATCGGTGTGGGACCCGGGGAGGCTTGGCCTCGCCTGCTGGCAGTAGTCTCGGGGCAGGTTCGTACGCACGCATTTCTTGTGGATATGTGCTAGGCAGGCCACGGCTCTGATTTGTCTTGGCATGGCATTACCTATTTAGCAGTATACAAAAATAGCGTGTACCCTCCTGTTCTCTAACAGGCTGTCACTTTTTAATTGCTATAGAGGCAGCACTTTGAAGAATTTCTGTAATATTTTTTTTATTTTCTTGGAAGACGAAACTGTTCTCTCTTGAAATATCATTAGTGGAGGCAGGAGAAGAGAGGCTAGTTCATAAGATCAAAAAAACTATCATTTCCTTGGGATAACAACTAAAAGCTGGTGGTTGAGTCGTCGCAGTGACCGCTTTCTCAGATTATTGCGTAATTAATCATGTTATTGAAGACGGAGAGAAAACAGAAATGAAAGTTAGTTATTTGACTTCTTTGCATTATCCATCAAAATCCGTCAAGGCCTTTTAGGTGCTTATCAACTCGTTTCCAGATTATGAGTCTAAGTGTCTCCCTAGCAAGTCTGCTGGTTCCAGAGGAATTGTGCTCCTGTGGCTTGGTGCCCGCGACAGGGAATTGGTCCCTATGTTAAATGTTACAATAAAGTATTATAATGCATCTTCGGAAGGGATCTCAGGAACTCTGCAAGTCTTTTGTTACCAGAGAGGATCAACTTTACTTCAACCTGTCTAAGCAACTATTTTTTTAATGTGCCCATTAAAAATCTTTTAAAATAGACATTCTCTCAGCTCTGTCAGGTCATTTATTGCTGTGCTTATTGGTGATGAGAGGCAACAGCCAGAATCTGGAACTTGGGAAATTTGTAAYATTTATGATTTCTCTCCGTGTGTCTCTTCATAATCTTGGGTTCCGTTTCGTTGTGATTTTGGGGGCTAATTAACATGGTAAAGATTATTCCTGTGAGTATCCTTAGTTTTTGTAAGTTTTTTATCTGCTGATATCTGTGCGCAGACTGCCTGAAAGATTGTATCATTTAATTAAAGAAAGAACAAACAAGAGGATTAATGTAATCTATGGGATGGGGACAGGAGACTGGAAAGGGTCAGGCGAGAGTTAGCGCACAGCCCACTTGAATGCCTGGCGAAAAACACGCATGGTTTACTGCATGCTAAAATTGGTAAATAGAAATCCTTTAATGCTTCTGGCAAATAACGAATGGCAAAGTCTTGGTGTCAAATACGAACGTTCTCATTTACATTTAAATAGYTCAGGTTTCCTTGTGTGTGTCACGCATAGCATAAAATAATGCTCTGTTATTGCAAATATTACTTTTAATGAAAGTAAATACCATCRTCACCAGTGTTAATCTGCTGCACTCAGGAGTCTGTTTCTAAATATTGATTTCTGGTAAATGACCTTTATCGGTGTTGTAAGATTTTATTTGGAAAATGCTTTGAGTTGGAGCCTGGAAACATTCACTGGTGGTCTGATTACATTTATTAATAGCCATCACCATCAATTTGCTCAGTGTCTTACAGACCCGTGAAGGATGGGGCATCCTCTCCCTCAAAAATTTAGGGTCTGTGATGACTTGGGGACCAGCTGGGACTTGGTGGCAAACGCCAAGGTGAAGGGGGATCGGCAGATCTCAAAGCTACAGGATGACGACTTTTAGGAACGTCAACGTTGTGCGATTCTTGAAACCCCGGTGTGGGTTTCAGTGTGGTGCAGATAGTTAAGAAACCATTCCGGCCTGCAGAGCTGGATGCTGGTCGTCATTTTTCCGCTTGGATTCAAAGCTGGGGACTGAACTTCGTCTTCCAAGGGATTTTTTGTTTATGAAATCGTGGCAGCTTATCAGATCTGACTTGGAAATAGCTTGCTCATCTACATAATTAAGCTATAAATAGCAGAGTAAATGAACCTGCTTTTTAACTATGAAGTTGTTAGTTCTTATTTAAGTTCAGGAGGCTTATTGCCCAGTATGTAGGTGATTTTCCGAAACCCTTTCCTTTGCCAAAATGATGGTTGTTGACCTTGGGGCTCTGCAGATTCAGGTGCTATTTGGGAGTAGGGTAAATGATCACTTTGAGTTATGGGAGCCAGTGAGTGACCGTAACAGTTAGGAAAACCTCATCCATTTTTGTATTCTTCCATATTTACTGTGAGTCTGGAAGGTAGAGACAGTCAGGACAAATAGGGATGGTTTTCTGTTGGCATTTTCACTCCCTCTGAAATAAAAATAAAATGTCTGAGTTTGCCAGTTGGCCATAGCTCAGCAAGTTTGTGTTGGAGACAATTGCATCTGTAGAGGTGCCTAGTCGCAATTCCTATGCCCCTAGGCCAATTTTATTGATAATCCAGATAATAGTTTCTGCCATTGAATCTTGTRCTTAATTTATTGCACAGGAAGTCCTGCTGACTGTTTCTCTAGATGTTTTTTCCTATTTGGGTACTTTCTGACTTTGAGCCAGGATCCTCCATGGATATTGCAGTAACGTGCCTCGTACCGGCGGCCGAGTGCCGCGCTGCAGCGAGCTGAGAGCAGCTGATACAGGGGTTGGGTTACCAGTCAAAAAAGTTTGTTTGCTGCCTGTCTGGAGTGCTTATCTCTTGCTTAGTTTTCAGATGAATATCAGCCATGCACAACAAGAAACAGCTTAAAGTGCCTTGAAACTCAGAGTCTCTCGTGATGCCAGAGTAGCAGATGGCCTGTTGTCACCACAGATGAAAATTATGTTAATTAATATATTACAAAACTGACTCCAGTTGAACATTTGTTTTTTATGAGCATGTGATTATCAGCTTCTCTGGTAGATGAATTTTGGGAATATTTGGACTGATTTATTTCTACAACAGTTGAGATAGGCTCTGAAATAGCTTTCTGGAGATTTAATATGCCGTTTGTTTTTGGTGCTGTAATTATAAATGGATCTAAGTCATCCATTTGGCGGGGACACAGTTAAAGAACTTGGGGTAAATTAATTTAAAGAGTTTGTAAATACATTGCGCAATTGCTGTAACCTTGTGCAGAGTGTGCACTCTCATCTGCTGCACACATGAGCACCTCGGAGATGGCTACACCGTGGCCCTGTCCCAAGGAGAAGCTACTTGCAATATTTATAGCAGCTAATTAATGGTGGGGTGGATTGAGTGAAGATCTGAAGCTTTTCTTATTCATGACCTGAGACTTCGTATGCACCTTTTTCCCCCTAAAGGAAACATGTAGAAATTCAGGATTTTTTCAGGGGACTCTTTGCCCACTGTGTAGATCCCCTGGCTGATATTAAATAACAGACTTTGAGATGGGTGTTTCCTTGGGCAGGTTTCACAAGCCAGGGCCAGCCCACGTTTTTGCTGTTGAAAAATTAACTTCTGCAAGGCCCAGTACAATCAATATTTCATTTCTGTTCTTCCAAATTACTGAAAGTCTTTTCAAAAGTCTTACATGCTGCCACTCAGAGGCCTTTGTATGCAACCTAGAAAGCTTTTCTTTTCTTGCCTGTAGGAGCGTGYTGGCTTAGGCTGAAAGGTGGTTTTGACAATAGCCGGCACAGATGCTTCAGAAGGTGTAAATCCTCCCCAGTCGGCAGATGCAGATGATCTGTCCCCCACTGTTAGGCCAGTCTATCTGTTAGAGATCAGGATGTGGCTAATCCCCAAAGCATGAGCTTTAATATCCTTTATAAAAGCCTCCTCTTAATTCACAAGGCCCTTGCGTGGTTTCCCCCCGCGCGGTGAAGTCTCTGCTGGGTGGCTGAGAGCTGTTGGGGGCTCTCTGAAAGGCAAAGAGGTGTTTGCTGAAAGATGCCGAAGGCTGATCACGAAACTGCCCCTGTGCTGCTACCAGCTTCCTCTCTGCAATTTGCAGAAGCTGCTGATTTTTATTTACTACTTAGAGATTTTAAAAAAAAAATTATTTTATATTATTTTTTTATCCCCCCTGTCCCCCCAACTTGCCAACTTTCATTTCCTTATGAAAAGAGATGGTTTCTGGAGACATGGCCCTTGCCCGGGCGGTCTTTAGTCCTGTGTGGTCTGATACASCCCTATTCCTTCACCTCCCTCCTGCAGGAAGTTTTTCTTCTTGCGAAATGGAGAGCACTACAGCACCAGCGTGTTAGCCGGGAGAATGCACTGAGCACTGCTTTCTTTCGTGACTAAACCAACCCTGTCTGCCTGGGAGCTCTTTCCCATATTGAACGGCCCGGCTTTGCCTCCCTGCAAGCTGGCGCTGGCTGGTTGTTGGCAGAAAGCCCTGAAAGCTCTCAGCTGGGCMGGGAAGCCTGGCTGCTTTCCCCGCGGTGATGCATTTCACACCAAAACGCACGTGCTTGCTGGCCAGGAGGGCTTTGCTGCGGCATCCCTGCCGCGTGCTGGGGAACGAGGGGGCTGCGGCGGGATTCGGCAGGCTCTGCTGCGGCGCGGGTCCCGGTGCGGCGAGTGAAACGCAGCCAGCCTTCGGTGCCGGCGTGGAGGGCCGTTTTGATGACGGTGTGCCGCAATGTTGCTTTTAGTTCAGAAAAGCATCTTGGATGAGTTCTATGAAGAGCCAACGTTTGTCTGCGCAGAGAGCTCAGTGCCCTTTCTAGCTCTCATCGGCCTCCTCTAAAAGTCGGAGCAAATCTGACTTGGTTTTCCCACCCGTGAAATCAGGTGTGATGCTTTTTCACCCCACTGTTCATTCCCTGGGAGGTGCTCAGGTAGCGATGACTTGGAGCATCTCCATGCTGCCTAACTCGCTGTGAGCACAAGGTTGACCCTTCCCTGCCTTCCTGAACATTTGCAAAGTGCTTGTGTGGAAATTACAGCAAAATATTTTGGTTTTATTTATCCTACTCATTGTAAGGGTGAGATTTTCACATGAATGTAAAAGCACAAGTTTTACAGAGCTGCAAAATACACTGCAAGTGCTTGTTTTGGAAGAACCCGGAGGGAGTAATGAGCTTGTGTTGAAAGTTGAGGGTTTCGATTCTTTTCTTTTCTTTTTAGGGAGATGTGTTTGTTTTGAGTAAATTGCAAAGGACTCTGAACACTGGTGAGAGCTGCTTTTAATTGCTTTGTAGCAAGTGTTATTTTTCTTCACAATCTCACAATTAACCTACTCCCTGCGGTTTCCCAGTGTAAGTTCTGCTATTGGTACAAATTGATTGTACCTCTGCCTTTTGTGTTGGGGAGAGAGGGGAAATTCATTCCCAGTGCCCTCGGCTTGCTAGAAATCTCTTCCTGCCAAGATCTGTGAATCCAAGTGGCACTTTGGGTTTATTTAAGGGCTGAGCATTTTTGTATTGTCCTGAAGGCTATTTTATTTTCCCCCCTCCTTCCAGTCTTGTGTTTTTTCTAGAGCTTAAATTACAGCTCATATTAGCAATGAACAGGATTATGCAGGTGCAAGTGACTCATTCATAAACCTTGTGTTTCAGTTGCTTGTTACATTGGGGGAAGGAGGGAGAAGAAGAACCTTCTCTGCCATTGTGAGCTGAAAATGTGAATACCTGAACTAAACTCGGCGATTCATTATGTTTGAAGGAAAGTTTGGACAGGGATTTATTTGCCTAATTTGAAATTGACTTTGAATTAGTCTGTGACAGTCTTTTTATGAAAACTCCGAGGTTTTATTTTGCTGTCAGTATCTAATCTGCGCAGAATGGCAGTCTGAGTTAGTGAAGAGGTAGCAAATGTGTGTAGTTTGCACAGCTTCCAGTGCCATAAATAGATTTATTTCATACTCGGGCACGCATTTGCTTTTAAGCCTTGACTCAGAGCGGCACATAAGCAYGTGCGTACGCAGTCTCACTGCTTTCCGCAGGCTGTGCAGTGCCAGGGCTCCTGGTAGGGATAAGAAGGACAGTGAAATCCCAGCAGAGAATGGCGGATCCGCATGCAGCTGCGGCAGCGCGGGCACACACCTGCCTGTGCGCACGCTGCTGGGGTCTTGCTTCACCCCAGCACCGGTGTGTGTGCCGCTGGCAGGGCCAGGGTCAGGGCCAGGCTCTGTACCATCTGTTTTGCCAGCTCGAGCTCACAACCTTTCTGCAATGCTGGGTCTCCCTACCCATTATTTTTTTTTTTTAAAAAAAAAAAAGTGCAGAGGTGTGGGAAAATAGTAACATTAGACACCGGTGTCTGTGGTAGCTGTTGGCAAGTGCTGTCTGAACTGGCAAGCCCTGCATGTGTCACTCTCCGCAGACGTGTAGTGGGTTGTTGGAGGCTGTCAGTTCCCGGGCAGGATGAATCGCAGATGGACACGCAGGCGGGGAAACGGGCACGCACCAACCTGCAAGCATGTGCTCACGCTCATCCACAGTCTGCACGCGTGGGGTGTCTTCAGACACATTGAGAAAGAGCGGATATCRCTGGAGAGAGGAAAACAAATCTTATGGTCTGAAGGCAGATGGAGAGTGCACAGGAGAAGAAGAAATGGTGGCCAGAGGACTTCAGAAATCAGCCAGAAAAGATTTCAGAGAACGTGCCCTCAAGCACTGAATGAGAGCAGCTTCCAATGCCAAKAGGCTGCTCAAAACAAGTAAAGAGACGAACCGTGGGTAAGGGTTTGGAGCAATATTCAAGTCAGTCAACCAAAGATTTGCAGCTGCAACCAACTATTAATAACAGATGCTTTGATACCAGAACTGGAGGTCAAAATCAAAGGGCTGCTGATATTGCACCACGTTTGTCTTGTCTTGCTTAGCAGCCTTGCATGGTAGTTTGGGGGAKTTTCAAACAAAACATCCAGCCTGCTCCTCGGTTTCACCCTGCGGGCAGTGACAGCCCACGTTGCCCACTCGAAGGAGAGCAGAGGGGTTCCCGATAACCCTGATGAGACCGTGCACAGCGACACGACCATCACAGCAGTGTTACACAACCTTGCTCCTTTATGTGGATCCTGGACATTTTCTTGCAGTAGTCCCTATAAATGCCTGTGATCGTAGTCTGTCTTGCCTTAGCGTAAGGTTTAATTTATCTTTACTTGTTTCTTGGTTGCTCTTGGTGTCCTTTTCCCTATAATTTTTCACCTCTTCATTTGACAAAGGGATCTCAGGTCTGTGTTTTCATTGCTCTGCCCTCTTGTGTAAGCGATGAAAAAGATGTGCTGTGGATGTGTACAGGTGCACCCCCACCTCCCCCATACTTTTGTTGCTAGCAGGGTACTTAAAAGCAAAAAAAGAAATGATCTCATCCTGTTGCAGGGAAGATCTTTAGCCAGAATTGCCTTTGTCGTCTTTTTTTCTCTATGGGTGGTGTTCTTCCCTTCACTGTTTTTCTCAAATACGTCTTGACACAGAACATGTCCATACAGGGATCCTTGGGAAAGTTGAATTAAATTAACTAAAGGTGTAAATTTAAAAAGGATTATTTAAACCTCATTAAACCTCTGTGTTTGCACACTTTTCAAAATTAAAGTTGCTTTAATTTGATTTCAGTTAACTTCACTTCCTAAGTGGAGTAATCTCAATTTAATTAAGGCAAATTAATTGAGTAAATGTCCAAAGAGAAATTTAATGCCAGGTGGAAAAGGAGCATTCAAGGAAAATGAGTAAAAGGGAAGCTGAGCTTATTCAAAACTAATAAAAACAAAAGCTCTTTCCAGTCTGAGATGTTGCAAGAATTAGATGTGATCCGTGGCAAACACTGTAATTGTTACCCTGTAAAGGATACTATCATCAAGTGAAAACCATTTCTTTTGGCTCATATGAGCAAACTCACATCACTCCTTCAATTCTGGGCACCAGCCCAATATTGTGAAAGGGGAAAGTTAGGTGTATTGAATGTCTTCTCATTTTACTTTATTTGTTCCTTTAGGAACTAGAGTAGATTTATGCTAAATAATAACCTGTTTGTTTTTGTTTTACCTCCCTGCCTCCTCCATCTCTGTTTCTTACACAATATTCTTCTGGTGTTTTTTCTTGAGGAGAGCAGACATTGGGAGGAAGAGGGATGAAAACACATCCCTTCTTTCATGTGAAGGTACTTATCTCCTCCTGTGTACGGGGCGCTCAGCCAAATCTCACTTCTCTCTCGCGTCCAAAGAAATTCGTGTCAGGTCCTTATCTGTCAGTTCTGCAGAAGGTTCAACAGCAGCGACAGTGAGAAAAGTGAAGAGATGTCATTCATGACAGCAGGAGGGTGAAACGCAGAGGTAGGAGGTTGTGTAGTGTTGGTGGTGCTCGGCCTGACCTTGAGTCTGATTTTTATCATCAGATAAAAATAGCAATTAATGAAGAAACTTCTCTGCTGCGGAGACTGGAATTAAGCAGTGTTAAACATCAAGACGTTTCATAAAACCTAGGAAGAAGGCATGATTTACAGTACTAAGACCTTTTACCTCTTTGGAGAGGTGGAACACAGGCGTGTTAGCTTTGTTCATGCTTGTACTCTCATTGTTAGATTAGTAACTCCAAGCGTATGGATGAGGAGTTCTGTAAGTATTTTCTAGTTTCCTTGTTCTGCCTCTGTGTTGGAACAAATATTTAGCGAACTGGAGCTCATCCTGGGATAAGCCATGCTGGCAGTTTGTTTATTCTTTATCCTCTTATGTTATATTTTTAACGGTGGAAACAGGCTTATGTGAGCTTCTGTTCAGGGCTTCTCCTTTGCTCCCTAAYACGCAGTTGGGAAGGGGAAATGGGTAATTTTTTTGATGTGAGGATTTTGGGTTCTTCCCCATCTCCTTTCTTATGGACCTCCATGCAAAGGGTTTTTCTAGAGGGAGCAGAAGTCATGCCTTCTTCCAACGCTTCCTCCGTCCCTGAGGTGTTCGGGAGCCCAGTGCCTGCCTCCACCAGCTTCAGGGGCATCTTGCGGTCGTTCATAAGTCAAGCTCTGCCAACGGCACTGTCACAGCAGGGCAGTTTGGAAGTACAAACTGAATGGTCAGAGGTAGAGAATGTAGGTTCTTGCTGTTTCTTTTATGTAGTGTTTATTCATCAGAAATGTATGATATCAAAGTATTTGTATCTGAAACAGGTTCTTCTGTCTACTTTGTTGCCTGAACAGTTAAACCCAAAATCCAGGTTTTGGACATCTCTTGGACATGCTGTGCAAGAAGTACAAATTTGGTTTTCCATATCTTTGGGCTGTCAGCTGTGCAAAGAAAGGGAGAAAGGGACACAGTTAACAAATATGTCTATGTAGGAGATGATGTATGCTAAATTCAGAGACTGTTTAAACAGACATTTAACAAGAAAGCAAATATAATAAAGAGCTTTAGCTTATTCCCCCAAAATGTTTTTGATGGAAAAGAGTAAGGTGTAGGCAAGCTATTGATTTCTTTAGCAGCAATAAATTACATGATGTACTTAGAAAGCTTAGAAAAAAAATTATGGATAGAGACATAGRTATTTAGATTGACCTGTGTTAATAAGGCAACAGTATATCTTACATAAGCAATTTATGCTTATATTTTATTCCGGTAACTTATTGCTGTGAAGGGATTGATGATACTGCTCCTTAGACACTATTTAAAACTAAAGTAATAGCTAATGAAGGTTAGTAGAAATTAATAATAAATCCTGTTATGTTTGATTTGTGTATCAGTAATACAGGTCAAAGAACTCAAATGCCATTGGAGAGCTGTCAAGGCAACTATTTGCATTTGATGTTGACTTCTAGCAGATGCAAACCCTATTTCTTACTCTGAAGTGGAAGCATCTACATTTTACGACCAGAGCCAGCAACCTTATACGTCTGAGTCATAGGACTCAGTTTTTACAGGCTAAGCAGGCAAACCCAAATGTGAATTTCCTCCTGTGTATGTTCTTCAGTTGACTGATGGTGAACAGTTTTCAAAAGGAGATGCTCTTTGGCAGCCAGTCTCTGATCGTGGGCTTTTCTGGCATCTTTAGTAGTCAAATGAAATGGCCAAAGCAGTGGAGAAATACCTGTTGTCCTCATCAGCAGTGTTGCTGCCTTTGCCTGTCATGTGTTTTCCTTTCTGAAGGATATTCTACCTTGTGCGGGAGCCCTGAAGCTCCTAGGAGAGGGGACATGATGTTGCATGAGAGTTGCATCAAGCATCAGTGAAAAATTTGTAGTATCAATTGGGAATAGTTAAAAGGAAATATCCAAAGGCATCTCTTGCTGCCCAAACCTATTTTATTCTCATTTTAAATACTCCCCCAAGGTGCCCCCTAACTGGGAGCTGGTGGGATCCTTGGCACATTGTGTAGTCCTTTATCCTGTCTGAAGGTACTCTGTACCATTAGTATCTGCTCTCTAGACTTTCACTGCAAAGCAAAACCRTCCTTGTCTTTTTCTTCTTGAGTTACTCCCAACTCTGTAATTGGCTCAATTAAATCATTCATTGTGTGAAGGTGAAGGAGGTGATGTTGGGTGGAGCAGCAGCCTGAATTCTGATGTGCTGTGAGAAAGTAAATTTTTTCTTCAAATGAAGAAAGCGCCTTCAGGAGGACAGACTTGTTGTCTTGATAGTTGACTAATGGATTTATCTAACGGGGTTCAGCTTGCATGTAGACTGTTGTATATGTGTTTGTCAGATGTTTAGGACATGGCTTTATTTGTTGAGATGACACTAGACGTGCATCAAAAGATACTGATTTTAGTCCTCAGGGCCTTTTTTTTTTCCTATTACTTCAGTGTTACAGCTCCAATTAGAAGCTAATCCTGAGTGAGGTTGGTGTGGTACTAAACTCTCATTTCAGGGCCATTGTTGTAGGGTTTTAATGAACAGTTAAAAAAAAAAAAAAGCTTCAAGCTCTTTGATTAGACCACTGGGCATCATGAAAGTCTTCTCAATGACTCTGAAAAAATCTTTAATAGGACATTAAGATGGTAACTTTCCTGTATAGTAAAAYATCTTCAGGATAGTCTTACAGGACTAGCTGTAAACATCATTTTAGTAATCTTCCTGAACTTCATAGGAATTGTGCCTACTGTTGCCTCAAAAACTGTCTCAGGAAGAGAGGACGCTTGTAAAGGGGTTTATCCCTGCCATATATATAGCTAGAGGGAAGAATACGAAATGAAGGTCTGTCTATTCCTAACCCTTGGATATCTATCGGTTTGTTCTCAGCATCTTTTCTTCAAATGGGGTCTCAGCTTTACAGTTCTCCTTATTGACTCTTAAAAGAAGAGAGATGCAGCATTTGTCAAATCTTCTGTGTTAATACTAACTTATCTTAAAGAGTTTGCTGGTATTAAGGCAAAAACTACTCTTCGGTACTTGGCTTTTACTCTGTCTCAATCCATGGCAGGCCAACTAAGCTGCTAGGCATAGGGAACGGTCTCTTGCTATGCTTCAGTAGAAGCTCAGTATCTTGAAAAAAACTAGGTACCTTTTTCCATTTCAATTTGTAAGACAATTGAAGAATGGGAACTATATTTAGCAGCTGCTTTTAAACTGTGTGTAAATTGTTTTCCCTTGTTCTTGTRGGTAATTTTAGCGGGGAGAAGTGGAGGCACTCTCAGGAACACAGGACCGCAGAAGCTTATGCTCCTGCAGAATCTAAATCAAAAAAGGGAGAGATTCAGAGAAATTAGGAGGAGGCAAAGACATGGTGATGGAGAGTGAGAATGCCTATGGTTGCACAGCTGATCACTAGTAGATCTGTCCCAGCTCTGGTGACACCCTTTTCCTTTGGGCTAGGTTTCCATGCTTTTGTACTCAAGCTGCTACGAGATCACTCTTTGTTTCAGGGTGATATATGCCTTGGCACTGAGCTGGGAGCTGCTAGTGACAGTACCTGCTGCCACCTTTTATGCTTATGGCTGTACAGAGGGAAAATAGCCTGTGAATAACTGGCTTACGTTTGACCTTGTTTTTTACAACTGCGTTGGAGTTCATGGGGGTCTTGGTGTATATGAGGAAGGGGGAATATGTGGATATGTGCATGTGAAAGATGTCAAGCTCATAAGAATTTTTTTTTTTTTTTCCCCCTGCTCTACAATCAGCTAGGCCTGCCTGTAGAAAAGGAAAGGCTGGGCTGGTTTATAATACGGTATTACCAAATGGATGTGGTTTTCTTTCCTCTCTGCAGTGTCTTGCCCGTTCATGGAAAGAAGCGATCAATAGGAAAACAGGTGCTGAGTGGTGTAAGAGTAGTTGCTATATCTGCTTATTTGAACTTCAGGTCTTAACATTGTTTCCTGTCTTCCCCAGACTGTGCTGACATTTGCAGCTCTTTGTAGAGAAAGCTGTAATGAGAAGACAGTGAAGCCATTCAAAATAGGAGTTAGTTTATCCTTTCATTTGCTATTGTGAAGCCTTCTCATTAGGGTGAATTTCTTGCCCCCTGCAAATCAGGTACTGAAATGTTGGTGACTCTGCCTTCTAAGCCTGTTTGCTATACTTTAAATGCAGAGAATGTGTTAAGAACACAGATCATATTGTTTSAAGTACAGTCAGTGCCCAAGAACAAACCCAGCTTGCCCCATGAACCCTCTTAGAAACTACTCTCCCAGCTCCCAAAGGATGTACCCAAGCATCTTTGTGTTAGKGAGGCTGAGGCTGGGTTGCAAGACCGTGCGAGGATGTCGGGAGCCTGGGTACCTCCCAGCTCTTGGGAAGCTGAGCTGGCAGAACAGAGTGGGAATTGCATTGCTGTTGTAAGGGGCTGGTTGACCTTCAGCTGAGCTCTGGCTGAAGCTCAGTGATGTGTTGCTGTTTTTCCATCCTATGCCAATGCTTTAATGAGAAACATTTAAGGAAATATTAAGGAAATAGTTGCAATATTTGTGTCTGCTCTACAYGGCATAATCTGCATTTTGCAAATTCCATAGTGTAGCAAGACRAAGAGAAAAGTTTTCTCATCCTCAGTTTTGAAATGTGGTACAGTCTGTGAATGAGCTTCTATCAAAATTAACAGACAAATGTTAATATTTAGAGCAAATAACCTTTCATTTTTTTCCTCAACTCTCTTCTGCTTCTTCGTGTAAACTAATTAACAGTAAAGCCTTAAAAAAGCACAGTACTGAAGTAGCAGTTGTCTTTACATATATTATTGTAATTAAAAAGCTTTTCCTTATGGTCTTTCAAATCTAAATCCTTATACAATAGGGTCTCCCTACCACAAGYATTTTCAGAGGTTTCATTAGTTCTCAGTTTACCAGCATTTATTGCTTTCTGTGCTCTCTCCTGAAAACTTAGAAGCTGTTAACATTGTGAATCGCATTGCACTGCTGTCTATGCTAATTAGTTTTTTTCCAGGCTTGGTTTGCGCCTCAGAGATGTGCTGCAGAAAAAACAGCTAGATAAAGAAAGCTGTTACAGCACTAATGAATCCGTGGAGCTCGACTGAAAGGTAGCGTAAGCTGATGGCAACAGGCAGTGGGATGGGSAAGAGGCTTGGGTCTGACAGTGCACAAAGAGCCCTGACTTCACGCAAGTTGGACGTGGCCTCTCTGCCTCATTTCTTTGATTGTAAAATCAAATTRGGACAAGTCTGTTAGCAAATAAGARGAGTGCTGCGAAGAGTATTTTGTACTMCTTTTSATGAATGCTTTGCTGACTTCGTCCAAGAGGTGGGATGGAAGTGTCGCTGTGGAAATTGCAAGCTCTTTCCCTTAAAAYGTAGTGGTAATTGGGGAAGAGGGAAGGACCACTCATTCTACYGCTTCTCTGAATGACTGCTCAGAAAGTTGCCTCTTTTTGTGCTGCAAGCAGRCAGTGCTTTCCTGCTCTCTTGTTCTCCAAAGTTTGATTGAAGTGTATGAAAACCTCATGAGCAAAGGAAATGCTGGTTAGGAGCCCCTGGCCGGCCTGAAGATCAGGAGAAGGTGCAGCTCAGTGGGTTGCGATTCAGAGCTCTTACTTAGAGAGGTGTGATCCGGGCGTGCAGCGAGCAGGCTGCGGTCAGCCCCCCTGCCTGTGGCAGTTATGGGTCAAGGAGGGGATGTAAAGCCTTGGAGACCTCTCTGCTCTGGTGCAGTGTCGGACCCAGTGCCAAAGCTTGCAGTTGTTTTGGTGCAGACGGTTAAGAGCAGTCCAGTTGACTTGACCCTCCGTTTTATTCTTACTGGTTTGCCCTTTGTTTAAGGGAAAATGATGGTATTTGTTATTTGTTAAAGCGTTTAACCTCCAGGACTGCTGTGATTCTTAGTGCCTCTAAGATGCACACTGATGAGGCAGCGATGAATGTAATTCCCTCTGGCATGAAGTGCTGGTCAGATACCTGCTGCTGTAATGGGGCCATTTACAAGAAACTGGATCAAATAGTACAAAAGGGAGAGGTGATTTTTTT